>MU005585.1:182691-292795 GCA_010405425.1 Lentithecium fluviatile CBS 122367
AAGAGCGTGTCGCTTATTTGGGTCCGTAGATCCAGTACTGCGCAGCATATGGGACCTCGAACGCCTGCTTTTGTCCTTTGCATGTCGCCGGCGGGTTGCCACCTGCCGTCTCGAGTCGATACACCGTGTTCACACCCCCCACCGATTGCTTCAGTGAGTCAATGAGTTGGACCCACTTCACTGCACCCTCGCCTGTGGTGCCTGGGCATGCCCACTTGGGTGCGTCCACTGCCATTGCTTTGGTGACCATGGCGAGTGGATAGGGATTCGACTTTACGGCTGAGAGCGAAAACGTGGGGACCGTCAGGGTGAAGTAGTGGTTGCCGAGAATCTGGTTGTAGCCTTGTTGCTTGAGGTACTCGTCGAGGAGTCTGCTACTGCCCCAGGGTGTGTTGGAGAGGGATAGAGCGAGACCGGAGATGGTTGGGATCTTGAACTGAGCCCAGGGGTCCTTGTTCAGTTGCGTGCCGATGTCGTAGAGCTTTGCTACTGCACCAGGCTGAAAAGGCACAGCGGAGTCGTTCCCGGCCGTGCATGTATAGTTCTGGGTGCCCAGTCCAAGCAAGACGTACTTAAGCTTCAAGTCGGCGGTTGGCGCTGGGAGGGTGCTTTGGGGCATCTTTGATGCAAGAGCGTCGAGGCCTGTGGCTCGGGGATACTTTGGCCAGGCGGCAGCGGATGGTGCGAAGAGGGAGAGGGCCATGACGGCCGTTGAGAGGCTGGAGAAGAGCATCGCGGAGTGGATGATAGAAGTGTCGAGGCGGTGTTGTCAAAAGAGGAGATGATGTGCGTGAAGACTTATATAACACGCCTTGAAATTTTCGGTATTGTGAAATACAAAGGGATGGGTGAAAGATGTAATTAGATCGGCTTATTATAGGGCAGTGGCGATGGTTGCTTAGTTGAGGTGAGCAACGGAAACGATGATGATGTAGCGTAAGAAAACCGATAGAAGAACGAGGAGGTTGACGTTGGACGAAAGTTCCTGACTGCGTCGGTCTACCAGGCTAGAAGCTGCTGAGGCTGGTGGCTTGTTCCACCGTCACTGAGCGTGGAGATTGTCCATCTTATAGCCTTTCTGGTGGCCCTGAGTTGCCCGTTGGACAGGCATGCGACCACGGAGTCGACATCCTAGTCCACGCGCCGCGCATGCGGGCAGACCGCCCTCGACCGTGTCTGCATCCTTGAAGCGATATGCACGGCCAAATTGGTGAGACCTGGGGATGGAATTAGAAGAGGCAGGGGACCCACCCGTTGCATGGCGCTTGTCCCGGAACGGCTTTGGGTCGAAAAGGCTTGTGGTCGTAAGCGCTTCTGATACGCTAAATCTGCCCTTCGGATCTGAGGCATGGGTGGGCTGGCGATTCGATGCCTACTCCTACCAGCCATCAACTGAGCCGCATGTCTGCAGCGCTTTCGTGTGAACTTATCATTCGCACGAGATACCAAATGTGTGTGTTGGTTCCAACACTCACGATGCTTACCTTTTCCTTTCGCACACAAGGCAAAAGTATCACATTATGCCGTGCGAGCAGCTGTCCCGCTGTCAGCGAAAGCTTCCCGTAGTTTCATCATGGGTGCCCAAACGGCAACCGAAACATTGAAGCTGTCGTTAGGTACATGCCGCGAAAAGGGAACGAGGAGGTCGGAACTGGCCCGGGCTCTATTCACCCGCTGGTCGGGAAGGCCAGTGCGCCATGCAGAAGGCCGCCCACGCTAACGCCTGCAGGAAAATTTGCTTGCGTTGTTGAAAATAGCCAGCAAATGGGCTCATTCGGCAGCAGCGCTACGGTAAATGCCCCGCTTCGAGGCGGAATGTAGGCTAATTAGCTCTGCAGTTGAATCCTGATGGCTTTGTCGCTTGTGGCATCCAACGCGCTTGCTGACCAGTGAGGAGACATTGCGTTGCATCGGCCAGACAGCATGCCCAGCTCCTGCTTACCGCTATTGTTCCCGGTTCATCGGACTGTGCATCTCTTGACTGCGTGCTCGATATTGATTCTGCGGAGAGGGCAAGATCCGAATGCACCTACACGAGCTTCGTAAAAGGCCGCAAAAGTGGAGACAATGAGGTATTTGCGGGCGCTACTTCCACAACGGGAAGGACAAAAGACGGCAATATTAGCTCCATTAGCGGCCTGCAAGAATCGTCTTATGTAGGTTAAGCGAAGCGCCATTAGGCCGCCAATTCGAGCTCGAGTCAATATTGAAGGCACCGCTCGGACGACGCTGCCGTGTGTCGTTTTCCCGGACTTGCGGCTGTCAGCAAAACGAACTTCTTCATGATTCAAGTTTGCGTTTCGGTTTGATATGTTGAGCGACCGGAGACGTTGTTTCGAAACGCTTTGTGGTGGATCCGAACCGTGTTAGGGCCAAGCGAGCAGTTTCAGATCGTGTTCTGCAGATCCTGATACAGGTACCATCAGACGAAGGGATCGTTCACGCCTCTTTCAGGAGTTCGTCTTCCCATTTGGGGAATCGCGACGTGCAGGATTGTGATATCGACGGCAGAGGTTGATGGCGATGCTGACCGGTCCACCTCCTGCGTTCTCAGTTCTGAGACTGTAAGACGCATCGCGGCAGGCAACGCTGCTCGGCAATGCAGCTCCTGAGTATCGCGTGTGATAGAGCGAGTCGGTGTGCGAAGGATCGCAGGGCCGTTTCTCCAGTCCTAAGGGAGAAAACAACTGTGTCGTTTCATCGCGATGGTTCTAGCAGAGCGCCGTTTCGTTTGTGCCCAACAGCGGGATTCAGGGTGGCTTGTGCTGTTTGACAGACCGGCGTAGTCGAAAGCCAAACCGAACGTCAGTTCATTCTCACCGGGCGTTCCCTCGCATGTCGGCTGGGAGCTGAGCAGAGGTGATGGACGACGTAGATTGCGTTGAAGCTGAAACAACGTCGAACGGACGGCGCACTGGACGCGCACTTGCCCAAATGGATTTAGCGTCTTTGCGGGGCTGCGACGGAACATTGAAGGCGCGGGCATCCACATCTCGGTGTCATCAGCTCTGCGTCGTGACGAGGCAAAGATCCCCTGCACGGACGGATTTGTGAGCAACACTAGGCATCCCATAGGCCTTCAACATGAGCACATCAATCGTGGAAAGAGTCCTTCTGAGAGGCGTCTACGCAAGCGCAACAATCGGCGCAGCTTGCCTGGCTGTACGTCTGCCTCGACACTGGTATCACCTCGGCAAGTTCCATTGACTCTGATAGACTTTCGTTTTGTATGGCTTCTACAACGCCTTCTTTCACCCTCTGCGTCGATACCCAGGCCCCCTCATGTGGAGAGCTTTCCGCTTCCCATACGTCATTGCAATTCATCGCGGAGAGATACATCGTCAACTGAAGCAGTTCCACGACAAGTACGGACCGGTCGTGCGCATCGCTCCAAACGAGTTGTCGTACGCAGATGGTGCAGCATGGAAAGACATTTATGGCAACCGGCCTGGCCACCAACCTTTCCCAAGGAATCCCACCTGGTTCAAAAATAGGTCTCCGGATGATCCCCACTCCATTATGGGCTTCGACGAAGACGTGCACGCGAGGACGAGGCGCGCATTTGCGAACTCCTTCTCTGAAAAAAGCTTGAGAGATCAGGCCCCAGTCATCGAAGGATATTTGGATATGTTCATGAACCAGATGAAGGCGCCCAGGGTTGGAAGGCAATGGAGACAGAAGATCGTGGATCTGAACACTTGGTTCAACTTTCTGACCTTCGATATCTCTGGCGATCTCTCATTTGGCGAGTCGTTCGACTGTGTGAAGTCGGGCAAAGCGCATCCGTGGGTCGAGATTGCCCAGGATTTCGGTAAGGGGCTATCTCTGATCGCCTCTGTCAACCAGTACCCGCCCTTTGATAAACTTCTCCGCTACGTCATCCCGAAGAACATCAGGCAGAGGCAAGCCGATCATCGCAAGATGAGCGCTGCAAAAGCCAAGAAGAGACTCGCAATGGACACCGAGAGGCCCGACTTCGTCACGCCCACTAAGAAGTACAGCGAACAGAAGGTACCAATGTCTGGGCCAGAGTGGGAAATCAACATGATGATCATTGTGTTCGCAGGAAGCGAGACGACGGCTAGTTCGCTTACAGCAATAACACGTGAACTGGTGCAGAATCGGGGCGTTCTGCACCGTCTCACCCAGGAGATCCGCAGCTCTTTCGAGAAAGAGAGCGAGATCACCATCGCCTCAACAGGAAACCTGTCGTACTTGAATGCGGTGATAAACGAGGGGCTTCGTTTGGATGCACCAGTGGTGATTGGCGTGCCCAGAATCGTTCCAGAGGGAGGAGATACAGTCTGTGGCCAATGGGTCGCGGGAGGAGTAAGTCCTTTTGCCCTGTAACACTTCAGATCTAATGGCACGTGCAGACGTACGTAGCCTACAACCAGTTTGCAGCGAACCGCCAACCTCACAACTTCCGCCACCCCAACTCTTTCATCCCGGAGCGTTTCCTCAACCCAGACCCGAAGACAGACAACATGGACTCCTTCCAGCCGTTCAGCATCGGCAGGCACAGCTGCATTGGCATGAAGCTCGCTTATGCAATGATGCGTGTGATACTTGCGAGACTGTTGTTCACTTTTGATATTGGCTTGGCGGACGAGAAAGACAGATGGGACTGGGGAGAGCAGAAGACATATATTCTATGGGTGAGTTCCGCAAGCGCATAGTACAAGCACTGCAATCTAACCCGCTCATAGGACAAGCGCCCTCTTCGGGTGATTTTGCGGCGCGGCGCGGCACTATAGCATAGCGGATGCAATAGCTGCACAAACCTGCTGAATATTCTAGAGCATATGATCGTAACGCAGCAGCTCAACATAGCCACCCATTCGTCATGGTTCGGTATCTCTATCGTTTGCAACCGTTGTACGGAGCGGGGGCGAAGCCTTGCCCAGCGCGAGTGTCCCATCATACAAGTTCATCGCCGCCCTCCTGCTTCGTCCAACTCACTCATTTTCATCGTCACCACTATTATCACCGTCGTTGTCATCATGTCTTTCGGAGTTTCCATCCGGGATTTCCTCGCCGTTGGCAAGATTATTGCCGACATCTCGAACAGTCTTAGATCTGACGGGTCCAGAGCTGAATACGAGGAAGTCCAGCTCGAGCTCGAAAGACTGCAGCAGATTCTTCACCAACTCGACCGAATATAGACCTTGCAGCCAAATTCCGCGCTTGAACAGGTCACACGTGCTGCCCTCAACTGTCGATATACACTTGAGACGTACCTTGAAAAAGCGAACAAGTACGAGCACTCGCTGGGCGTGTGGTCTCGTCCATCTCTGATACGCGGCGTGACCGACAAGGTCCGCTGGGGGTTGAACGAGAAAGACGAGATCCGCAAGTTGCGAGAGTACTTGAATGCGCATAACAACATGATCAACACGTCGTTGTCGGATCTGGTCTTGGAAAATATGGACGAGGGATTCAGTAAGCTTGAGATAAGCGGGAGCCGTATCGAAGAGATTACAGAG
This sequence comes from Lentithecium fluviatile CBS 122367, assembly GCA_010405425.1. Taxonomy (NCBI): domain Eukaryota; kingdom Fungi; phylum Ascomycota; class Dothideomycetes; order Pleosporales; family Lentitheciaceae; genus Lentithecium; species Lentithecium fluviatile. The sequence goes on from MU005585.1 coordinate 188,178, forward strand.
GATATACAGCAGTCGGTCGTACGCATTGAGGAGTCGGTTATCAAGCAAGAGAGCATGATCGCTAGTCTTGGGCTGTCGATCCCGAAACTCATCTATGCATTCGTGCAGGATGTGAATGCATCTTGGGAAAAGCTGACCCAGATGCTCAACCGTGTGTGACAAGTCTCCTTGAGCTTACAGGCAAGGTGATGCTAACCTTGTGAAGCGATTCCACTGAGCAAATCTACGCCATGCTGGTCCAGATTCAGGCCTCAACGTCAACCCCAGATACGCGGTGGACCTTCTTCCAACAATCCGTCGTTGTCGAGGATGCTTTTGGTGTGAAGTTCCCATTCATCTCTGAATATGGTGGCACACTGCTACCCACCATTGTTAGACATCGATTTCTCGAGGTCGTCTCGCCGGACCACATTAAGACTCCTTCCTATTTCTTCTCAGGTGACTCTGGGAAGGTCCTAGACCTTCAGAGTCTTTTGCGTCCGGGGCAATGCATAACTGTGGCAGTGTTGACCAGCAACGAAGACGCAAAATCCCCGCGAATGTCCCGTATGCAAACGTTCAGATGCCACTGTAGAGTGCTTAGATGGTCGTCTCGATTGGTAAGTTAATCATCACGCCCAGGACGAAATTGAAGTTACTAAAGGACCGTTAGCCGCCATTGTGCCGTTATATACGATACTTTGTACTTGGAAGTACCTTCCTCCTCTAGAAGCGCGATAGTAGAATGCCTTCAGGGATCGCCTTCTGATAATCCTGAAGGATGCACTCACGATCCACTCTGCTTTGCCCTCGATCTTGTAATAGATAGGGATGCGCTGAATGCAGGGCACGCAAAACTGGCTGCTCTAGTAGGCACTGGATTTGCTCAATATATAAACATTACTAAAGGAATGTTACGACGAGACGTGTATCTTACCAGAAGACAAGATGCACATAGTTGGGTCGAGGGCAAATTTCTGTTTGGCAGGGACCCCTTAAGCTAGCCTTCATACAATAGCTACACTCCAAATCGTATCCTTGCTTTCCTTTCGCCGCTTAGCAAAGAGAATTTTGGCTGAAACAATTAATGCTTACAGTTCACTACTTCATGTACAGCCGAGTGTTCATGAAACCCTTCTCTTCGTTCACTTCAGCCTTCGATAGCGGCGAATAACACCTGTTCTCCCTTTATTAGAACCCGCACTCACCATCTTTCTCAGTATATTTCGCAGCTCTCCTTTCACAATCAACATTCTCTAGGACTCGTACCGATTCAGAAAGGCCTCGGTCACAACTCCAAAGTGCGAGATGCAAATTGAGCCCCTCGCAAAATTCAACGCCCAGCTACGAACGACATCACTGCTACATCTCTCAGCTGCATTTCTGTGAATCTCGCATACAAAATCGCCAAGGGCACAGAAAATTCTCCCTCCTTCCACTATATAATTTCTAGCCTTAAACTATTTAGACCTCGTACTCAGTCAGATACACTTCCATCTAGAACAACAACAACAACAACAACAACACACACAGTCCGCCGTAGGAGAGGGAATTTACTCAAAACCTTCGATCGGGTGTGCAAAAATTTTGCGGAAAGACTTTTGGGCATTGCTTCATCGCCCCATGAAATAAATCAAACCCTTTTAGCGATTACACCTCGAATCAGTACAGGCCACTTTATTCTTTTCTATTTCACCGCCTCGCTCCAGCTATCATCATCGCGGCAGATATGGACCTATGCACCGTGCTCAGTCCCGCAATCGCACAAACAACGATATGCGGACCGCCCTCATATCATTCAGAACTGGTTAACACAAGGCAGCCACAGTACCTCTCAGACGTCAAGCGTAATTTATTCCGTAAGAGGAAGAAATTTCTCAGTATAGCCTTCGAAAGGTCTTAACTATTCTCATTGGGCAAGAAATAGCCGGAATCCATCTCAAGACGTGAACACAGAGCGCAGAATTAATTTTTTTCAGCAGTGAGGAAGACATGCGTGCAGATCCCCAAGCTCACACGTGTGAGGGTTAAGAGTGTTGCGCAATGAATGACGCCTGCGGATTGTCTCGTTTGATGAAGGCTGGGGTGGTAAACCAGGGGACAGTACCCGTGCCACCTACCGCAAGGAGAAAGAGTGGACTGGTACTTGCTCTTCCCGACAGCCGCAGGCGCAGCCGCAGGCGCAGGGCGATGAGGAATGAGCTCAAATTGTCTTGCGAAAAAGAATTAGTATCTTGATAGGCCGAGTTTGTTTTTGGTTGCTAATACAGCTCTGCCCAGCACGGAGTGTCTTTTCTCTTCCCCCCTCGCCGCATGCTGTCTCTCAGTCACGGGACGTCCATTTTCCCCACGGACGACCCGTTTTCTCTTTCTCTTCCTTCGTCTCCACCTCTCTACCACTGCGTTCCCCAGCAATACCATCCACGACCTTCCACCCGTCAATCCCTTCCCCAGCCTCGACCACCAACGGCGTGACCTTCCAAACTCCCTTTCCCCCAAGTTGCGCGTACCCTTTCTGCTTGCTCACCACCAACTTCTTCCCGCCATCCCTCCCCTCATCTGTAAATCGACAGCTCCAATGCGTATGCCCAAACGCCCACATCTTCACACTCCGGCTCTTCCAACACACCTCCCCACTCAAATCTGTCCTAAACCCGGAACTCAGACTCGATTCGGCGTGTCGTGAGTCGCTAGCACGCGGATCCGTGGTTGGCGAGTGATGCGTCAATACGATGACCTGGCGCTCAGGTTGATACGAAGATATGGCTTCAACTTGCTCGTTGAGCCACGCGAGATCGCGTTCGTGGTCTCCGTTGTGCGCTTCGACACTACGGTTGCGGATGCCGTTTATTTCGTGGAAATCCGTGAGCGCGTTTGCGCAACCGGCGGCCTGCGTATCTTCAATCCGACTCCAAAGCGTACAGCCCAGTATGGTAATCGTGGGGGTTAAGTCGACGCGCCGCCGATTCATGAAGAAGAATCTGTCTCCAAATTCGTACCTCGCCTTGGCCTCAAAGTTGCGCATTGCTGCTCTGGCAGCAGCCATCGTGATGCCGTATGCCTCATGATTGCCCAGGACGTAGAAGATCTTGAGGTTTGGGGTGCGGGTGAGGAGTGATCGGAGGAAGGCGAACAGTTGGTCGTGGCGGGCTAGTCCGATGTCGCCTAGGAGGAAGAGGTTGGACGCCTCGAGAGGGAAGTGGGTGGTGAAGTAGGTGTAGGCTGGAGAGGCGAGGGGCGTCTCGAGATGCAGGTCCGATATTATCTGGAATTGGGGAGCGAAGGTAGACATTTTGTTTGGGATGGGTGCTACAGTGCTCCGGAGCCGCTTTTGGAGGGTCAGGGAGAGTAGTGGCTGAAAAGGAAACGGATCGGAAGTGGAGAGGGGACCAGAGCGTAGGAAAAAGTTCAAATGAAGGAAGCAAGGATCTTAAAAACGCCAACAAGCAAGTGCGAAGTTAGGACAGACGCACTAGACAATTATTCAAAGAACTCGCGAAAGTTCGGTTGGGGTCGACTAACCATGGGAATCAATGTGCGCTTATGAGGAAAGCAAAGGCAGGAAGATCCCAGGTTACTGCCCAACACGATAGAAATAGCAAAAGCGAGACGAATAAGAGCAGGGAGGGGCAGATGCAAAGTTCGCAGAGAATATTCCTGTTGGGTACTGCTCGAGACCAGAAAATCTATTATCCCGAGATCTTCTTTCACAACCACTTTTCGTACATACTAGAACTGGCGACCAAGCCTCACAGCTCCTCTCACCGTTCCATGCTCATGGATTTCTTCAAGCAAGCTTAAGACAGTTGTATGAAAAGTTGCGCGCGATAAAACAGGAAAAAGCGGCAATGAAAGTAAGCGCCGCCAGCGTCTCGAATTTTGAGACACAGATAACGCATGTGATTTTTGAAAATCTGCTACGGAGAATTCAAGATGTATGGTGGACATCTCAAGCAGAGTTGAGGTGAGAAGTCGCAATACGGCGAGCGGCGCGTCGAGTCGCGTCGGCGAACGCCGATGACGTCTAGCGGGGCAACCTTGTACTTTCCTTCTGCTCAAGCTTCGTGCACCACCCCGCAACGATCTGTTCTTCCACGCATTCCCTCCTTCCACTTCTTCCGAATCGTGTAGTCTCCCATCCCCTCGCCATATTATACTATCCTAAGCAACATCATCGACGAATCCCAGCGCTCCCAAAGCTCTTCACCCCCGCTCCATCACCAAGCTCCACCAGCGAGCTCCGCAACAGACTTACAAACCTCACGATAAGCTGTATGAGCGATCCCTCTCGCCCCAACCAAGCGACCTCACGCATCTCAGCCCTCTCCGCCCAATTGCATCCGACCAAAACCATGGCGACACCTGAAAAGAAACCCCCAATAACATGCCACGTCCTCGACACCACCCTTGGGCGCCCCGGCTCCTCCATACCCGTCACCCTGACCCTCCAAAACCCACCCTCCTCTCTCTCCTCGCCCCTCATTTTCACCGCGACCACCAACGCGGACGGCCGCGTGACCGCGTGGACGCCATCGTCACCTTTCAGCTCGGACAGTCTCGACGTCATCTTCAAGCGGGATGGTGATCAGAAGTACAGTCTGACGTTCAACACAGAGGAGTACTTTGGACAGAGGGGCGTGAAGACTTTCTTTCCGGAGGTGGAGGTCAAGTTTGTGGTGAGGAGTGAGGCGAAGGGGGAGCATTATCATGTGCCGGTGCTGTTGGGGCCGTTCGGGTATACGACGTATCGGGGGTCGTGAGGGGTGCTGGGGATGTAGAGGAAGTGGTGATGGTGGGAGGTCGCTGCGTTGCGCGATATCGGAAGTAGAGGCAAGGTCTGGGATAGAGCGGAATATGGACCTACGGGTTCGAAGGGCGGACAGACTAGGAATGGGGAGCGTGAACGTACAACCAGGGAGATCTCCAGAGCATACCCAGCATACTTCCATAATACCGTGCGAATAGAATCTCTCTTGGAATTAATGAATCCTCTGAATACCTTCTTATGTGAAGTGTATCTAGACTCCCGTCAACGCACCGACCATGCTCCCAAAACACATCCTACAACCACCATCCCCTCCACAAAGTACGTTGTCAAAGAGTACGTTGTCAAAGGCGTCATCGTTCGACGCAACATCACCCCAAACGTCTCGCAGTCTCTACAGCACAGATAGCGGAAAGCGTGCGCGTGGTGCACATGTGCAGTGAGTGGTTGCAACACTTCCTCACAGACCACTAACAATTGTAGCGAAATTTCGCTCCAATTTCCCAAAACCCACCGATCCTAACGACATCACAAAACGCATCACGCACACACCAAAAGACCAAGGCATAACAGTCCACTCTCTTCATTCCGCTACAAGAAACAGACCCGGCATGCTGTCATAGCACATCTCGATCGGACCTTCTCATCTGCGAGCGTAGTAGAGTCCATTCCATCCATCCATTCACCTTTCACCAGGCATCCAAGCCTACTCTTTCCAAAATAGAGGACAAAAATCCCGTCTCACAAGACGGGACATATAGAATCGAAATAAAAGTTACAAGAAAAGAAGTTAAGACAGATGGGTAGGTAGAGAGGAAAATGTGTGCCGCCATGGCTGAGCTGGCTGCAGTGATATCTCAAGATCCCAGATAAAGGAAAACAAAAAGTAACGCTTACGCCCGTCGATTGAACGGGTAGCTGTCCCAAAAACGCCTGCTTCAGAAGAGAAAAAAAGCCCAAAAGTCGTAGTCGCGTCCAGGTTACAGATCGCTTTTGTTATCGTCCGAGAACGGGCTCTGCGTGCGCTTGCTCCCGTTGCTGAGGCTCGCTCTCTTGGAGCCCTCTTCCACAATCGGCGTCATAGGCGCACGGAGCCCGCTCGAGTTGGACGTGTGCCGTTGCGGCATGTCTGGCCGCGAGTCGATGGTTGAGTAGTCGGAGAAAGGAGATTGCATGGAAATGGGTGTGTCGTTGATGTCGGTGATCTGGCTGTCGCGTAGAAGGCTGCGACGCGCACGGGAGTGATCGTCATCGTCGGATTCGGAATCCGACGTTTCCGCCTCGACAGCTTTCCGCGCACGTGCATGCGCGACACCATCGTCTGAGGAGGCTACGGAAATCTCCGTGATTGGTCGACCGGAATTGACAAGCGTCTCTGACGTTGACCCGCTCATGTTCGAGTGGGAGCTCTTTGGGGGTGTGGAGTCGGACGCCTTCTTTTTGGTGATGTTGAGTGCACGAACGGGACCTAGAGTAGCCGTGCTTCGTACAGAGTTTTGCGGACTGAGGCCGCTGGCCATCCTCGGCATTTGAACGCGAACCGGGGTATTGGTGGAGAACTTCGAGTCGATCTGGGGAACGGGAGGAGTTTCTAGGCCAGGCGTGTCTGATGGGCTTGAGCCGTTCGACTTGACGCTGACCACGGCGGCCTTGCCGCGGACGATGGTTTGAGCAGGAAGGGGAGACACTATAGCGTTCTGGCGGTACACGGTCGATGCAACGCTGTTTCTCGCAAGACTTGGAGCCATGCTTGCGCGGGCAAAGCTGCTGCGGCCGCCGGTTGTGGTCGATGCCATCGAATCGCGCGTTAGGTCTGGAACGAAGAAGTGCTGCTCGGAGTTGGCATACGGGCTGCTGAGGCCAGACGAGGGAGACATTGCAGGAATAGGCGGGACCGGCGGAACGAGCAGATCCGGGGACCCAGGACCGGAGCGGTTTGTGACGCCGGGGATGTAGGCAATCTGGATGATGTTGGAGGCGCGGGTGAGGACGGACGAGGCCATCGAGGCGACCGTGTGGGTAGATGCCCTGGCACTCCGTCGCGATGTGAAATCGGTGTCCACCACCTTCTCTTGCTGCGACATGTCCACCTCTTGCCAGTCTCCCTCCTGGTACTGCTGTCGCTTGCCCTTCAAGCAGAACTTCCATATCACGAAGACCAAGACCGATACGAAGACGACACCTCCGATAACACCTCCAGCGATGGCCCCGACGTTTGTTTTGGCAGTATTCGTGTTGCCGCCTAGAGACGGGTCGGGCTTGCATGTCACGGTTGCGCAATTATCGCAGCTGGGTGGAGTCTGGACGCAGATGGTGCCGGAGCCACAGTTGAGTCCGGCACAGGAGGGCGCCTGGGTCTCGCACTTGACGCAGCGCCGGAAGATGGTGCGCATGACGTTCTCGACGTCTGTAGGGTCAGCATCTAGGCTCGGCGACATATATGGGTCGTTCCTACCTCGCTGCGTGAACGCGGCCATGGTTACGATCGAGACAGGCTGTCAGTCTCGGCTTGCCGGGTGAACAACAGCAGCGGCAGCGACCGAGCACAGCGACAGACACACGGCGCGATTATGTGCCGCGATAATGTGCAACGGCTCTGGAGACCTGATATCGATGGAGATGGCGAGGGCGGGCGACGGGCTGTGGTGCGACGATCCGTGGTCCCTGTGATTCCGCTGGCAGGACAAAGGAGCGGCGGGCGGCGGGTGCGAGCACGAAACGTCGTGGCGACGGGCGTGAAAGTCGTGGGAGGAGAAGCGAAGGTGGAGTGAACGAGCGACAATAAAGACGAGCGACCCGGTGCCAGAGGAACGCTGGTGGAGAGAGGGAGAAGGCGAGGCACACTGGTGCAGGCCTTCGGGGCTGGCTGGCTGCTGGACGGCCGTAAGCGGGCTAGGCGTTTCGCACGCTCAAAGAACGGGCCACGGCCTGGCGAGTGCGCTGGGGGGATCCCGCGTCAAAGAACACCGTCTGGGAAACGCCTCTGTTGGGAATCTCACGCTCACGGGGGACGACGAGGCCACAAACGTCGATTGATAATTTGCGAGTGATGGAGGTGCGCGAGGGGGCGTCGCTATGTAGCCGTCCATCGCAGCTGACCCCTCGGCCACGGCCCCCAGGGCTGCAGGTGCGGATCGCTGCTTCCAGCGTGCCTGTCCTGGATGGCGTTTGCCCTGGTGCGCCACGTCCAAAGGCTAATCTATTTTTCGCCGGGGCCGTTGACCAGCCAGAGGGGGCACCCGTCTTCCTTCATCTCGGCGCTGCACCACCTCAATTCTCCAGAATGCGAACCTCATCTTTCCAAAGGCCCGCTGGTCGCACACGCGGCCCATCTGCCGCCGTCGTGGGCAGCGTGCCCGCCGCGAGAGTTGTCCGTCAGCATGCTCGGCCCGGCTGATTGGCCCGCTGGGTAAAATGCAGCCCTCGTCTGCCATGCCGTCTGGAGTTACGTCGCCTTGGCCAATATAACGACGGATGCACCCTTCGTTGTTCTGGGTGTGCAGCTGTCTGTCCACGTGCTGGCTCGTTCACAGCATGTGTCGAGGCCGTCGACCTGTTGTACTGCATCGTCGCTGACCACGGGCACCACAAAGGGCAGTTGCATCAACTCCCGAGACCGATGCGAGTGTTTTCAGCCGCACAGGACAGCGACAGCTCCGGTCCCACTCCTCTCAAACATCTGCGCTCGAACCACTCCCCAAAACAGTCGTGCACATTAAACATGTTGAGCCAGGCACGAATGGTGCCTTGCTTCGAGGACCTCTTGTCCCCACCATTGTGGCACCACCAGCCCAGCGAATTCTTCCTAGCGGCTGTAACCGCGGAATATTCGGCCAATTTCGACTTCACAGCCACTCAGCTGTTCAGGTCAGGGAAATTTTGTACAACAGGGACCGCATTCGGTGGGTGGACCCTGCCGGAGAATTGCTGGCCAGACCGGATCGTCAAAAGATCGTCGACCGTCCGACGGAGCTTTGCAACGCTGAGGACGCATGCACGTCTCCTTCAAAATATCCGAGATTGGACGTCTCGTCGCCACTAATCTTGCCATGGCGGCGTTGAGCAACTGCCGTCGGCATCAGGTCACAGCCGAAGACGACGCTCGTGATACATATGTCGAGTGTGATAATTCCATACCCACGGACAGGGCAATGAACGCAAAACCATCAGGAGCTTTCTCCTCGTGCCGGACCAATGAATGCGCATCTTTGCATCCGGCCGAAAAATATCCTTCGCCAATCTGCTTGTTAAGAGGGGGTTTTAAGGTCGTGAGCATGATCATCGATCGGGCCCTCTGCCGATCGCATTGACGATGCGATTGCTGATCCGGCTCTGAGCGTTTGGAAACGTCAATCATTTTCCAGAACATGGGACAAGCCTGACATGCATATATTGATCTTCTAGGAAGAGATTTGCACTTCGGCGGGGTCGTTGATAGTGGTCGGATATATCCTTCTACTACGTTATCGACCTCTACAGCCATCAGGACAGCCAAATTTTCCAAAGCCAGCATCACCAGGGCCAGGCTGCCTGCATGCTCTACGTCCACATCACCGCCAGGATGCTTACCGAATGTCAACGCGCCGAGTCGTTTGACGAAGTCTGCCGTACGCTTTCAATCAGTACTGTGCCGCACCTCCTTTCTGCTGCCAGCCCTCGTCTCCAGCCTATTGGATATTCGCAATTCGAATTCGTCTGACGGTTCCACTTTTTCAATAAGCAGAGCACTTCTTGAGTTACTTTACTTGCGTAATGATCATGTAATCTAGGATGCGGCTTTTATACATTTGCTAAGCCTCACCCAAACCCAAGTTTGAACCAAGTACAATCAACCTGAAGCATCCGAGCTCTTTTTATGGTGGGCTAATCAACTCAATTCGTCCGAACAGGTCCGCAGCAAGCTTCGCAATCGTCAGGTTACCGGCTAGAAGCTGTTGAAAGGGAAGATCGACCCCGAACTCGCGGAAGATCCAATTGCGGAACTCGGAACCGATCATGCTATCGAGGCCAAAGTTCGCCAGCGACTTTCCACCACCCTGAATGTCTTCCACGCTGATCATCAAAAGGCGGGAGAGACGCTCAGCAATGCTCGATTCGATCACTTCCAATGCGTTCGCTTCGCTCGACGCACTTTCAATGAGCGCCAAAATGCTCTTTTGTGTCGCCTTGGTCAGTGGGGTGCTGTGCTCTTTGATGGCTGCTGCTAGCGTGCGGAAACGCGGGGTTCTCAGCCATGCCAGGTCCGATTTGGCTGCTTCGGTGGATTCTGCAAGCTGTCGTGGTTGCATGCCGACGATTATGTGATCGCTTCCTTGTGGAAGCTGGTTTATGGGCGTCATGGCTATCTCGAACGCGCGGAGCATTTCAGACGAACTGATACAGGACATGCCCCTTCGTCGGATCGAGGCCTCTACCTCGGGGTTTTCGGCCACATACCCAACATCTGTGATAGCCGGGAGTATGAGGGAAACTGCTGGTAGACCGAGGGTGCGGCGGTGATGTGCGAGAGCGTCGAGATAGGCATTTGCTGGATTACTGTCAGAAATCATCTCCCCCTGCGTGTCACCGACAAAAGTGTACTCACCGGCTGCGTAATTGCTCTGGCCTGCTCCACCTAAGATCCCAGCGATGGAGCTCGTCATAACGAAAAAGTCCAAATCATCTCGCCCAGAGAATAACTCGTGGAGAACGCGAGATGCCGTCACCTTCGGTTCAAGAGCCTGTCGCCACCAATCGACACTGAGGTTCTGGAAGAAGGCTTCCCGGAGCACGACAGCCGCGTTCACAACGCCTCGCACAGGATATTTTGCATCAAGTCTAGCGATTGCTTCTTCCACTTGCGCCTTGCATGATGCGTCCGCGCGGAGAATATCAACATTTACGCCCTGCTGCACGATCGAGGCGACCAGGTCAGCGGCGGCGGGATGATCAGATCCACTACGGGATAGCAAAGCTAGGCGTCTGGCTCCTCGTTCAATCATCCACGTTGACAGGGCACGTCCGAGGCCACCGAGACAGCCGACGAGAAGATAGGTAGCGCTGGGCGAGAAGTGGAGTGTGTTGCGGGACTCATGGTACGCTATTTCGTCGGTCGGGCTGTAGGTTATGACGACCTTGCCGTCGCCTATGTTGGAGGAGAGGGAGCGGAATGTTTCGTTTAGCTCGACTGGACGTTTGACCGTCAGAGGTGAGATTGGTCTGATCGTTCCGTTGCGCAAGAGATCCCTGGTTTTCCGGAGGTACTTTGTAAGGTCTTGGGGCCTGTGTTCGTACAAATCTCGCACGTCATACTTGAGCACCGAGGCATTCCGAGCTGCCGACACGAAAGGGGGACTCGAATGCTCCTGCTTCCCGTACATGACGATACGGCCAAACGGCGCTAACGCTCTGCTGCAAGCTTCGACTTGCAGTGGCGGTGACGAATGAGAGCAAAAGATTGTGTTGATGGTGTCGTTGGTGGCAAGTCGATCTAACATCTCACAAGCGTCGTCTTTGTCGAAACGAACGATGCGGGTATGAGGGATACCCGACGATCGAAAAACGTCCTCAGTGAGCTCGGAATCGGTGACGACGATGGCATGAGCACCCATGGCAGCGCACACCTGTACAGCAACAAGACCAGCGATCCCACACCCGTCGACAATGACAACGTTATCCCGCGGTTCTACACGCGCGAGGTGTTCGAGTGCGTAAAGGGCTGTGGCGCACGCCATCGGCAATGCAGCCATTTGTTCAAACTCTTCCTCGTCGCCCATTCGCTGCACGAGATCGAACCGCGTTCTCTGCACCGTAGCCATAGTATCAAAAGAAAAGCCAAATACCCTGTCGCCAACTGCAAACCCGGGGGGCACCGCAGCTCCTACCGCCGTAATCGTCCCGGCGATTTCGTGGCTGAAGTAGGGAGAGGGATCTGTGCCGCATGCTACCGATGCATCTTCTTCGTTCAACCCAATGGCTCGGACTACGATTTCCACCTTCGTAGGAGCGAGTTCGACGGCCGCGATACTGCGTGTGTCGCGATGGAAGGATATGTTTCCGGATGTCGAAACGGCGGTAAGAGGGGGCGCGTCGCACATGGGAACAGTCTTGGTTGTTTCAAGGGGCCTGACAAAGGCAGTGTTGAGATGGTGGGCAGGAACTAGCCGGGAGACATGCACTAAGCCGTCGCTGATGTAGTACTCCAACTCCCCGTCCCCGCCGCCATTCCGCTCCGTAGTCCAGTGCTCCAAGATTCCAACAACGACATTGTGCAAACGGTCCCGTGACGCGGCACAGTCGTCGATATCGATGAGTCGTAGATCCAGGAGATGGTTTTCGTTTCGGAGGACGCGAGCCCAGCCTCGCGCCATGCCGTGTTCGGGACGCAGGCCTTTGTGCAGAGCGCCGGCGGTCACCCAGATTATGGAGGCCATGCCGCTCGTTAGGGTCTGGAGCGATCGCATCTTTGAACTCGTCATGGTGCTGAATGTCGGGCTCGAGATGTCTGCGAGGACAATGATTTTTTCGTTTGGATTGGGGGCTGCGCTGTGGAGAGGACTTGTGCGGACGCTGAAGCCGTGCTGGGATAAGAGAGTCGCAAGGGTTTCTTGGATGGGGGAAGGGAATGCGTCGTAGATCTGTTGAGTTGGTCAGATGAATGTCTGCGTATAAGTGTATTCGAGAAGTATTATGGGTGGGTGGTAGTATGCTTTCATCCAAGGGATATCGTATGAGACTTACGATCAACACGGGTTTTGGGCTTCTTGCTCCCTCGCTAGACGAGTCTGATGCTCCATTCGTGGGCCCATCGTCCGCAAATTCCCACGAAGTAATGTTGCAATCTTCGACAACTAACGAGTAAGCTTTGCGCAACGCGCTCGGAGGACCAGACCCAGGACTCTCAGCTAAGCTTTATTAGCAAGGATCAAATTATGGTACCGGTATTCTTACAATCTCTGTTCTGCAAGGTCAACAGCTCCCCTTGATGCTTCAACAAAGGTCGTAAGCTAGATAGCATATCGACCACAGCAACGTCTGGTGCGCATATTATTAGATCGTACGCTTCCCCGTCTTCAAGAACGTCGTGGATAGAAGGAAAATCGGTTAGTCGTAGAATATCCACTCCATTCTCACCGACGTGGACTTGCCCGAGTCTCTCGACCTCCTCTTGGCTATCGACAAGCACAGTGATGCGGACACCAAAGCGGTGCTCGGGAAGATACTGCAAAAGCATCCCACCAAGTAGAAGAATCCGCATCGTCGCATCCTTATGCACGAACAACTCGAAGAAGCGTCGTGTCGATAGTTCCGGCGTCGTCCCAGCAACAACAGCATTGCGTAGATAACGCACATCCAATTCCCAATGCTCCTTTGCATACAAATCCTGCTGCAAGTCATCCACACCGCGGAGCTTCGCCACTTCATACGCCACGCACTGGAAGCCGTCAAAGTGCGCAAGCAACTTCTCATCGTGGCCAACGAGCTGGGACTCGCATATGGAACTCCGAACCCCCTTTCTCTTCGTCCAACACGCTACTGTTAGCTCCGTGCTCGCCAAGTCTTCTGGCGCCGGGGGCCATATAGTCAGCTCGTCGAAGTGGGTCAGGACGACGCCGGCTGTGACGTCGTCTACCCGACCGTTGGGGATTGCCATGAGGGATAAGTGTAGGCAGGAATCGATGTTGGCAGGGTGCATCACGTACCGGGATTCTTCTCCCGATATCAGTCCGCATTTTTGCGCGATGCGTATGTCGGCCTGCACGTGGTGCGATGTACCGTCTGCGCGGACGACGGTGGAGTTCTGGAAAGAGGCGCCGAAGTCGAAGCCTAGCGTGCGCAGTTTGTCGTTCCAGGACTTGTATGGGGTGGAGTAAGGGAGCCGGGGGAGGGGTTTGGGGTCACGTCCTATGTGTAAGTGTCAGTTTCGTGGTGTATATGATGGGAGGCTGGCTGCGCGTACCTTTGCGAATGTTGAGACCGATGGTTCCGGTGGCATGCACCTTCCACTCAGCGTAGGAGAGCGATGACACGGTAAAGGAATACCATAATGGGGCATGGGCAGTATCCTGAGAGCAAGGCCGCAATGCGAATAGCGTCTCCACTCCCTCGTCGTCATCTGGGACTACCATTGCGGAGGATATGGTGACATCACGCAATGTGTGATTGATAATCCGCAACGGATCTTTGAGGGCACTGTTGACTTGTGTGATGGCCTCGATGGCCATGGCGAAGTAGGCTGCTGCGGGAAACACGGCTTCTCCACCAAGCTGCGTCAACATCAGCAATTATCTCTATAGGACAGTGTGACGGTGCGGATGCTTACAGAGTGGTGCTTCAGCCATGGAAGGTCCCGGTGCCGCAACACGTTTCGCCACACGGGCTCAAGCGTCGACGTTCCAATCACCTTCCGTCCCAGGATGTCATGGCGTGGATGGGGGGAGAAGCGATGTTCGCGACTCTGTCGCGATTCTGCCCAAAGCCGCTTCGTGTATGACCATTGATACGGAGGCAGATCAACTAGAAGTTGGCCCATTTTCAGGTGTGAGGGATTGTCTTCGCGAGGCTGCTCGACGCCAGTGACTGTTGCCTTGTCGATAGCCACATTGCGCATCCACAGCTCACCGGCCAGTTTTAGGAGTTGGATTTGGTCATCCTCCTTGCGCTTCAGCGTGGAGAGGTAGGTGACTGTGGAGAGGTTTGCGCTTTTGCAGATCTGTCGCATGGGGCCGGAGAATGTGGAATGTGGGCCGATCTCGATGACGATGTCGGGTTTGTGGTCGCTCGTTAGCATGTTCTGCATAGCTTCGTTGAATAACACTGGGCTGGTCAAGTTGTCCTGCCAGTATATCGCGTTCATGGCCTTGGGCTGGACCGGCTTCCCGGTAACAGTGGAGAACAGGGGTACCTGAGGCTTGAGAGTAGCTGTAGAATCTAGACCCGCATATTCTTTCTCAAGGAGCGCGAGGTAGTGCAGAGAAACTTCTTTCATGTGGTGAGAGTGATAGGCTTGGCCACCCGTTCGAAGAACTCTGGCGAAGATGCCTTTAGCGTCGAGATTTGACTTTAGCTCATTAATGGCATCGCCGTCGCCACTGATTGTCACACTTTCTGGAGAATTTTGACACGCGACGACGACGCGGGGCTCATATTGCGATACATATGGCGTCGCTTGGTCGGCTCCGAGCCCAACTGCGAGCATCGCCCCCTGTTGTTGAGTTCGAGATGAGACCGCCTTTCCTCGGAGGTAAGCTGTGACAATGGCATTTTGAGCAGATATTTTTCCTGCAGCATATGCAGCGGCAATCTCGCCTGTTGAGTATCAGTGACTGCAGACGTTACATGGTGGTGGTACTTGGGGGAAGACAACATGCCTGAGGAGTGACCTATAGTAGCTTGAGGTCTGACACCCCATCGTTCAAGGAGATCTACAAGAGCAACTTGAATTGCAGTACAAAGTGGCTGTGAGAAGCCCGGCTCGTGGATTCGGCTACTCTCTTCGCTTTCTGTAAGAGCATCTGCAGTGAGGACTTAGCAAAGAACGTAAGCGAACAAGCAAATATCTTACGCTCGATTTTCCAACTCGGCGGATCAAACATCCGCTGCAGATACTCATCAAGAGTTCGTATTGTCTGTAGAAAGCTTGGGTATATCTGCAAAAGACGGTGTCCCATGCGTGCCCACTGAGCTCCTTGCCCTACACTTGGCATCAATAACAATATCAGTAACGAAGCATGGCATACTCACCAGTACACACGAATGCAATCGCTCTAGTTCCAGATGAGGTGGCAACGTTCTTGGTTGCAAAGTACGAGCTCGCATCGCATGAAGACTCGCGACAGACAGCAAAGGTACGGGTCTGATGTTCCTCACGATGAGTAGCCAAGGTATAAGCGAGGTCGAAGATGTTGGTGCTTGTGCAAAATTTGCCGAGCGTTTCTGCGTTCTTGAGCAACGTTGGTTGGTCGTGAGCCGATAGGAGCAGAAGGTGTGCGCGAGTCTCGTTCCTGTGATGATATCCATTTTGCATGATGGGGGTCAGTTCTCTCGGTCGTCTGTAGCCACAGTAGTCTGATAGAAAAGAGTCCGTGCTCTCTAGGATGGCATGGCCATTTGTACCGCCATATCCGAAGGCACTCACGCCAATTCGACGACACGAGAGATTCGTGGGGAAGGGGGTCGGTATGGTTATAACTTTGACATTGAGCGCGTCCCACGGGACTATTCCCTAAGTTAGAAAAACGAAACTCAAGCTAGATTTTGTCTTACTGTTGGGGTTCAGCGTCTTCACTCCAGCAGTCGCTGGAATGATGCCATGTTCCAAGGTCAGGACCGCCTTTGTGATAGTGCAAATCGTACTTGCGGGTTCGCTGTGTCCGATGTTGGGCTTGACCTGTATTGTATATGGTAAGCGACGGAATGATAGTCTGGCACAAGGATTCATTACTTACGCTTCCGACAAGAACAGGGTCTTGGGCCTGGGAACCGTTACGGAGAGCCTTAGAGATTGCGCGAATTTCAACCGGATCTCCGGTTGGAGTACCGGTTCCATGGCACTCGATATAAGGTGTGCAGTCCAAGTCTAGGTTGCCCAATCTATGGGCCATGGTGATGACGTCGGCCTGTCCCTGGAGACTTGGGTAGGTGATACCGTTGTCTGAATGCCTTCCATTTCTGTGATTGCAATTAGAGTCTCTCCCTCCTTTGTGCCTAATATGCTTACGAGTTGCAGGCGACGGATCGAATGACGGCACGGACGGGATTTCCATCTCGCAGTGCAGCACTCAGGCGTTTGACATATAGAGCCCCAACGGCCTCGGCGCGGCCGTAGCCATCTGCGGCTTCGTCGAAGGTATGGCAAGTTGACGTTGGGGACAGAACTCCAAGCCGTGCGGTGTTCATGTGCTGGTCCACTGCCAGGATCCAGTTGGTACCTCCGACTACAGCACCCTCGCACTCGCCTTTGTGAATCGCGAGACATGCACTGTTGAGTGCATACATGGAAGAGGAGCACGCCGTATTCATAAGCACACTTCACGAAGTCAGTCAATTGCAGTACAGCCTGGCGAATGCACGCACCTAGGACCCTTCAGATCAAAGACGTGGCTAATTCTGTTCCCCAGAATACCAGGATCGACTCCAGTAGTTGCGTAGGAATGTCTGAAGTCCGGCTCTTTCAGAACCATCTGCTGAAAGTCACTGGTAAACGAAGCGACGAAACAACCAGTAACTTGTCGTGAAACCTGTTCCAAAGTAGACCCACTGTTCTCGAACGCTTCGTAGACAACCTCCAGGAGTTTGCGTTGCTGGGGATCCATCCACATAGCTTCGACTGGAGATATCTTGAAGAATGTTGGATCAAAGTCCTCAGGATGGTCATCAAGGAAATAGCCCCCAGGCATGCTGAAGCTGCCGGGGCGGTCATTGTTCTGGTGGCGGTATGCATCGATGTTGAATCGAGAGGTAGGTACTCGATCAGTGCTTGCTATCTTCTCCTTCATAATCATCTCCCACAAGTCTTGGGGCGACTTGATCTGTCCTGGGAGACGGCATCCTGCCTATTATCAGTCGCAAGTTGACAGAAGATCAAGGGAAATTCTTACCAATTCCAACGATGGCGATAGGATCCATGATTGCTCAGGAAAGCAGTTTGAAAATCCTGCGTTGCGATACTGATCAGTTTGGAATGATCGCAAGGCAGTAAGTACTGCTGTTTCTATCTACAACTCTCTGGGAGGCCTTCATTCCATTGTAACTGATCGGCGCCGACCCTGGCCCACAGTCTAGAGGCAAATGGACTGCCACGACTTCTAATCGTCATATCTGGCGGCACAGTGTTGCGATGCCCTGGTAAGATATTCCAACCACCGAGCGTTATTTCTCTATCGGGTGGATGACCCGTATGTTGCCTGCACGTGGCGCCACTTCTGTTCGATGCGACGTGTGAATAAGGTGATAGGGAAGGGGACCAAGCATATGCCACAGGGGTCCCGGTAACGGTTATTACCTTTACGCCTCGGACGAACTGGAATCGGGGCGGGCCGGAACATAAGCGAGCATGCTGTTCCTTTTTTTAAGTCCGTGCCTTGCGTCTTGCTCCACTCTTGGCAACGTGGGATGCGATTTATTTGTTTTGCTGAAATATTTGGGACCTCATGACTCGAGCCACTGACCTTGCAATACTACATCTTCTCCGTACGTCGGTGACCGAAATTATATGGTTAGGATTCACCGCGCGTCTTATTCGAATGCGGAGTTGACTGGAAGGGTGAAGTTGAAGTTGAGTGATGGGTTGGAATTGTAATTGCCGGTGATGGAGTGACAACGACCAGGGTACGATCGCCTCATGAGTTCTGTGCCAGCATCCTCAGTGATAAGAACTGCCGCTCAGCCTCACTCGCTGTAAACGTGTCGGGTGCCTTGTCCTCCCTGCGCCCATCAACCGCAGGATACTCTTGCTTGTGCGATACTGTTTCTTTTCGAAAGTTCGAGCACCGCACATCTCCATTGAACACCATGGGATCAACCGGGACGATTCCGGCCTTTTCCCAGGAGTACATGAATGAAACGCGGGGCCCGCTGGTGAGGGGCGTTGCGATTACGTTCATGGTGCTTGAGATAAGTGTTGTGACTATGCGGCTTGCCTCGCGACGACTCGTAAAAGCCCCGCTCGGTTTGGACGACCTTTTGGTTTTTCCGTCATTGGGATTTTGCGTCGCCTTGTCTGGGTTTGCCATCGGTATGTCTTAGCTTAGCCGAGCCGTTCCACGGCAGGAGCATTGATCAGACTGACCCGTTTTAGCGGAAACGCACATCGCCGGAGTCGGGAGACATCTTGACGTGCTTTTCGTTACCAACCCACAAGCCATCATCAACTGGTTGAAGTGCGGCTACGCCATCGAGCAACTCTATTGCACTGCAGTCGTGTTCCCCAAGCTCTCGATCCTGGCGTCATATCTCCGCATTTTCCTCACACGAGGGTACAGACGTGCGGCGTACGCTCTAGCAGTGGTCGTAGTTTCGAACGGCATTGCTGGAGTGGTGACCTCTCTTGCCTCCTGCCAACCATTCTCGGCTCGTTGGCAGGGCGTCGAATACGCCGCTCTACACTGCATTGATACAGTGGCATATTGGCGTTGGATCAGCTTCCCAAACATTCTCACAGATGTCGTTATGATTGTTCTGCCGTTGCCAGTCATCTGGGGCCTTCAAATGTCACAGAAAGAGAGAATTGGATTGACGCTGATTTTTCTTACTGGTGGCCTGTAAGGACATCCGCACGCTTTGATTATGCGGCCACTGATCTCTTCTAGGGGCTTGGTGACTTCCATAATTCGCTTTACAATATTTTTCAACGTCAAAGCGCTGACCAATGATGGCACCTTCGTCTCGGCTGATCTAGCTATCTGGTCCTTGGTCGAGCCCGGAATGTATTTACTTGCAGCTTGTCTCCCAACGCTTCGGCCACTAATTCTTAAACTCTTCGGCGGCGTTCGTGCAGCAAAGAATATCTCTGGCGAGAGCAGTAAGACTGACGACGTTCAGCTCGAGTGGCGATCTCGACGGAACCATTCCCGGTTGAGCGATGAGGACAACATACTCGACCATTGAAGCAGAGTCAAGGCTACTGTAGGGGCAGAGAGTGACGATAAGTCGTTGGCGGACTTTCTTCGAATGAGGTTTCATGGTGGTGTCGACGGCTCGGCGTCCGTAGAATTCGGCTATCCAGTTATCCAGATTTGGTTATGGATCTCTCAAATTTGATATTCAAAATGAATTTTTATTTTCAACAACATTTTACTTGCTCGTGACGGGTACGAGGAGGCGCAGCTCATGGTAGCCTTCGAACATTCTGACATAATTGACCGGTTGCGAACGAGAACCTAAGCCGTGTCTAGATCATGCGCCAAATCCAGGAGGTAGACACGCTCAAGACCCCGTAATGGGCATGTATGAAGTCGTATTTAGTTCCCAATATGGCAAAGGCATGCATGTCTGTCAAACCCGGTCGTAGACTATCCATGCCAATAGAAAGGCAAGACTCGTTTGCGTCTTCACCATTCGATGAATCCCGTCTTAATGCCCGTTGGCCGATTTTTCCGGGGCCGCCCCAGCGCACTTATGGGGCCGCGCCTGGTTGCAGGTGGTGTGACTGGATGGTCTTGTTGCGTGCATAGCAGGTTCCTTGGCCAATACGCTCACCCCACCAGCACGCCCGGACGGCATGTTGCGCCCGCTCTCCCAACCCCGGAGACCCGAGTTACTAGGTCCAAACCCCGGGCCCCTTTAACCAGAGATATGGTGAGCTGCTTGGAGCATTTTTGCGCGGAGGCAATTGGACGGGAATAAGCTACACTCCGTGATAAATTGCGGCGAAGTAGCGACATTAGCAGAAATATCCCCGTCGACGTATTGTTGCGAATTGAAGGACCTTTGATGCCAATGCAAGTCCTTGACTACGCGGCGGTTGGCAATGAGCGGTCCGACGCGGGTAGTGCCGCGGTGCTCATCGGCAATTGACTACCCCAAAACGATAGGTCAATAGTCGGGCCATATAAGACGAATGCGTGACATTATGGCCTGAGAGAGTTCCGCGCGGGCAGTACGGCTTGTGTTGGTATCCACATCGGCTGTGCCATGCGTCGGGACGAGTCCTTGCAATGCATGATCCCAATATCTGGCCGTAGGAAGGCAGAGAGGGAGATTGCAATGCCCAGAATAGAGGCAGAGAGGGTACCTGGAAGTCAGTGCTTGAATTTCCATCAACCGTCAGCGTCTCCGGTATATTTAAACGTACCGCTGGTAGGAGGGAACGTGAGTTAGGTGGAAAATACCCACCAACTCGTTTACTCCTTGCACTTATCCCTATACCCACCGATTCCTCTTGGCGAAATCCCCATCATGGTCGCTAACAAAGGCTTGATTTTCAAAAAGGTCCCAGAAGCGTTCCCTGTCATTGGAGAACACCTCGACGTCGAGACCCGGGAATTCGATATTGATACCGAACCACCCGAGGGTGGCTTGACAGTCAAAAACCTGTTTCTTTCCTTCGACCCCTACCAGCGAGGCTGCATGCGCGAACCCGACAATTACACTTACCAACCGCCATTCACGCCCGGACAGCCCATCATCAGCGGCGCCGTCTCCAAGGTTCTCAAATCAGCCGTAACCGGCTTCGAGCCTGGAGATGTCGTGTGGGGAATGCTCGGTTCGGAAGAATACTCCGTTGTGCCTCCCTTCTTGATGTCCACGGTCAGGAAGGTAGAGAACCCTCTCGGACTCGACCTCATTCTCTTCACTGGCGCCCTTGGTGTATGCGGTCTGAGTGCCTGGGCGTCGTTGTACGAGATTGGGAAGCCGAAGCGAGGGCAGACGATTTTCGTATCAGCTGCCAGCGGCGGTGTGGGCCAGATTGTTGGCCAACTCGCCAAGATGGAAGGACTGCGAGTCATCGGGAGTGTTGGTAGCGACGAGAAGCTGAATTTTATTCTTGAGGAGTTGGGCTTTGACGCCGGTTTTAACTACAAGAAGGAAGGCGTCGAAGCGGCGTTGGAGAGGCTGGCGCCAGAGGGTCTGGACATATACTACGACAACGTTGGTGGTGAGACGCTGGACGTAGCTTTGTCGCACATGAAGGATTTTGGAAGAATAGGTACGTACCTCTCCCGATGCCATCATCGCCCTCGGACGTGCGCTGACTGATGTTGATCGTATAGTTAGTTGCGGCATGGTGTCCCAATACAACCTGCCGCAGCCGCTCAAATACGGCCTCCAAAGAGGAATGAACATCTTCCTGAAGCGCCTCACCATTCAGGGCTTCATTATCTCGGACCCGCAGTTTGTGGGTCCGCATGTCGGGGATTTCTTTCCCAAGATGAGTGTGTGGTTGAAGGAAGGCAGGATAAAGACGAAGGAGAGCGTAACGGTCGGGATGGAAAATGCCGCGACGAGTTACTTGGGGATGTTCAGGGGGGATAATTTTGGGAAGACGGTGTTGCAGGTTGCAGATTTGGAGGGGTAGAGAGGATATGGAGGGAGGGACACGGGGAAGCCGTGGTCGTGGTTGCTGTCTGGAGTGGCACTAGTCCGTTTTGGGTGCATTGAGCGTCTGATGGGACATCTGGAAGCCTCGGGGATGTAGGCAATCCGCACGCGTGTTCTTGTCCTAGGCTCGCCCTTAATCGAAGCTCCTAAAGGATTCCCGTGCGCTTTGTATCCGCATCTAGTGCCGTTCTTGTGTTGACTGGTTCTGCACGGTACGATGGCGGTCAAGATAGGTGTGTTTACGGGACTGAAGGGGCGGGGACGGTTTGGAATGGTCGGTGGCGGAGGAATCGTGTATGAGAGATATCTTGAAGGTCGTAGGCAAGGCGAGTGGTTGCTCCTTCCGTGGTGTGCCCCTTCCTCTTCCACGTTCCCGTTCACGGCGCGCACAATTATCCAATCCCCGCAGCGAACGTGGGCTCCTTTTCCTTCAGCTCCCTTGTCTTGTATCAGGTATCGGCTTTGAAGTTTGGAGTGATTCTCGATCGAGTAGGGAACGAGGTTCCTGCCGAGGTTCCTGCGTAGGCGATTATTGCAAGCAAGTCGAAGCGTCATAAACATAAGGCAGATATGGTTGAGGCAAAGCATCGAAGGTATTCGGGGTTTAAATGGTAGTGTTCGCGTTGTTGTAAGACGTTGAAGCGAGGAGTGAGTGTTCGGCGTAGGTAAGCCTATGGGTGTTCATGAATCGAATATTTGGAAGCGCGTGGACGGATCGTCTGCAACGCATACTACGTATCAGGATTAGCAATCTACGAGACGTGATTGTATTCTGACTCTTGCGCGGGCGGCAGACGAACGGCGTCTCATGGAAGGGGCAAGCCAGCCAAAGATAATGAAAGGCGGTACGACAAAATCCAAAAGCTAGAGACGTCCATTGATGCAAAAATACGACGAACCATCTGGTGTACACCTTACGCTGTTCGGATAATGTCCCGCCTTGGGCGGGCTACAAAAGCGATGACGAAGTCGTTGGTCTGTGTACACGAGACTCTGGCGAGACAATCACCCGAAATGATGCTGACGTCGACCCCGTCATGACCGCCCACAACAACCGACACACCAACATCGACGATACTGCCTTCGCTGGCGATGCAAGCCTTCCAACAGTCCCCTAGATCGCTTTGTAATGTAGAAAGTATTCACTAGTAGCTAGAGTGGCTAAGCGATTGGCCATGGCGCATACAGTGAAAGAGGCTCGTGGCGATGGGACTCAGGCCAGCGTCGAACGAGCGGTGACCGAGATCGGCAAATCTAGTGAGATCGGACGGCCTCGCGTACCTGCCGCTTCCGGCAACAGCTGGCCCGGCACGGCATCCAGCGCCGCCAGCCTCGTCTTGCTCTCCCCCGTGTCCATTGTTCGCCTCGGTTGGCAGAATTCGATTGTATGACTGCGCTGGGAGCGAATTGAGCAAACCGAAGATGTGGTGAATGGGCATGTGGAAGCTGTGAAGACCTGCTTAGAAATACCCGTAGAGGCTCGCGCTCCTCACGGCAGCAGCGTGACGCGGATCGTTTCCCTTTTGCACATAGGCAGCGGAGCCGAAGGCCGCGGAGGGCGCTGATTGGAGTGATTTGAGTCGCAGACACGATGGCGCCTTTGGGCTTGGCAGACACAGTGCCCCCGACACACCCACCGCCGATGACGTTTACCATCCTCAACTTTTCGCTCCTCCATGACGTCTATCTGGGCCTCACCCATCACCACGCACTCCGTCCAGCAACCCCCAAGAGCCTCTGCAATCACCCATCGCGAGACATCTGCGAAATAAGCAGTCGTCTTGTTTCCCATTCTGCCGTTTGCGACGCGCACCCGCTGAGCAAGGGGCCCCAACGCACGCTTCGCTGTAGAAAGGAGACACGCTGCACCCTACGTCATTCTGCACTCGAGAGCAGCCTCGTCACCAGGAATATCACGACGGGGACCATCAGAGTTTCCCAGATCGCACTCGAGTACCCCGCCCTGCTGGCCTCGTGCGATACTGTCGGTATGTCGCCTTGTCGCTGTCCTCGCGCGCTGCGTGCGCTGCTGCTGGCCCTGGCCGTCGCGCGCTTGCCACTGCCGCTGCCGCTGCAAAATGCTCACTGCGCGCGCCCGCTGCAGCGCCATCGCCGCCATCGTGAAAAGTGCTGCATGCTGATGTGCCGTGCGACAGAGTTCACTTCCGTGCCGTCTGCCCGCCGAAATTCGCGCCGTTGGGTTGAGTCGTGAAGGACCGCTGGGTCGTGAGAGTCGCTGGGTCGGTTGATCTCACGTAAAGCCACCGTCGACGTCATTTTACCACCACAATGGCCGCTTCTGCCATCACCACAAAACCCCCCCAGACCAACTCGAGTATGACGACGTCTCCGAACAATAAGGACGCGAAGAAGGTTGAAGGTACGTTGCCGTCCAGCCCATGGCCAATGGTCGTCATCGCGCCTTGCTGCCCTTGAGGCTTGACGCCGTACCTGCGTCTGCGTCTGCGTCTGCGTCTGCCCTCAGGGTCGTCGCATCGCATCGCATCGTCGTCATGGCCGTCACATTGTGCACTCGCTAATGTCGCCCGTTGCAGAGCCACCCAAGGTCGAGACTGTCGCGAAGACTGAACGTAGGTGTCTCTCAGCCATGCGCCTGCCGGCGCCCGCGCCCGCGCCCTTGAGCTCTTGCGCATCGTACTGACCGCTGCATAGCACCTGCCGCCGACGAGGCAAGTACAGACGCGAAGCCACCGACTTCCAATGCGCCCTTGGGCCCGCCGCCGCGACCCACCACCACTGGCGATACCCCAGACTACTTCAATACGTAAGTAACCACCACAGGCACACACCACCAGGTGATCTCGGCCCAGCACACGCTCGGGGATCATGCTTGTCGACCTACTCGACGACGCTTGCGCTGGCATCTATCAAGACCGTCCCGCGGCGTCGCTGGACTGGGACCATCTCGGCTGGTTGACCCTTTGAGCCATGCCAGACCGTTCCATCGGGACGTCTGCTAACCAGCATGCAGGAATCACAATCCATTCACAACCGAGCCCAACCCCTTCGAAGCCTCTTTTGGTAAGTTGAGCCTACGTGTATGCTCGGACGCACCATCTTGTCGCATGCATGAATGCCGGCGTTCTCTCCGACGACGACGTGTGCTAATCCCTATCCCAGGCAATCCATCGACAGAGACACCAGGCAAGACGGTCCTTCCCCCAGTCGCCAACATCACATCGCCATCGCCGCTACCAGGTATCACTCCGGGTTGGCAGTCGTTACGCGC
This sequence comes from Lentithecium fluviatile CBS 122367, assembly GCA_010405425.1. NCBI lineage: Eukaryota > Fungi > Ascomycota > Dothideomycetes > Pleosporales > Lentitheciaceae > Lentithecium > Lentithecium fluviatile. The sequence goes on from MU005585.1 coordinate 213,191, forward strand.
AGGGCCTCTGAGTCCTGCTATGCTCAGTGGACCGACGGGGCAGACAGACTACTTTAGCGACTCTTTCAGGGGCTTCCCAACACCCAACGAATCCTCCCTACGGACAGGATTGACACCCGGTGGCGGCGGGTCTATGTTCCCTGCCCCCAGTCCGAATACACAGGCCATCTTCAACCTCCAGAGCGGAGGCGTGACGCCAAGCACCGCCGACTTCCACCAATCTGCCCTGCGCGCGGCCGCCGCGAACCAGGTCAAGCTTACTGCAACCTCCGGCGCAAACCAGCAATCTGAAACAGTGACAGCTGGAATGGATCGCCAAAACAACTTCTCCCAGCTGCAGCATCCTCGGCAGCGAGCGCAGAACGACCCGTTCGCTAATCATGACGTCAGCAATGCTGCCAACGACCTGCTTTCCTTTGCAACACAGAATGGTGGCGCACGCAACGGTCAACAGCCCTACTCGATGCCGCCCCAACAGCCAGCGGTGAACGCGGGACATATGCCAGTGCAGCCCGTTACCCAAGAGAGTGGCCGTCGCGACACCAAAGGATCCGTCAACAGCATGACCGGTTCCGCGGACACTGGTGACTTCTCCGAGAGCGGCCAGAGTGAACAGAAGACCACAACGCGGTCACGTGGCAAGAAGGGCGCTGCGAACAGCAAGCAGGCTGCTGGTAACAAGCGAAAGGCCGAGGAGGCGCCCAAGGGCGGCAACAGGAAGAAGAGCATGGCCATGTCCATGGATGAGGACATGGAAGACGAGGACGAGGACCAGGATATGAAGAACGAGGAGACCATCAATGGCAGGAAGATGACAGACGAGGAGAAGCGCAAGAACTTCCTCGAGCGGAATCGGTTAGTCCATCGCATCACCATATATCTGTTATATGCTAATTCATCCAGTGTCGCCGCGCTCAAGTGCCGTCAGCGGAAGAAGCAATGGCTAGCCAACCTCCAGGCCAAGGTCGAGCTGTTCAGCACGGAGAATGACGCCCTCTCTGCCACTGTCACCCAGCTGCGTGAGGAGATTGTCAACCTGAAGACGCTGCTTCTCGCGCACAAGGACTGCCCAGTCTCCCAGGCCCAAGGCTTGCATGGCGCCGCCATGAACAATTTCCTCGGAAGCGATCTCAACCACCAGAACCCCTATGGCATCGCTCAGCTGCAGCCTAATGGCGTCCACATGGGTATGCCCATGCAGCCCAATGGCCAAATGATGAACCGGTTCGTTTATCCCCCCCCACGGGTACCTAGCGCAGAGGAACAGGAGAATGCGCACTACCCACCCAAGTACTAGGACATTCACTTACCCGCCTTCAGATAAGTTATGTTAGGAGCGCGCTGGTCTGTGAGCATACGATCGCTCGCTACAAGAATGTGCGGCCTCGACTTACATCCGGATTCGCGACTCCGTAATCAACAAACATAATCATCTACACTATTGTAATCCTTAGCACTTTCACCCTTTCTCCTTTGGACACCTCTGTCAATTGGCATGGCCGAGCGTTCCGGGGACCCTTGGCGTACGTCATTACAGCATTCTAAAAGCTGTTTACACCGGATGGCATCCAGGGCGGCACCTTACGTCACAAACGCGGAACACGATCTATTCTCTTCCCTCTCCCTTTCCTTAAGTAACATTTACAATCGGTGTACATACGCGGGCGGGCTCTGTATCGGTGTTGTGGCGCGCTTATACACTTGGCTGCGTCTCCTTTGCTCTTCGGCGCACTTTTGGTCCGGTTTCGGCGTTCTTCTCCTTCTCTCTGGTGTTTCTGCTACCGACCTGGTAGGCTGCAGAAGGCGGGATGGATGAATGGGAAGAATATGGTACTCTTTTTCTTTCTTCTTCGGCTACGATGATGTGTGAGCTACGGAAACAATAGGTTTGGGAAAAGGATGGGTGCTCGGCTCATGGGTATGGTATCCATGGCTTTGATGAATGAGTGGGATGAAATGGGTCATTGTGTATTTATATGCAATATATTCTGGTGTTCAAATGCTTTTGGGGTTGTTTGAGGAGTGGGCGATTTTGTTTTGTACGTGTGTGGTGTTGGAGAGGGTTTGGGATGCTTCTTGTGATTTCTCACGCGAAGCTTGCATTGCTGTTCCTAGGAAGGTAACACCACGTATCCCTCCCACTCCTCCATACGCCCTATCTCAGTAGTGGAATCCCGGACACCCCCTACTCCTCCCTCGAGTCCACGGTTTTCTTTTCCCACGGCGTCTCGCCCCGTTCGATGGGCCAGCAGCGTTGGCTATTGTCGGCAATATACCACGAATCTTTCTGCAATCCACTCGTTAGCACTCAAATCCATCAACACATGTCCATCCCCTTCTCCTTCTCTTTGCTCTCATTCTCATACCCCACTCCATCCTCCCCCCAACCATGATCTCAGCAGCATGCGAAGAAGCCAGAGCAGCATACTCACCGGAACACCGCCCCCAAACCCCCACCCCCCAAAATCCACACACCCCATCTTGCGACAAAAACTCTCCTCCCCACTCCGCGGCCCTGTCTCCTCACTCCCTTCCTTCACACCGCAGATCTTGGCGCATGTACTGCAGTAAAGGCCTCCCGGCGGCCAGACGGGCGTCGCATGCTTGGGGACATAGATAGCGAGGAGTGGGGCGGACGCGATGGCGGAGAGGAGGATGAGCGCGAGGATGAGCGCGGTTAGGGCTTGCGTTATGCGGTTGCAGTGGGTTCCGGGGCGGGGAGTGTTGAGGGAGGGGAGGTAGGAAGGGTGCATTGTGTTTGGTGGGGGCTTGGTTGGTGCGGTTAGAGGGGAGAGGGAAGGATTGGTTTTGTGGGAGACGGGAGAAGAGAGGAAGAAAGAAGAAGGGTGATTGCGACCGCGAAGAGTCCTGCTGCAAAGAGGTGAGAGGAGTGAGTGCCGGATGTGAAGGTAGGGAGTGAAGAGGTTTATTGGGTCTTTGCGATTGGGCATCATGAGAGGGGGCGATGCCGTTTGTTGGGCGGTACGTGAGTAAGTGACAGGTGGGATGGCGGGTTTGTTGAGGGTGTCGTGAACGTATGTGCCCGTTGTTGCACTTGCGATTTGCGGGATTTTGTGGATGTTGAGGTGCAAAATTGCGACTGTGCTTTATTATTATTGTCCTACATAAATTCGAGTTCTCACGTGAAGTGTAGTTTCAATGCTGGAGGGTCTCGATCTGGCAGCTTGAGAAGAGTTATGGAGGTGGATGTTACGTTGTTGTCAAATTGTATTTTGTGGCTGCTCTTAATGGGTTGCGACTATCGAGGTTGCGTTGTTGGATGCGAGGTTTGGATTGCGATGGGGTGCGCGGTTGTTGAAAAAGTGCTCTGTCCCCGTCCTTTAGATTGTGTATGCGCGATCGTTTTGAAAGAGATACCATATCCTCTCCCCTGCTCCCACTACCACCGCTAGATCTGTAGAGAACCCCAGTTCGAAGCAGCGGTTGATTCCAGCCGCGAACTTAACGAGCTGCAAACTGCCTGCGTACTTATTGTCATGCACTGCATGTTACCAGTCGTAACAAACCATATTGAGAGTCTTTTATAGCGAGAGGCGATACGGTACTAGGGCAAAAATCTGTTGATAAGATCACTCGTCAAATCTGAAAAGGCGTATCCAGTCTTCTGTTGAGGTTCTGTATGTGTCGCTGCTATACGGCAGTATGGCTATATCGTAGTATGAATGCGTTTGGGAGAGGTGCATCAGCGGGAAACGCAAAGAGATGGAGGACGCGCCATGGGTATCCTAGAGATCTCCAAAATCCGACCGTTTGGGTTTTTGGCACTGGGTAATCGATACCGCGGACTCAAATTTCGCGAGACAAATATACCAACATAATGTCCGAATTACCAATATACTGATGACTTACCACATGCGCCCTCCATGTTTTTGTGACTCCATTTAACCATTTGCTTTGAAGATCCAGCATGAACGAGCCTTGCATCACTTCCGCGCAGGCCCAACGTTCCCGAAAAATACTACTAACACAGCGCAGTACCTATATTCCAGTCAGCCGCTTGCCACCAAATCTTACAGGAGGAATGCTTACGCAGCGGCCGCGGCAAGAATCTCATGCCTTTTCGCGCGAGTGAATAGGCACAGCACGGCAGAGAACGCCAATGTTGAAATGATCAGGATGCCCATGCATATGGCGTAGACCTTTCCGTTTGCGTTGTCGGCGTCGTTAATGAGATGATAGAGCACGTATATGGGTACGACGAGGAGGATCAGCACCATGAATGTTATGATCGTGTTGGCAAAGTTGTTGATGCGTTGGCGGGAGTAGTATACTTCGTCGCCGGATGATTTCTGGCGTGTTTGCTAGGCGAATATTAGCTTTGATTAAGATTGTGTCCTGTCTTTCGGTACACATGCCTCGTCTCCGAATATTGATTCCATCATGTCGCAGTGGAACCACTTCAGCATTTTATCGATGCCCGAGTCTAGCCACGCGTGTTCGCGCCCTGCTCGAAGCGTGACTAGATCCTCCTGCTTGTCCACCCACGAGGCTTCAGCTTCAAGTAGTGGTTCATGACCCTGCATGTAATTCTGTACACTTGTGTAATCTGCCTCCGATGGTCGACTCAGAGCCATCATCTTTGATGCCGTGTCCAAAAGATTTGCTAGATCCAAGTCAGTCAACTCCGATCAATGAAACTGACCCCCATCCGTCCTTTATTCACGCCAAAGTAGACCCAGCCTTCGGTCCGAGATATATGACCCCTTGTTTTTGCCTCTCCTTCTAAGACACACCATTCCGATTTCTTTCTAGATAAATAGAAGTTGAGGCGGTGCGAAAAGAGAAAACGAAAGAATGGCGAACGTATGCTTACCATACAAAGTGAATTGCTCCTCAATAGTAGCAAGTAACTTCTGTCTCGGCTCGATTTCTTGCTTCGGTAAATCCATAGTCATTGGACGTTTGGAGCTTGCTTTTTCTTCTCTTTTATCGAGCTTGTCAAGTGCTTCTTCCAATTCGCGTAGTTTGTCTTGCTTGTCGAGCAAGAGTCGTGATTGAAGGAAGCCGAAGCGGCGGTAGACGGAGAAACACTCGTCACTGTCGAGAAATGCTGCAAGGCCAGGATATCCACGAGGACACGATCCCACTGTACACGTCAGATAAGAACCTATTGGGTGTTTGACAGGGGATAGTACGTTGACGCACGACTGGTTTCATTTTCCCTTCCTGTGAGTGCGAAACCCAGCGTCCGAGTCGGTTTGTGATTGACCGCAGCCTCGCCCAGAAACGGCTGAGTGAGGATAGGGTACCTGCAATGTCAGATATCATTACCACTCAGGAGTGTGAAAGTCTCACGTGGAGGGGAATGATTTGGTTGCAATGGCTTTGTCGATGAATCCGGCTCGCTTGCGGACAGCCGTCCTTCAGAGTTGCCGTCCACGCTGGGCAAACTTGGCGTCACGGGGTATCCGGCTTGCCCCAATTCCATCTCTGCCGCCTTTTCAAGTAAACCGTCCATCTTGTTTAATATAAGTTAACCTAGAGTTTAGTCATGAGGAAATCTCTTCCAGTTGGACTTTGTTAGAGTTAAGCAGGCTGGATGAAAATGAAGGAGATGTGTAATTCGATCTAATGATAAGACAGACTCAGCCCAGTCCCGCTAATACTATGTGGCCGTACACATGATCAGCCCAATTTACGTGTATGCATGCAGGTGCAGAGACAGGGCTTGCGTGACCGTCGCCAATCATTTCTATCGATTCCATGGCGGTCTCTTGCTGAGCTGTGTCTCCGGAAACCTATCCCCGCCTTGGTTGATTGTAATTTTCTTCCCACTTTTCATGCTTCGCAGTTTGTACTCCCAAGTCCCCTCATGCTTTTTGTGCTTCGATACAATGCTTACTTCGTAGCTTTGACCAGTCTGTTCGTCTTCTAGCCACGCGGTCTCGCCGGGCTCACACTTGGATTCCTTCTGAAGTAGGGGATAGTTAGCCAACGTAAATAGGATCAAATTATTAGGATAAGGAAAACAGTTATGATTATAAAGCGTCGAATGAGAGTACCTTACAGGTGGTGGGTGTGGGGGACTAGGCACAAAGGCTCGGCCATCTTTTGATGTCGCTTCAGCCTAATGCGTCTCAGCCTGTCACAGATTTCTCATGTCTAGAACCTTACGACAAAAGATTTTGCCTCGTTACTGTCACCGGTAGACATTCTGAACGCGTTGAGCTCACCCAAGGGCTTGAGATCGAATGATGTGTTGCGTGACTCCTAGAGGTCGGCAGGCAAATACGAAGCCGGTGAAGGAATAAGGCAGGTGACTCCGCCTAGCAAAGTCGTGTGCGAGTCTAGGTATCGGCCGGTGAAGGAGAATCTCAGAATTATGTAAAAGCTTGAGGTATATGTCAAAGCAGAACCAGGCAGAAAGATGGGAGAGCAACTAGTCCAGGCTTTACTGGACTCAGGTGAGCTATATGCATTTTGCGGCTGGACTGACTGACACACCCGGCCATCGTTTGTGGAAGTCTGATGATAAGTTTGACGGGATCAGACTGGGTTGAGGTGAGGTGGAACGATGCGTTCGCGGTACCGGCTTGCCGGGAATGGCCGAGGTCATCAGCCAATTATATTCGATCGTGGCGTGTGGCGGAGGCTGGATTTGCGGCGAAACTGCATGTTGGCGGAACCGTCCAATAAACGAGCCCGTGAACTCCTAGGATCTGAACTGGAGGACCTTACGAGCGCCAGAAATCGTGAAGCGTGGTCGTGGGCAGACACAAACCTCACCATCGTAGCATGTTCGCTGTTTGTTGCCTTTCAACACCTCGAGTTGCCTTAGCACGGCCACCAGACTATGCTCGGCCAATAGAGGCAGAATTCTAGCCCAGCTGAAGGCATATAGGTCGCAGGCGCGAACATGTGTTCCTGCACTGTCCCACCAACTACCGCAAAGAAACAGAATTAGCAGCAGCAACCTCAATTTTGCACGATGACACTGACATCAATACCTACGACGCCTACAATAGCGATCGATGATGTTATCCTAGCCGTCCCCAGCCAGCCTACCAACCCGTCTTCGGACTCGAGTGGGCCTAAGAGCTTCCGCACCGTCTTTGAGGAGCACATGCCATCCTCAAGAACGCCCATCAGCCACAGTTCCGCATCGGCGCTTCTTCTTTCGTATGACTCCAGTAACAAAACGTTTGCAGAATTCGACGTTCGGAATGAGGTACGCTGTCCAATCCTCTGACAGAAGTCTGGCTACATTTTAGAAGCGAAAAGCGTTACCAGATATTGCGCTAGTACTGTATGGAAGGGTTGCGACCGGCTGACCCCCGGAAAAGGTACAACGGCTTGAAGACGTCTTCCGAAACGACTATGGTTTCCACGTTGAGCAGCGACTCATCGAGAGTAATAACAGTGCTCAACTACAGATGCACGCGCATCTGTCCAACTTTTCCGTCAACTATGGGAAAGACCATGCGCTGCTAATTGTGTACTATGCTGGTCATGGCTGGCACAGCTGCGACAGAAGCCGCGAGAATCCTGGACGCTTTGATCTGCATCCGTAAGTATGACAAAGCTAGATGAAATGGCTGAATAATGACTAAGATGCGCAGAAGAAAGCTTGAGTATCAAGAAGTGCCATCAGGCGACGAGCTTGTGATGTGGGAAGTGAGCGAGACCATTTTGCACCATGTCAAAGGTGACGTGCTAGTCATTTTTGACTGCTGCGACACAGGTTCTCTCGCGAAGCTACGATCCGCTGGCCGCGCGTTTGAGTATCTTGGTGCTTGCGACGGAGGTAAATACACCTAGTAAGTAGCCCTGGGCGACATACTGCGCTAGAATTTCCAGGACGAGGCCGTCTTGGTCGAAGACGACGTATACAGAAACCTCTGTGGATGACCTTTGCTAACCTCGTACCTCTAATCTTAGTGAACCGGGCGAGAAATCCTTCACATCCGCCCTGACATGGGCATTAAAGACAATGAGTTCAGAGCCAGCGTTCACAACAGCAGATCTTGTCGCCAAGATAAAGACCCACCGTCGTTTCCCAACGAACCAGAAACCAGTCCTATTCCCGAGGTGGGATTTTATGCCAGAGCACATCTGGATCTCAAGCAGGCGAACACTCGTAACGCGAACGTCTGGTCGGCATCGTTCAAGGTCTGCTCGGGAATTTCGAGATGAAAACTGCGACTTCGTGGATTTTCGCGTTACTTTCAGTCGGCCTCTGGGAGACGAAGACGGGAAAGCTGTCGCGGAAATGATGGGGCCCTTGGTATGCAATAGGAAGTTACCGCTCAACGCCAGGCATGTCTCCTTCTTGCGCAAGGGTACCTGCAAGTCTCGCAAGGATCTTACGGCTCTCTGGAACCGAGCGCAGAACCATATCATCGCCACTCAGAGGCTTCGGAAGACTGTAGACATCCCCGATACTAAACTAAATCAAAAGAGGAAAAGGCCTTCGTTTGATGCCGATTCAGAGGATCCCAGCTTGAGGAAGTATCCAAAATCTTCATTGGTCTCGGATTCCGAGCACGCCGCTCAGCTCCCAGCGACGCCATCAAGCGGGAATCCTGACTCCGACCCTGAGGGAACATCTCGCCTGCGCATCAGCACTAACATCGGGCCGTCATCCGGCATTCTAGAATCGTCGTTTGAAATGGAGTCTGATCCTATGCACCGGGCTGAGGCTCTTCTTAGAGATTTGGAGAAGCTAAAGCTGTACGCTCTACACCAACCAGAGTTTCAGAGAGCATTTCTTTCGCAAATTCAGGCTCGTTTCATGAGTTAGAAAAGATAATGATTGGGGAAGAGGATATGGTCATGTGGCTGAGGGTTGTGGGATACTTAAGTATCGTTGGATTTCGTGCGCACCCTCAAATTTGGTTCGCTGTACTGCAGCCTTTGCTACCGCCCAACACTGTTGAACAGTGGATCTAAAATTGATAAAACCGCGAATTATTTTAATGATTCTTCTTTTACATTTCAAGCAACTATATGGCCTTTTCTCTGCTACTAAGCTCGCTGAAAGCTTACATAGTCTGTATAACTTGGCCGAGCGAAATATGATCTATTCAGGTACCTCATTTCTTCCATCCTCAAAGCATGGCTGATGGTGACTGCGTCGACTGCTGCTCGGGGTAGGAGTGAGATAAAGCATGGTTGAGATTGAGATCCTCATCAGGAGACCCTAGTTTCACTAAAACGTCTTTTATTCTCCTACCGCCTCAGCAGCACCCGACGTGGTAGAGAGTATTATCTTTTTTCTTTGGGCGCGGTACATTTCGATCTACAGTTCTAGTGTTTGATACCTTGTGTACATTGTCCCTCTATAGGGCATCATTGAGGTAGCGTTACACGTTTAATCACAACGTGGGCAACCTCGCGCAAGACAGCATTTAATTAATACTCGCGCAAGTCACTGAAAAATGCTATCACCCGCATCTTGTGAGATTTAGTCCTTCAACGCAATCACCAAACGCCCACAGCTCCCACAGCTCATCGACCCAACAACCGACCGATATGGCAATCGCGCATAATCGGGAGCCGACCATCCAAGGCCAGGCGGGATGGCGATCTATCCCAGTTGTAGTGGCCATCATCGAAATGGTCACCGAATACTACGATTTGCTTGAAGTACTCCAACTTCTCGCCGAGATCATTGAAGACACGATCGACGACAAGTGGCATATGGATGATGCGAAGTATGAGTCGGTACACTACTGGTGGAGGGACATTGAGAAGCTAGCTCCCGGGTTAGACGACTTAGGAATCGACCTGAACAAACTGGTTTGGGAGTTATGGCTTGAGGTACTTCCCGGAGGTCGGCAGCAGTTCGCTTCGGAATTCCCTTTGAACACGTTATGGACATTCCAGGACCTGCATGTGCCTCTTGCGGATGGCTTCGTGCTGACCTCAGCCCTTAAATCAAAACCGCAATGGACGCAACGGTTCATCGATGAAGAACCCGTATATCAGGACTCGCCGTCCGACCTCGACGAGGAGAGGAAATTTCGCAACACGCAGGGACCCATGCCCTGTCTCACCCGAATTGTCCGATGGTCGCCCCACCACTACAAAGACGTCCTCACGGAATTCCTGGATGTCTATTCCACTGCCATCGTGAGCGTCACCCGGTTCCTTCAAAAGACCGAATTTCGATATAGCGAGGAGATGTTCATGCAGCTTGAATATGCAGCTGTACGCGATTTCACGATTACTATGCGAAGCCCGCTCTCTAATACTTGTGTTGGGTGTCGCCGCATTCTCACACGAACGGTCAATATACGTGGTCTCCTTCGCTTGTTCTTGGAAGAGGCCTTGAGCCTCTACTTCAGGTATCTGGTTGAGCCCGAAGACCTGAGCTGGGATCTTCACCGCTGGATGATAAATTGCGCTTCCGATGCATGCAACGAGGCTTCCAAGGACGAGCTTCGCCACATGATGCGAGAAAAGTTTGGTGTGGACGACCGAGTGTCAGAACATGCCAGCATCCGTAACTTTCGGTACCACCAGGCTTGGTGCTGGGGCGAAGATCTCTGGTTCGTCGCAGAGGAAACACTAAAGGATGTCGAGTTTGAGCCCTGCGGACCGGAGATCGAAGTTTATCCTTATGCGCTTCCGTGCGAGAACGGGAAGGGCCAATGTACAATTTGTCTCGAAGAGTTTCGGGATGGGGCGAATGAGCACTCACTAAGCACGAGGGCGTGTGGGCATCGCTTCCACTATGATTGCTTGCATGGGCTTATTAATGGGATTGAGGAGTATTCGAACAAGTGTCCGCTTTGTAGGAAGGTAATTTGTGAGAGGAGGCAGAGGAGGCCCACTGGGGTAGAGGGCTCGTAGCTCTGATCTGAGAGGGAGGACGAGAGGTGTGGAGGCCCGTTGAGGGTCGGTTGTGGAGCTATGGTTGAGTCGAAAGCATTTTGTGCGGCCTTGCGGACCACTGGTTATGTGAATATCTCGCTTGGAATTTCAGTGTAAGAACTTGCTCGAAATGAAAGTTTTCGTGTACTCTGGGGTGCAGTTGGTCATGTGTGGGCGCGATTCGAGGATTGCTGGTAGGACTGTAGACTGTGGTGAGTCAAAGTATTCTGTGTGATCTAGCGATTCGTTGACCGTGTCCCGTAGTCATACACTGGTTTGACAGGCGGATGACTATTCATTCTATTCGTCGAACCACATTTTTGGCGGTGGCGTTTTCGTCATCGACAGACATTGAAACTGGTATTTTTCGACCATATTGACCCAGCTCCCTAGGGCCAGGTATATAAGATGCCCCGTCGGCCTCTCTTGTCGAAATAACTTCCTACCTTCTCTTCTCCCACAAAGCTCTCTTCGAAAAATTCGTAAGTACCGCTGTCCACTGGAGATTTCTCTCTCTGCTGAAGTCTTCCCTGCCCGCAAAGCACGGCTCTCTGTGACCACTCCTGACTGTACGAGGACTACTGCCCACCAAACGCTTCTGCTACAGCAGAACACAAATCTCTACGACAGCCCAACGTGTTAAAACCACTACTGTCCACCAAACGCCTCTACCGCCATAAAAGCCGACACTCTGCAACCGCTCCACCGCTCAGCCTATCGACAAATCAATAGCAATAATGGAGTTTCTGCACTACCCTATGTTCAGCTACTTTCAAGGCTTCCCTTCGTTGACCGCCGCGCTCGTGCGGCTCTTCGACCTCTCGGCGGCGACGCCACCAACAGACGACCAGATCAAGACGGTCGTCACAGCTTTCGCCCGTCTGGCTTACGATGCGTTAGGTGCCGCTTTCTACATCCTTCCGGAGCAGGAAATATCCCTTGGGCGCTCTAGATCTGCGCGGACCGCTTCTCGCGCTACGTTGCGACTACAAACGGTGTGGTCCGGGACACTTCGAATCAGTGAACTTCGAGAAAAGCTGGCTTTAAGTCCTACAGGACGTGGTTGGGCGCGCGATGGTCCACGGAGATAATGGACAAAAAGGAATACGCAGCCTTTGATCTGTGCAGGCTGCTCTACTCCGCAGCCACCGATAACAGAATCGCTACCGATTACGTAGCGTACCAAGTGGAAGAGGTGGTAGAATTAATGCCGGACCTCGATATCACCTTCACTACCGAAAACGTGATCGAGATCTTCTAGCTGGAGATGTGTCCACACCGACTTCAGCTCAGAGAATACGAGGCTGTTGATGAATACGAGCTCCGCGATGAAGATACCGCCGATTACGAAAACTTCGACCTTTCGAAATTCACGTTCCCGGTTCCGTCATCGCACGCGGAGGACAAATTCGTCATCTGTCAGGAGAACCACAACGATGAAGAACGTTTTGTCGTATTCGACATCTGCGAGCACGCTTTCCACCAACACCATATTTCGGCGTGGGCAGCTTCAAGGTCGGAGGTCACTTGTCCGCTATGCCGCGCCGAGATCTGTGTGCGCCGAAGCATCGAAGACGGGCCTGGAAACGAAGTCGTCACCGAAAATGAAGACATTCTGGGCTATTACGAATAGGAACAGGATGAGAGCGACGAAAAGGACGACTGGAGATCGACATAGATGGACGAGAGTGTGGGCGAAATTTCAAGCGTGGTGTTGTTACTTAGGTACTGAGTCCCTGTTCTCTGTGTTCTCTGAGGGAATACTGCGAGTTCGTACGTGCAGCGTTCTTCATAGCTTCTGACACAATTCGTAAATTCAGGTCGCTTTTTAGCCATCGAGGGTGTTGAAGTAATAGATGCGCGATGACCAGGCCAGACCATTGGACTTTCCACGACGCTTTGAGAGAGCTGACTGCAGAGATTGTGTGGTTGCATCCGCATGAAATTCTTTTGTGAGACGTGAAATCATTACCCATCTCCCACACCCCTCAGCATCCCAACTCTTCATAGACCGAAATCACGATCCTTCCCCCTCATCTCCCACCACTCCCGATCAATCATCCCATACTCAATTCCATCCCAAAATCTTCCCTCATGCCAAAGCGCCTCTCTTTCCCTACCTTCAAGCTTGAAACCCAATCTCTCATACAGCCGCATAGCACCCTCATTCCACCCGAAGGCACGTATACGCACTTTGTGCAAGCCCACTTTTAAGAATGCATACTCTAATGCCCAGTTGATGGTCTCACTGCCGTACCCTTTCCCCTGCCACTGGGGTAAGATATCCAAGCCGATCTCGGTGTTTCTGTGATGCATGAAGCGGGGCGGGAAACCTTTCAGATGAATTTGGCCTATGGATGTTCCAGGTTTGGAGGGTTCCTCGGATGCGGGCAAGCAAATCACGGCAGCGAGCAATTCTTCTGCGCATTTCTCGCGAAATTTGGTCGCATCGCTGGGTGTGGGAAGTTTGACATTGGAGGCATTGCTATTCATGTACCCGACGCGGTCGTCGTTGATCGCCGCGAAGAGGGCGTCGTCCTCCGGGACGCGGATGGCACGGTAGATGAGACGGGCACTCATGAAAGGGTCGCGGGGCCGTGTGGGCGGGGTCATCGCGCGATTCGTATTGGGACACAGTCCGGTGTTGCTTGGGTCCTCTCGCGAATCCAGATCGGACCGGATGTTTTTGATCGACAGGTTCAAGTCACAGTCTTCGCTACCTGATGGACGAAAGAAAAAAATTCCGATGCATGCTCAAGTTATCATCGTGCGGTCGGAATCGCGTGGCCGCGCTTATCCGTATCGCTCTAGCGTCGAGGCGGACACCAAACTCCGACAATGACGACGCGACACCACAACGGACACGCTGCCGTTTCACATCTCCGGTGGTAGAACGACACCCATTTGCCTTTGACAGTCAGCTCGGTGCCGTCGTCACATGAAAACTCCGATGAAAATATCACGCTCTACGGTGCAGACCCCTGTTTTCTCCGCCAGCCCCAACCGCGCCTGCTTACGGCAGCCTGACCACCACGCAATGCGGCTCAAGCTGCTGCATCACCACTGCTCCACTCAATCGCGTGAAATAGCGCGTGGACGTGGAGCTGTGTGTATCCGGACTAGGAGCCGAGATCTGCTTTCGTACAGAGCGATTGCAGCTAGTACTAGTAGAGTCACAGCAGATGAGGAGGCAGCGATGTTTCGGTGTTGGGCCAAAGTGCGTAGGAGTTCGCTAGGGACAGTCTCGGTATGTAAGAGCTCTCCGGCCTTTTTGATCGAAGGCCTACTTTCCGTCTACAATCCGAGCCACCTTCTCTTTTGCTTATACCGACATTGTTAAGCACGGCTCTTCTTTTCGTCCTTTAATCCTCCACCTCATCTCCACTCTTCCTAGTTTTGCCGTTCGTTACGGTACATATTGCCTTACCATCCTCCGAAACGAGGCGAGTTCGCCGGGTTCCTAGTCATGCCTCACAACATTTCCTACTCGCTCTTCCCGAAAGATGTTGAGCACGATATGCCCGATCTAGCGAAGCTGCAGCGCCCTGGATCAAGTCGATCAATCGATCAGAATTGCGCGAACACGCAGCCTGCTTCTTATGCGACCGTCGCGCCGCTGAAATGGACGAAAGCCCAACCATCGTCGAGCGCGAATGGCGCGTCATTCCCAAGCCTACCAGAGCCATTCCCCATGAAAATGACATCAAGCGAGCATAAAAGAGCGCATTCCGACCCAGCAGGCCCTCCACATCCCTCGCGCCACTTCACGCTTTCCCGGTTACGAAGAACGATCTCAGCTCCAATCAATGAGAAACCTCGGATTGTCCACGTCAAAAGGTGTGGCGCAAAAGAGAAGGAAAGAAAAAACACGACGCACGAACCATCTAGGCCATTAAATCCGGTGAACAAAGCTGAAGGGCACATTAAAGCAATCAACAATCTTCAGGCGCCGCCACCAGCACGCAGCCACTCCACCGATATCAAAACCTCGTCCCGCAACTTCATCCGAGCCTCCCCTTCAATAGCATCCCAGGATAGTCTCAACGCGCCTTTGCCTCCTCTTCCACCGCCTCCTTCTCCCCCATTTGTGCCCCGACCTCTATCGACCCTCGAAGAAGAAGCCCCAGAGCCAGTGGAACTTCCCGCAACACCGGTACTCCCCGTCATTCAGCTCAATGACTGCAAACCTTGGATTCCCGCAGCCATCGAAAGCCCTACCAGAGCACATGCCGCCGCACCTCCTCCACTCAAGCTACGGCCGCCGATCAAAGAAGGTGCAGCAGCGCCACCGCCAGCACTTACGCTCAGCATTCCTCCCAAGGAACAACGTCCAGTGACAGCGCCAGAGCCTGCACCAACCCCCGTCTCCCCGCCAACATCCAGACCGCCACCCCGTCCTCGTAACAAGAAACACGTCCGCTTCGTGCCGACGAGCCCTGAAATAATTACGGACGCCACAATTCAAGCTGCTCGCCGCGATCGCGTCCAACCCACTCGCAAATCATCAATGCAAAAGAACCGCAACTCATGGAGTACCGTTTTCCTCCTTAGCGCCCCTTCCACCGCTACCGACACCAACAGCCGCCCGTCGACATCACCGGGCCTGAAATCTGCACAGCCCACAGGCCAGAAATCCATCCTGCGTCGCAGCAACTCATTCCAAAACATACGACCTGACGATGCGGCCAACGACGCCGATGCTGACGACGATGATATCGAGATCAAGCCGCTGGAATCCCACGTCCACCTCGTCATAAACGCAGCCATGGAAAAGAACCTCAAGCGTCTTCCGCGGAGCAAGACAAGCGCCCACCTCCGCAAGAACAACCCTCTCCCCGCGCTCCCCGCGCTCGCGGAAACACCGCCAACACCGACACACGCCCCCAATACCACCTCTAATTCCAACCCCAACTCCACCTACCACGACGACCGCGCATCCCGCGCATCCCGCCACGCCACTACTACAACACACAGCTCGCACCGTCCAGCCTCCCCAGCCTCCCCACCCCTACCCCTCTTCGCGCGGAAATTCCAAAAACCCGTCGTGATAAATCATCCGCCGTCCCCGCCGTCGTCCTCGTCGTCGCGCGACGGGTCCCCCGCTTCCTCGCGCTCTTCGTCGATTGAGCGCGACGAAAGCGCCTTTCGGGCATTTGCCATGGGCGATCCGTTGAGGTTCAGTATGAGTATGAGTAAGAAAGCGGGGTTGAAGGAGGAGAGGGTTGGGCGCGCAGAGGTGAGGGTTGTGCCTGAGAGGGTTGTTTGGAGGGCTGTTGCGTGATGCGAGGGGGTGGAGGAACGTGGATGGACTGGGTTGGTGATGCGGTATTGCAGCGCGGTTCTTGGACACTCGAAGGGGTGTAGATTCTTTTTTGTAGATTATTGTTGAATGGGGGGAGGCTTGGAGAGATGTTTGTCTGGCGGTTGCGGATGGAGAAATTGCCTTAGAGGAGTTTTCACGTAAGAAGTTGTGTATATACTTCGTATTGTACCGTTCATATGTTTATATAACCAGCCTTCCAATCCATCTGCTCCGAAATGCCAGAAACAAGGTGAGGGAGGTCCGACAGACAGAGCTCGTTATCCAACGATCTACCTATATCAAAACCCAATGCAAAGAATCCCCTAAAAAAAAGTCATCCGCCCTGTGTGCAAAGACTCTCCTCCGTACACAGTGTAAGCAACCATAAGTTTGGACCAAAGGCCTGTATCCAACAACCTTTCCGTGATCCGTGAACCCGCAAGCTCAGCGCCATACCCCATCTCAAGAACCCCAAGAAATGACCGGAACACTCCCAACACTCTCTGCACTCGCCGTCTTCCCCATCTGCACCTCCTTACCCTCGACCCTCTTCCTCGCCGCGTCATACAGCCCCTGAATATCGCTCTTCCACTGCTCCACATCCATGCGATTCAGCCTCCGATCATACGTCACCAGCCCATTGACCTCGCCCTCGACATCCGTCGTCTGCGTGTATACGGCGCCGGAGCAGGCGTACAGTTCCACCTGCTCTGTTAGTTCGACGAAGAGCTTGTGTGCGCGCATATTCCAGATGTCGGTTGTGGGGTTGATTTCGTAGGTGCGGTTTACTTCGTTGATGGAGCGGGGGACTTTCCAGGCGCTGGGTGATAGAGTTAGTGTGAGACGTGGAGGGTGAAAGGGTGGAAAGGAGGATTTGCAGGGAGGAGATGGGGACATACTTCTCGTCTGAGATGTTGTGGCCCAGACCGCCGAATTCGCCCTGGAAGCCGATGCGCTTGGGGTCGTAGGGGCTCGAGTCGAGGGAATACCAGGGGGTTCCGCATTGCGGGTATGAGTAGTGGTGGTTATCCTATGTCGTGGTCAGCAGAGGTGTCAGGAAGTAACAAGGAGGCGCCTTACGTGGTAATCGCCAGCGCCATGATCGTGCCAACCCGTAACGGCATTGACGAGTCGCGTAGGATCAAGCGATTTGACCATAGCTGTGAGATTGTACTCAACTGGAAGCCATCGTGGTTGACCCCAGCCTTCGTTATAGATGACCTGCGAGAGAGTAAGCCTTCTTTCGCCGTACACTGTGCTATGCATCTTTCTCAAGAACTTACCCATGATACGATACTGGGATAGCTCTTGTGCTGTTCAATCAATATAGCGAGCTGGCGGTTAAACTCTGCTTGGTGTTCGAGGAGGACTTGGTCCCGGTTTAGTGCTTGAGCCTGACATTGGGTGATGATGTCTATATCGTATTGATCCATAGCGGTGATGCTGGCGGGGAGGAAGTCAGGATCGCGATCGCGACTGTAGAACTCGTGTGTCATGGAAGGCATATCCTGCATGACCATGAGGCCAATCTCGTCACACGCTCGGTAGAATAGAGCGGGTTCGACCTTGATCTACGCAGAGCATTAGCGAACGCACGGGCAAGAAGCGAGAGTTGGCATACGTGTTTCCGAACCATGTTGAAGCCAGTATCCTTCAACAGCTCGAGATCCCATTTCATAGCTTCCAGACTGGGAGGTGAGTAGATACCGTCCGGCCAGAATCCCTGATCAAGGGTGCTGAACAGGAAGTGAAATTCTCCGTTGAGCAAAGGTCGCGGAACGCCATCGATGACGCCCTGAGAGACAGTCCGGAAGCCCAGGTAAGTCTCCACGGTATCATGGCCCATTTGGATAGTGACGTTATACAGATTCGGCGTCTCAGGCGACCATAGCTCCACGCCGTCAATCTTGAACACGAACGGCTCATTAGTGGTTCCTTGCGCTGTTGCAGTAGCATCAGAGTTTAGAGCATGAATCGTGAAGTCATATGGCAAGCTTGGGGTGTTGCCAGAGCTATGCACCGTGACGTTTACTGCAGTACATCAGTTGATCAATACATAACACAAGGGGGGAGGATTTCCCACCAACACCGTCCATATCTGCGCTAAGATCGACCTTCGTGATCCGCTCCGCGGGCGCCGACTCCAACCATACGGTCTGCCAAATACCACTGCATGGCGTATACCAAATGTGCTGCGGATCGATCACCTGCTTGCCATTGGGGATGCGATCAAGTTCCAAATTTGTCGGATCCCAGACATAAACTAGCCTGCAGTCCGTATCAGTAGAGTATTAAAGGTTTCCCGTCATACATACAGCTCGTTTGTCACATTCGTGTACAAGAAGTCAGTGATGTCGATCTCGAAGGACCAGTAGCCGCCAGTGTGTTTAGTAGCGTTATGCCCATTGACGAAGACTGTTGTCTCGTAGTCGACAGCGCCGAAATTGAGTAGCACGCGATTGTCGGGGTTCCACTCTGTAGGAATGTCAAATGTTCTACGGTACCAGCTGCGGATAGCCTTCCTGCCCATGACACCTGCAAAGAGTTAACGTGCACTTGCACTACAGAAAAGATATACAACCCACCAGAAAGTGCACTCTCGAGGCAGAACGGCACAAGTACAGGGTTGCCAAGGTCTTTTCCAAAAGGCGGTGCCCCTGGGTCGCGTTCCTGGACGTCGAGAGCTGGACCAGTCACGTTCTGATACTGCCATACTCCGTTGAGGTTCAGCCAGTCCGACCGCTCCATTTGAGGACGAGGGTACTCAGGCCATGGATCCGTGCCGACTTTCTCGGTCCATGGGGTGTCAAGTGGCCCCTTCTTCAACACGTAGTCGGTGTTGTTGCTTTGACGCTTGAAGAACCTGCTGTTCTCCGAAGCGCCGGCAACGGAGGCTGCTAGCAATAGTGAGGAGAATATCTGAATCGAGATTCGCATCTTGGGAGGTCGCCGTAGGGCTGGATCACGACAGGGAAGGAGGTGGTCAGGATTTAATACTGCAAGGATAGGGGCTTATATAAAAAATTTCCTCGGTTCGGCCTGTCAAGCAGCGGAATGAAGAACGGAATGAAAAATGGTGTCGTCCGCCCGGAAACGTTTGCAGTGAGGCGCAGTGAGGGTGAACTCGGCGGTGCGGCTATTTCGGCGGTGTGGTAGGCCAAGCCGAGGAGATAAACTCAAAGTAGACGCTCATTCACACACTCATCTTAGCGGGGTAAGGAGGTACTTAAAGCACGGCCATTGGCAAATACCCCGCGAGAAGGCATCAGTAGCTGCATGCTGTCCCTGTAGGCCTAGGGTTAGCGGCGGGATCAAGCTTGGTGGCTGTACGCCGCTGTCGATCAATGCAGGATGATGTCTATCCTTTCGATATGGGGCGCCCAAAGTCACCCGGAAGCTCCGAGTGACCTTCCCAATTCCCCCATACTGTATGAAAAGACAGTGAATGAATTATATGACCGTGTCTGTGAGAAATTCGGGACATGACAGTGTTTGGGGGTGGGGTAGATCAGATCATAGGAGTGCCGCGGTAGCACAGAAACGACGGGGATGTGTGACGAATAGCATGTAGACATACCCCAGCCGACAGGGACCCGGTCCTTGGATATACCGATGGCGACAAGGTCGAAACACCTTTTCTAAGTACCGCGCAGCGTCCCGGTGGTGTAGCAAAAGGATTTTCTCTGTCGTTATTCATTTGATATTCCACAGCTTTCATCTCATGATGTTGCGAACTTGTCGCCCACCTTTTGATGAGCGGTAAGGTCACGATCAACGTGGACACCCTCTTTTCGCGCCCAAGGATCCTGCAGTCAGCCTACCTTCCACTGCAGGTGAAGCCATGCCAGTCAAAATCTTGACCGTTGAACCCGTGGTCCGATCGCACCCTTGGCGAGAACCATCGTGGCAGGGCCATGGCGTCGTGTTTGCTTGCGGGGATTCAACGGCTTTGCAGCTGGGCATACACATTGGGAGGCTGTGCGATGGTGACGTAAGGATGCGCTGGCAAACGGAATAGGACGCAGGTACTGGAAGGAATAAGCACTTGAGCGGCTGGCGGAGGGCTGATGTGGAGTCCAGAAGTTGATGCTGGAGCTTCGAATGCGGTGAGAATCCCGCAGCCCGAACCCCGCACTGCACTAGGGAGAAGGAAGTTAGAAACTGTCGGCTAATCCACGTGATGAAACATTCACAACATGCACCTTCCCTTCACAGTAATGAGCTCTAGCTGGGATTCCGTCAGATTCAATTTACCGTGCGTCATCTGATACATGTCAACCACAATCTTGAATGTCCAGGAAATGGGACAGTATTGGAAGCAAATTTGAATGCGTTATTTTGTCTTCACGTGCATTTCTCACCCGTAAGCGCTGTGCTACAGTCTTTTCCGATTCTTCTTCTTCCTGTGAATGTCTCAGCTCCGTGGCATCCCGCCGACAATTTCCGTCGTGGAACTGCGAAAACGTTCATACTTTCGTCGAGCTTAGACACCTTCACGTCCACGTCTTGAGTGGTACCTTCCTCATCTAGCTGCGCAAAATCCTCCGAAGGGCGATCTCGTGGACAGCCCTGAAGCAGTGACAGTCCAACGGAGCACCTGCTTCCGTGAAGCTGGAGGACTAGCTACCTTGAGCAATCAGAGTAGCGGTGGTGGATGCGGGTAGTTTGCCTCTTGAGGACAAGTTAAATTAGCCCTTCCGAATTCCAGGAAACACATTGAAGCTAGTAACATGTACAAGTGAGATGTCGGGACCGAATGGTGAGCAATGAGGGTGGCGATGCACCAGAGATTGAGAAGCAAGTCTCTCGATCAGGGATACATTGACTCACGGCAACAGCAGAAATGGTTTGCTCCAGAGCTTGGGCTTCTGTGCCACTGTCGCATTCGAAGGGCTTGGAGATCTATCGAAATCCGGGCTCATGGGCGACACTGGCGAACGCAGTGAACGCGGCGATACAGGCGGCGATACAGGCGGTGAAGGTGCCGCGCGCGGGCTCTCATACGTTGTGCTAACAAAGGACGGCGCCGGCTTCACAACTGTCAATATCGATGCGCTATCATCGTCGTCTAACTCCCGTATACCAGCGAGCGTCGAGCGATCGGAGTATGAGTTGAGGATGGAGGATACCCGCACGGTGGAGGATGTTGAAGAGCTGATCGTGCTGCTCGCATCGGAATTTATGCTTGATGAGCTTGATGCACTCGATATTGAGGATGCGCGGAACGACGATATGGACGAGGCGCGGTCGGAACCGGAAGAGGTTGTCGCACCACCAATGTCGTGTTTGTGTGCGCGACAGTGTATGTCGGGTATGAACGCGTAGTTGAGTAGAATGTCGAGAATGCTGTCTCGGACGTCTCTCGCGCTCGGGCGTAGATGCGGGTTCCTGCCGAGCATACTGCGAATAAGGGTGAGGAGGTAAGGTACGGCCCGGAAGGCGTCGTCCTCTTGTGTTAGTGACCCATCCTCTAGTATCTTCATCCACGTCTCGATCCTCTCCATGTTTGCGTGATACGAAGAGTCTAAGCGAGAATTCTTTCCACCGGCGTTGACCCTCTGCTTCAAGGAGCGGTGTTTGACGAACTCGTGTGGCTTCTTCTTCAGCATGAAGGTGATGATCTCAAGGAAGACACATCCTAGCGAGTACACATCCGCCTGCTCAGAGTCGTCTGCGCGCGACCGTTGCCTGATCGGCTGCTTGTTCTTCCTGAAGCCAAAGTTGAAACCGGAAAAGTCGTTTGTCGGCACCTTCGTTAGTTTCCCACGCTGCGAGCCGTTACTGTTCGAGGATCCGGCGGAGCTCTTGCTCGCGCTCGAAGGTTTCCGCGTTGTTCCAATGGTAGGCGCAGGTGCGGGCTGATCCATCGGGTGCGAGGTGTTCTGTGTCTCTGGAGCACCGTAGATGTACGCATCCATAGGATCCGGCCTCTTGTCTCGCTGAAATGTTTCCAGACAACCAATATCACTGAATGCGATATTGTTGTTCTCGTCAATGAGGATATTTGAGGGGCGAATGGCCGAGTGACAGAACCCGTTCTGATGCAACGTAACAACGGCATCAGCTAGACAATGCAGCCAATTGAGGAGTAGATGTCGCCGTGATGGCTTCGGTAGCTTCTGATACTGAGTCGGGTTGCGATGATCTATGAAGGACCTGAGCGTGTGCTGTCCCACGAAATTTGTGAGAATGTATCCAAAGCCTTTGGCGGTATAGGAAGCCCAAATCGGCACGATATGATCGTGTTCGACCATCTTCGCGCTATCTACGTCCATCAGGTATTCATCTTCGAGGGCGGGAACGATCTCCTGCCCGCCGAGTGAGAATTTGCGTCTCACGTAGATCTCATTCTGTTTCCTGGGTAGATGGATCCGCGACCAGTTCTGCAGGCTGACGGCGGGCGGCAGCGAAATGACATACTCGATCGGGATCTCCTCGTTCGATGCGTAATCAATGTGCACGCCCTGTCGCAGCTCACGGAGCAGAAACGTAAACTGCGTGTGGTAGAAGCGGGCGTTGGCCTGGTCGTCTCTCTTGTTGGCCAGTGCGAGCTCCTCGATATCGTCCATTTGGAGGGGCAAGTCATCGTCATCCCATGACCGATCCACCACCCCAAAAATTCTGTCCGCCTCTCCCACCTCTGCAAGGATCAAGAACAGCCGCCGTGCCTTCTCTAATATCCATTCCATATATGTGTCGTCGGTGAGATCTCCAAAGCCAACCGGCCGATGCAGCCATTCTCTTTCGTTCGGCCGCAGTCTTGACGAGATGAACTCGGTCGTGACTTTTTCATTGATCCTCTCTTCGGTCCACCATATCTGCTGGAGTGCGTGCTGCGGCGTGACGAGCGAGTGTCCGGCATAACCGTAGATGAGGGCGTTGAGGGCGACCGTCTGGTCGTTGACGACGTTAGTCAGCGTCCGAGAGCTCATCGTGTCGGATTAATGAGAGCTCAGACATATGCGCTAATCGAGGTAAGGATGCAGCGGGTGATCCTCTCGGTGGTCATGGGGGAGGGTAGCGTGGGCCGGTGCTCATGTTTGGGATATGGTGAAGAAAAAGAAGAGGCTGAATGACGCAAAGAGCGACTCGAAAAGGGTCGGCCGGATGTAAGACAGATCCCGGGACGTCAGCGCGGGAACTCGTCGCCCATATACATGTAGTACGACCTCGTCTGGTGGCAAGCGGCATGGCATTGAAGTACATGGCTTTGGCTGGGCCGCATTTTTGGGGTAGCGGGGCCAATCATCAGATGGGGGTTGCGGGAACTTGTAGGCTCCAGCATGCAGCCAGCATTGGCCTTTGCCCAAAAGACGCGTCTTTTCCGAGACTCGCAGCCATGTGAAATTGAGACCAGGGCATACCAGGTCGGGGGACGATAAGGCTATCCTATCAACAGATTCGAGTGGTGGAAGATGGAGACGGGTGCTAAATCCGCACGCCAATGAATATTCCGAATAGCCGTTCCCCGCCGTGTTGGCCAGGAACACGGTCGCTGAACTGGCCGCTGTCAGCGCAGCCGGATCTGCGCCATTGGCACCCGATATGGCGGCTAAAAACGCGATATCCGACGTCCTATTGTCTATTGTCGCGTCCAGACTTTGCGCGTGTTGCACGACGTTTCGGTGTCGCACGAGCACGCTCAGCTGCTGGTGAGGGTCGACGGGCTCGCTGCCAGGTGTCAGACATCAGCGAGAGCGAAAACGCGCGTACCACCAAGAGAGGCAGCTCGTGTGTGCCAGCAGGCCAGCGAAGGATTCTGGTGCGGCTCCAGCAATCCGTCAGGCGATCACCATCGCGCCATCCCGCATACACCTCACCCTACAGCACCCTCGTAGTGCGTGCGAGGACATGCAGCATCGAGGCATGCTAGGAAGATAGGATAGCGCCGAGGCGAGCCCAATCTGCAATCGAATATCGCACAATCACGGAGCCGGCCCCAACTCTGGGGACACGAGCCTAGATTGCGGCACTGGGCTGGCAAAACGGCTTCAATCTCGCGACGTGTTGCGGGCGGGCTAGCAGAATGCTGAAGCCACCAACTTGTGAGAGTGTTGGGCGTATCCTGTTATTTAGCATGAGTTGGAGAGGCACTGGTTGCCAGTGGTTGGGCGATATTGGATCGGATGGAAGGAGCTTGCGAGGGACAAGGCGGGCAAGCTTTCACCGCCTCAGGCCCCAGTTGTGGGTTGCATTAATCGCGCGTCTGCTCGGCAATTCGCCGACCAGGACACGTCGCTGACAGTCGAGAGCCACAGCCCTTTGTGCCACCGAGAGTCTGCTACGTGTGTACGGAGTGGTCAAGTTAATGTTGTGTGAGGGGACAAGGTGACGTGAATAAAGAAAATTCTTGTGCACGGACCAAACCTTATCGCCCCAGGGTTTCCCAACAGAAAGAGATGCTTGCTCGCCCGGCCCACGAATAGCGGCAACAACTTCTACCATGCACCACTGCCATTGGCCAGAGGTACTTTTCGATAGCCATTTTGCTCGTGTGACCCAAGGGTCACCCGTCTGCCACGCGACTGACCGCATGGGTGGGCTGTGACAGGCTTCATCGAATGTTCTTGATACCTTCTCCAGGAGGCAGGAGCTTTCGCAAAGTGGCCTTCTAGCCTTCTGTGGAGATGGCGACCCCCACGCTTACAAGAACCATCTGATAAACTTGCACCGTGGTGTCCACATTGACGCTTCGTTGCATTCGCGATGTCTCGGCTAGCTGACGTCAACACCTACTCCAGCAACTACCCCAGCTCTGCCCCCGCCTTACTTTCCTTTCCACGCAGTCCTTCGCTTCCGAATACCTCAATCGTCCACCTCAAGAGATAGTGAATACGACGTCTTCTTCGCTCGAGGTGTCCCTCGTAACGTCGCCGATATCCTTTCCCTCGGGCCACACGATGCTCCCGCCTCCGTTGCTCATGACCTCTAGCGCCTGACCAGCAAAGGGCTCCCCATTGACAGCGTCGAGACTATACCACACACGCGCGCCATCAAGTGTATAGCCTAGGATTTGAGTGGGGGCGCCGGCGTTGAGGCCGCCTTCTTCTTTGGTGATCTTGATGGCAACGCCCGGGTTTATGGAGCCGCGGCGGAATTCTTCACTCCACAAGCCACCTGTAGGCGTTAGCAAAAGGCTTGAAAAAGGAGAATTTATGGCATGAGGACGCGAAGATGGTTTGTAGGACGAGAATAAAAACACAAACCCGGCTGAATGGTGACCTGCTCTCCCGTCGTGTCTCCGACGGACCAAAGATAGATGGTGTCGGACGATTCATTGATGACGATGGCATCACCGATAGCAGATACTGTAACCGCAAAGACGAGGAGAGAAGCAAAAGTCCCACGCATGTTGACAGTCTGGAAGCACTGAAATTTCGGGAAGGCGAATGGAGCGAGGAAAGAATCGAGCAATCGTGACTGCGTAGTATCGAATACAGGGACCGGTACGATTTGCTATGCAGCATGCCAGATGCTCCGTCTTATACTCACAATGCCATCTCATCCCCACCACGATGCTACCATAACTAGCATGCCATTGCTAGACTTGATAGTATATGTGGACACAAGCTCCAGGAATGCTTCGCGCTGCCTTGATTCCGTTCGTAGGTACCCAGCATCATGCCTGTTCATAGGGACACAGCGTATCCATTGACATAGTCTCAGTAGATGGACGCCTTGGTGTTCAAAGATGCCTTCCCATTTCGGCAGTTTTCGATACATTGGGTTAGCTCGCGTGCATCACTTTGTGCGGGGAAGTCTTACAATGACGTTCGAGGTAAAGACTTTATATTGATTGATCCTCAGAACTGGCGATGATGGACGTAACACTGAGACATTCAATTGTCGCTCTATCCTCGTGCTCAATGTTGATGCACATATTCGGACAAACACCACATCCCGACAGCCTAAAGCTTGCGGCCGACATATCCTTCCTTAGAACGAGTCGGTATATCGAAAGGCTGCAACGTTAAAATGCGACGTTCTTAAAAACCTTGAACACCTCGTGATGCTAGTTGCCAGTGTGCTGGTCTATTGATCCGTTCCTCGTGAGCTGTATTAAATCGGTGTTGCCGCCGCCCACATCTCCCGAATTCTTCCCAGCTTCGACCACCAGTGCTTGTTTGGATTTCCGCAGAAAGTCATCTCAATCATGCCATCGTTGCAATTTTTGGTCGACTCACGCCAGACTTCGAAGACAACCGAATACTGTTCTCGCTCGCTGTCGAATTCGGGCGCACTTCGAAACTCGCTTGAGCAATGCGGGCAAGCCCAAAGCGCAATGGGCATTGGCCCTTGGTGGCTCTGCCAGTGGGCCATTGATGAGTCCGCGGGATAGGTGGGGTCGCGCGGGTCACGAGGCTGCACCTTCGATGCTAGGGTGTGGGGACACAGGTAGAACCCCTGAAGTACGGCGCCTCGTTGGGCTATGGTGTAGCTGGTCCATGGGTGCCGAAGCTCGATGCGGTACTTGATATGAGTAAGTAACTTTGAGGCTGGTGCAAATATGCGGCCCGTAGCTTCGAACCCAATTGCCAGACCAAGGTCCACTTCTTGCTGGCTGAAGCCCGCACGCTTGATGAAGGGCCCAATTTGGGGTGTCCAGGGCTTGCGGTATGTTCCAGCGCAGTTCAGAAGCGATGGACAGACTCCGTTGTCATACTGATATTCGTGGGAGTCAACTAGCTTATCGGCTAGAAATTCAGATGCGGCGTAGACTGAGTTCGATATCCTCCTCTCCCATCTGTGGCACTTAAGTAGCGGCCAAGCTAGGGCCGAATGGTTAGGTCTAAGCCTTTCGCACTGCGAGCACGTCGCGTAAGCGGGCATATCTCGAGCAAGGAGCGCCATAAACCGTAATTTGTCTCGACCAAGAACATCAGAGCCGAGGAGGCCAATCTTTTGGTAAACCATGCGGGACGTGAGTGCAAGTGAAGGCCAGCAGCTTTTCGGCAAATAGGTAGCGATATGCAGCAGCAGCTCGGCCGGCAGTAATGCCAGATGGTTCGTAGCGTGTACAGAGGCCATTGAGGAGGGCCGAGAGACAGTAGTAAAATGTTTCTTCTGACATTTCTGACAGAACCACTCCTTGGGAACCTCATTGTGGTCGCTCTGGCCGAAGAAAGTAGCGTGGAAGTCGCAGCGGCCGGGCCCTGGGCAGGGGAGTAGATTCGGCAGAAACAGAGTGTGTCGATCGTCCTTCTCCATGGTTTGTTGGTTCGGATTCCAACCGATGAGTTGAGGCAATGAACTCCTGTCGTCGAGCGCACCGGAGTGGGGCGGGAGTCGGAGGATGGAAGGCCGCCTTGGAAGGGCAGGTGCTGTCTAACGACTGGTTACGTCATCTCGGTTCGACCTGCCATCGGCCCCCCAATTACACCTTTCTGCCTTCCATCTCATCATCCTTCGCCCTACCACACTTCCGCTCTTCTCCCGTGTGCTGTCACGAACTTATATTCTCATTACACAGTTTGTTCTCTCTTCAAGTTATCAAGGTACTGAATTAGCCGTTAAAAATGCGACAAGCGCGACGCGAATTGGGACGGCTCCAATCTGCCTAGGCATGAAGACTTGGACGGCATACAACCCATTACTATCCACCCGTGAGGCACTAGAAGACTCTCCCTATCGAAATCCTCGATTGGATAGTAGACAACCCGCATTACAGCCTTCAAGCACAGTGTCATCTCCTCCACCAATCCACCCATCCAGATTCTTTCAAGCGACATAACACGTCTCTGGTGCGCACTTACACGTGCCTTCCTGTTTCCCCTTCGGAATACTGCACTTCCCGGAATTGTTATGGCACCATCCATAACAATCATTATCCGCATCGCAGCTCCCATCCATGCGGCAGCTCCCAAGCTTACAAACACCCAGACAGCATTGCGCTCCGCCGAAGCAATAGCCGTTGTTCACGCACGCCGCGCCCGGATTGGCGGGACTATTGCAGTTCCCCAGCTTGCAGATTTCGGCGCAGCAGTTGGCACCACCGTAGCAGTCGTTCTTTTGCTTGCAGGGACCTCCCGGGTCGGAGCGCGGGGTGAGATGTGTGGCGGTTGCGGAGATGGTGGTGCTGAACGCGAGAAGGGAGATCGGCAAAAGAAGGCGCATTTTGAATGTGTGGGTTGCGCTGAAGGAAGGAGAGTCGTTCAGAAGGGTGGTTTCGGGAAGCTTGATGGAGTTCTACTGAGCCTAGTTTACATGATCTCATGGAATCAAGGTACTATTTATCTTTCGCCATCGTCCAGACACGCTCGGTTTTGCCAGATTCCAGGACCTTGGACTCGGATCGTTATCCACAGCCAATATTGAACACTATCGAGTACCACTCTATGAAAGCCACACAGCGACAAGACACCTCCAGACAGCATTTCAAGACTGGACCATACGCTCCGCGGATTAGCTCTCTATTCCTCGGAGGACCTGGTTGGCCCGAAACTCAGGTAGAGATCCTGTACAGGTTGTAAGGATCCGTATTCCATATAATCTCGGCGCTCAAACTTCTAATCATAGTCCTCAGGTAACGCTACCGCTGCAGCGGCAATGGATTGCGGCAGCATTGATATTATATCAATATACATTCGTTCATGGATTCGGTAGCATCTACCCGTTACTGGGTCCAGAGTGTGTTGAGCACTGCACGCGAAGTAATATATGCAGCTCGCTACGAAACACCCCGGAAAACCCGCTCACCGCAGCTTCGCACAGTCAAGCCATCGAGTTTTATCCTCAGTAAGACTCCGCTAGTCCGGCTCCAGTGATGTAAGATACAACTCTGTCTAATACCGAGCTGCAATTGCTGTGCGAAAACCTGGGATAGCTACACGCTACACACCTTCGCAGTAAATTTACTACTACAGTTCTATGGAACCATGGAACCACGAGACCACGGGGGCGGTGGTCACATTAGAACGCCGAAAGTCTCATCCTCAATCTCGCAGCATCACCCGATGTCGAGACCGGATCTCCCCGCTCGAAATCGCCAGGTTTCCCCAAGGATTTAGCCGGTGTTAGCAGCGATGATTCGACGTCCGGCAACTTTGGTCAACCCTTAAGGGGGAATGTCGAGTCTGGCAGCACCTACCGAGATACTTGCGAGGAGTCCGACCGAGGACACCGCGCCTCATGAATTTTTGCTCATAAAGCAGGTTTTCTCGTTCAAAAAGTACTTACAAGGTTCTCAAAAGACTCAAATCAGACACAGATTATGAAAGAACATATCTCTGGGCTTAGCAGCCTCAGCGAGGGACATAGCATTGATGACATATGGTAACGACTGCGCTCAACTGTTCTTCTTGAATATGGACAATTCCACAGTCTGTTTCCATATCCAACTAAGCATCCAATCGCATTGCATTGCATCACAAAAGAGGAACAGTGGCTGAGGAATATGAGACACCGCGATTCCAACTCTTTGAATCCGACGCTGGTTGTTAGCTCAACCTTAGCTGCTAGGTCTTTACTGCTACCTTCGTACGTCCATACAAAAACGGATACTGGAAAGAGCTTTGCACCACGGAATCCAAATCATAGACAGCGTCTCGACTTGGAGGAGAAACACCGCTGGACTTGTATTCAAGACCGAAAAAGCTCGAAGCGTCGGACGTGCATACTACCGACTTTACAAGATGGCAGCAACAATACAGTCACCGTAACGCATGCCCTAAAAGGAAAAGGACACACAAAATATCGCTACAGGTACCTCCGCCAGCTCTCTGTTTCCGCCTCCCTCGCCAGGATCTGCCACTGGCAGCCAAATCAGTCCCTGCCCAAACCGACATACTACCAAGACCCAACCCTACTCCCTCTACACCCGAACAGCCAGACACCACAACCGCACAAAAATCCCTCTCCAACCCGGCAACCCCTACCGCCCTAGCCCTAATTCCTCCGCAGAAGTTTATTCTCCCCCCAAACACCCCTCCTTCTTCCCACCAATCCATCCTCCACCACCACCTCCCTCCAAACCCGCGCAAACTCCCTCCTCGCCTCCGCTCACAGCACCACGAGAACCCCCCTCTCCCACCCAGTATACACACTCGTCCCCTCATCCGGCACGCCAAGTCCCTGTTCCGGCGATGGCCCCAGCGACCGCAGCGCAACGGCTGAATAAGTCAGCGATCATTGGAAGTTTGTAAATATAGGGTGGTAGGATGGGAAGGGGGCGGTTGGGTGGGATACGGGTTAGTTGTATCCCTTCCGGCAGCGCGACAGAGAAAAGAAGAAAAATCTAGCGAGTTATGCGCATACGCAGCGGCGCACGGTGAATGGATGCGCGGACGGAGAGTGCTGGGGGTGGGGGCTGAGGTGACTTCGACACCATGTGTCTGGAGGTAAGGCAAGGGCTTGGGGTATACCTACCAATGGTAGTAACAGACCTTGTGGGGAGGGCAACAACCAAGAGTGTGCTTGTTAAGCTATACGTATATCCCACACGTACGCAAATGCGAAGTAGACTGACAGGAGGCCGGCGTCCGGAACCTGGCAGGCAACGAAAAGTATGGCACTCACTATGCAACATACTTCTCGGTACCAGCCCCCGGGCGGAAGAAATGAAATGAAATGAAATGAAATGGACAACTCTGTCTTCCATTCGTAAACGGCTTCACATGTCGGGGGTATTCTACAACAACAACAATCCAACGCCTCAATGCAATACAAACCCCATCATTCAAATCTACTCCTCCTCACTCTCCTCACTACTATCGCCCCCAGCCAACCCCATCATCATAGCCTTAACCAACGGATCTTCCTCCTCCCCATCCGCATCGCCCTCATCCAGCGCCATACCACCCCCACTGCTCCTCCTCTGCGCCGGAGGCCCAATATCCATCGGTTCGACATCGACATCATCATCTCCATCCGCATCCTCGTCGCTCCCTATCCCGCCCCCCAGGTCCCCGAAATCGATAACGCCGTCGTCATCTTGTGTATTCCGATTCTG
This sequence comes from Lentithecium fluviatile CBS 122367, assembly GCA_010405425.1. NCBI lineage: Eukaryota > Fungi > Ascomycota > Dothideomycetes > Pleosporales > Lentitheciaceae > Lentithecium > Lentithecium fluviatile. The sequence continues at coordinate 244,276 of MU005585.1, forward strand.
GAATCCGTGCGGGTTCGGTGAGCCTTCGACGCTGTTGGCAGCGCTGGCGAGCGAGATGGGGCCCGCGGAGGGGGATTTGCCGTAGCCTAGGCCGAGGGAGGAGAGGGCGGATGGGCGGGTAGGTTTGCTGGGACGCGCGTCGGGGACTTCAATTTCGATCTCGAGGGCTGAGGCGCCGCCTACATCCTCCATTTCTTCGTCTTCGTCGGACTCGGGGGAGGCAGGGCGGTACACGGGCGAGGGAGAGCGGCAAGGGCGTGCTGGAGAGGGGGCTAGTTCGGGGTCGGCTTCGCCGTCGGCATCAGCATCTGATTCGTCGGAGGAGTGTATGATTTCTGCGGATTTTATCTTGGAGGCTGGGGGTGCGGCGGCGGCCTTCCGCGCGGGCTTTGCGGGCTTTGCGGGCTCGGGTTTTTGCTGGGTTGCGCGCCGCTCGAGGCGGACGGTTGGTGGGACTTGTTTCTTGGGCGCTGGTTTTCGCTGCTCGGGCTCGGGGGATTTGCGCTTCTTTGGCTTGGGCGCCGCTTGCGTGGGTGCTTTCGCCTTTGATGTTGCGGCTGCGGCGGGTCTCCGTGCTGTGAATTGTGGCGTGTTAAGCGCGCTGCCGGTGCCGGTGCGGTAGTCTGGCGAGGAGACGGTGTTGTATTCGGACTCGTCGCCGCGCTTTGCCCTTTCCTTGCTCAGAAAATGGCGGAAGTCGAAGGGATTGTCTGCGTCAGGGCCTGCGTCTATGTCGTCGTGTGCGCTTTCGTCGAAGAGGTCGTCGTCGCCAGCCGCAGCGTCCTGCCCATCGTCTTTCTGCTTACGAGGGTATATCTTCGAATACGTAGAGGAGATGTCTGCGCCGTTCTTCTTGGAGATATTGAATGTGTATGTGCTGGCTAGCGGTTCCAGCGTTGCTTTCTGGGTCGCTGGGTCGAAGAGGAGGATGTAGGATTTCTTGGGCGCGGTTTTCTGGCCGGTGAAGACGAATACGTCTTTTTTGTTGCCCTCTTTCTGATCTTCCAGCTTGAGCGCGTAGGCGTTCGGGCCCGTAGAGGTAAGCGTCGTGGTGCGGGATGAGGTGGGTTGTACGGGCTTGTGGTTGTCTATCGTTGCTGGGTTAGCCAGGCCGTTGCAAGTAAAACAGGATGGAAGAGGGAGACAAGCGTACACTTCACACTCGTATAATCGCCCACCTCGCCGTCTGCAATCCGATCGCTAACATCCAGTGTGAAAAGCGCCTTCTTGTGCGGATCCAGCCGCCCTTCAACCATCGGGGATGCCATAGATTTCCCCGCTGCCCCTCACGATGTCTCCCGGGCGTTGGTGTGATTGCTGGCGAGGGAAAGGAGGTCAGAAAGGGCCTGGGACCTGCGGACGGCTGTGTTGGGTGGTTCGAGCGTGGTTGACACTTTTGGCGGGAGGGCTGAGGCTGAAGGCGTCTAGAATCTGGAAACAGCCCATTCGCGGGCCGTTTGATATGCATGAAATGACGGCCGGGTGGATTTAGCGCTAATTTTAGCCCGTTCGGGGATTCCTCCCTCTCGCTCTCCGCCATTCTCCATCCTTCACGACACTTCTGAAATGCAGTCCTACTTGAGCGGCAATGGAAGAGTTTCGTTTTGTGACTTCTTCGGCGCGTTCATCGACGCAAGTGGGCTGAGTCCTGCACAGGCTGCCCGCGGCGAACCATACTTACGCCAGCATCGTGAACGCGAACCCATCAAGAGCCTGCACTGCCTCCAACGCATCATGACAATTTAGCTCTCACGATGACTTCCAATATTTCAGCTGGAACATCCTACAGTGTCATTCAGCGTGATAAAAAAGACCTCCTTACGGCCGTACAAAGCCCCCACACCTCGAATCTGACCAACGTTTCAACACCGCCTACCATCAACACCTCCCAATCTCCTCGCAACTACCCCAAAGAACAGGCCTCCAACAGCTTGTTTCCTCCGAAGAATTATTACGCTCCATATGCGGTTTAGTCTGAGCCCTTCATGGAGTTTTGCAGATCGCACTCTCCGCTCCGTCCCACATCACGAGGGACAGGCTTTTTGTTTCCGCTTGCTTAGGCAACTTTTTCTCCGCGTACTTACTTCTTCTAGTGAAGTGAATTAGAGTTTGACAGTGTTGCAGGCGGAGTCGTGGGAGATTTGGTAGAGGCAGATGGGGTTCATGAAACTTTCTGGAATTGGTGGCTACGGGACCGGGATTGGGGAATTGGGGAGTATATAGGACGCCAGAGCCCAAAGGCAAGTATCGCATCTTCCTTTACATCATTTCCTTTCGGTCTGTATTTCTTCTCATTCTTCTACACTCACGTTTTTCTTGCTACTGTATCGGACCCTTTTCTCTGCACTGTTCCATCTACCATGCTCCGCTCCGCCCTCCTCACCATCACCCTCATATCCCTCGCCTCCGCCCACACGGCTGCCTGGGCAAAAGGCATGTACTGCGGGAACGGTCCCAATCCATCCGTCGACTCGCCCAACACCAACACGGCCGTCAGCCCGCTCTACATGCTCAACAAGGAAGACTGGTGGTTCCAGCACAACCGCGGCTGCGACGCCGCACCCCCGCCCGCCGGTGAATTTCTCGAGCTCCCTGCAAACGGCCAGTTCACCGTCGAGCTCGCGCACAACCGCGCCCTCACCACCCTCAGCTACAACGGCAAGTACGCCACAGCGTGGCCCGACGGCGAGTCCCACCCCGACGACTGGAACTCGTGGGAGGGCCCCGGGAGTCCGTGTTTGAAGACGAAAGCCGGGGACGGACCGTTGCATACGTATAATGAGACGAATGCGGCGGGGACGGCGTGGGCGATCAGCTATGAGAGCGAATTGAAGAAGGTGACGATGGAGAATTTGGTGGTGTTTAGCGTGTTGAAGCATACGCCGTGGAAGAGGCTGGCTACGTATCGGGTGCCGAATTTGCCGAAGTGTCCAGAGGGCGGGTGTACGTGTGCGTGGTTGTGGGTGCCGAGTGGGTGCGGTGAGCCAAATATGTGAGTTCCTCGCTTTTACATCGCATACGCCCTCTTTGCTTCCCAATGGCAAGGCCGCAAGGCTAATAGATCAAGGTATATGCAAGGTTTCAAATGCACTGTCACAGGCGCTACCTCGGCGGCGCGGCTGGCCACGCCTAAAGCACCTGTTTACTGCGCCGATGACCCGTCCAAGTGCGTCAAGGGCGCGAAGCAGATGATTGCTTGGAACCAGCGTACGGGGAATAACACTGTGGTGCCGGATGTGTGGGGTACGACTCCGGGGTACAATGAGAAGTGCGGGTGGGTGGACGGGCCGCAGAGGGATATTTTTGCGTAGTTGTAGGAACGTCGGTGGATCATGCAAGATGTTGCGGCGTCGGTGTTTTCTTCAGTATAATATTCGCAGTTATACTCGCTAGGGCGGCTCCCATCGCATTTCTCAGTCTGCACCCGTACGTGTCGTGCGTCTGCTGTGTTTCTGCAAAGCCGTTGGTGCGCCCAATGCCATTGCACGACCAACCCTCATTAAAACCGCCAGGTCGGATTCCCATTCAAATTTCCAGAAAATCAGTGAAACCCGAGCGACGCTGTTTCAAGCCAGGACTCTCACCTTGCTTAGTCGCACCAAGCTCCTGAAACGCAAGGCTTGCGATCTCTTAGCCAATCAGCTCAGCCATATGCAGCATGGTGACGTGGGGCCTGGTCGCGCACCGGCGCGTCTGCTATCGCAAACCTGTCTGCGTTCCTCTCCGGCTTCCATGCAGCGGGATGGGCAATCTCGATAGGTGCGCCCCAGTCCCAGTGGCCGGGTGGGGGAGCCGAGCTGTGTGCTTTCATCTTGCTGCGAATGCGTTCCTCTTTCCTTCTCTCGTCGTTGGCGTGATATTCGAAAGGCGCTGTGCGTGAACGTTTCTCTCGCTCTTGCCCGCTATCTGCTCTGTGAAAGGAGCCACCGTGTGCGCGACTACTTGCATCACCGGGCTTCTTCCCCGCCGCAAAGTCGCTCGTTCTACGCAGGATTTTTAGCTCTACGTCGCTCGTTTGTTTGGAATCTGCTTCTGCTCCATTGCACCCATATCGCTTCGCCATCTCTGCACACGCTCGCTCTACCGCCATCTCTCACGGTCTGTCTACACCGCAGCCATGCGTACCTCTTTCTTGTCCACGGCCCTTGCGGGCCTCACGGCCGTAAATGCCATTTCCACCATCTCGGTCAAGGGATCCAAATTCTTCGCGGACGGCGACCAGTTCTTCGTCAAGGGTTCGTGCAATTGATCCTCCCAGAGATCCTCCCACTCACATCATCTAGGCATTGCATACCAGCTTGTCCCCGACGACCCGCTCATCGACAACACCCAATGCGGGCTCGACGCGGCGCTCATGAAAGAGATTGGCACCAACTCCATCCGCGTGTACCATGTGGACCCGACGGCGGACCACGACGATTGCATGAAGACGTTCGCGGACGCGGGGATTTATATTTGGTTGGATCTGGATACGTTTGATACGCAGATTGAGCAGATTTCGCCGCATTGGAACCAGACTCAGCTTGAGCGCTTCTCAGAGGTCATGGACACGTTCCACAAGTACGATAACCTGGCTGGCTTCTTCGTTGGCAACGAGGTCTTGACGACCGGTATGTCCTCCCTCCAGTATCTGCATCACGAGAATCCGCTGACAATCGCCCAGGCAATGGCTCCGTCGCAGCCCCCTACGTCAAGGCCGCCGCCCGCGACCTCAAGGCCCACCGCGACGCCAAAGGCTACCGCAACATCCCCATCGGCTACTCCGCCGCCGACATCGCGACGCTCCGACCCATGCTGCAAAACTACATGGCCTGCGGCACCAACATGTCCGAAGCCCTCGACTTCTACTCCCTCAACGCGTATTCCTGGTGTGGGGACAGCAACTTCAAGCAATCCGGCTACATCGACCTCATCAAGAACGTCACCGATGTCGGCTACAACATTCCCATCTTCCTGTCCGAGACGGGCTGCATTGAACCCAAGCCCCGCACGTTCGAAGACCAAGAAAGCCTCTTTGGCAGCGACATGACAGAAAACTGGAGCGGCGCCATTATCTACGAATGGATCATGGAAGCCAATCAATACGGCCTGATCAGCTACGGCGACAAGGTCGATCCTGCAGGCGCCAGCGCACCGCCAGATGGGTACCCGCGCTCCGGCACGCCCACCCCCGTTTCCCCCGACTTCCCCAATCTCAGCAACAGGTGGAAGACGCTGTCGCCCTCGGGCGTCAAGGAATCAGCATACAACCCCACGCTCACCCCGCCGCCGTGCCCGGCTTTCACTTCGTTAGTGTGGGAGGTCAATGCTGAAAGTGCCCTGCCAACGCTCGGCCAGATATACAACGCCCAGGAGGCGAGTAAGACGGGAAGTGCGGGCTCCTCGGCTACGGGTGATGGGCAGGCGAACCCGAGTCCGTCAACCAAGGGCGCAGCGCCAGGGAGCTTGACGAGAGAGTTGAGAAGTATGGGCGTGGGCCTGGTTGGCGTGCTTGCGGGGTTTTTCATCTGGATGTGAGCTGAGCCTCCCCACGAAACTTTGATGAGATAGACGGCGCAGAGGGTGAATGAGGGATTATGAGTAGGGCTTGGTTTGAGTTGGTACATATACCCCCCTGGATGCTTTTACTTATACTGTGCTATGCATATTGCGTTTTTTTGGGCATGAGGAGCGATGGTTGACGGTGGTTAATCAAGTATGCGTGCGTACTTTCCGTATAATGAGGCAATAGATAGACGGGGTAGCCTGCACTGTGCATATATATATATATATACATACAAAGTCTGTTTGAAATATTTGTGGTGAGTGGCTGGACACCTGTGATGCGTGATGGAGCCCTCAACTTCTTCGCGGTTTGACCGTTGTCCATCCAGCCTTTGTGGGCCTCCGTCCGACACTAGATGAGTTCAGCTTCGCCTTGAGCTTTTCGAGCGGAGTGCAGGATGAGATGTAGCTACCATACCTATGATAACATTATTGTCACAGCATACATGCCATGGTACGACCTAAGCCTCCCCTTCAAATCCCACATTCGGAAAGGAGGGGCTGGGGCGATTAGCATACACGACGCCATCGCTGTTCTTCAAGGCTCATACACACGTCGTGTCGAAGCAGAGGCTAGGTTTTGGGTGCCGGGTGCTGGGTGGGATTCGCTAGTTAGGACGGACGCAGGGAGGAGAAGGGGAAGGCGAGACGGTGCGGGAGAAATTGAAACGAGGACCTCAATTAAGAACCGGCATAACAAACGCAGCGGCACTTCACTACTCTTGTAGATATCAAGTCACACGACAGCATATCATCACATCCAAGGACCAACACAAAAAAGCTAAGAGAAAGGCATAGATTCCAGGAACGGGCGCCCAGCTCAAGGGCAACCCAATCACCAGCACAGGGCTTTCCCTCATCCCCTTCTCCTGTACAGATCAGAGTCCGAGTATCTTTCCCTCATAAGTGCATGGCATTGATACGATCCCTTTCATCCTGCCTCTCCCACTCCACATTGAACATTTCGAAAATTGTGTCAAATGCTTAGTATTTTCCGGCCCGTGCTCCTACTCCGACGTGATGGTGAAGAGATGGAGGTATCTGACAAGAAGGGGAGTGGAAAATGAGACATGCTGCAGTAGATGCGCAACAGAGCGTCTACCACTGGACGTTGCCCTGGGGAGCGGTCTCGGCACCCCAGCCCTCGTTGGCAGTCTCCGTGTTGCCAGTAGCGGCCCAGTCGGTCGCATCGGCGTCCCAGCTGCCGCCGGCGGTCTGAGCAGCAGCCTGGGAAGTGAAGGCACCGGCAGTGGCGCCGGAGACCTCCCACTCGCTGGTGAAGCCAGCCTCGACGGGTCCGGCGCCGACCTCGTCGGCACCGGGAACCTTGGCCTCCTCCACACCGGCGGAGTCCTTGTTCTCCTCGGCCTCGGGGTCGCGGTAGAAGTACAGGTCGGTCATGACGTCCCACTCGGTCTCGCGGGAAGCGAGGGTGCCGCGGAGACGGAGGACCTCACGGGCAAGCATCCACCAGACTAGGCCGATGGCATGGCGACCCTTGTTGTTGGTGGGGATGGCAACGTCGACGTACTCAGTGGGGGAGTCGGTGTCGCAGAGGGCCTAGCTGCATCAGTTTCCTATCCTTCCTTCCGCAATCGCATGTACTCACAATGACCGGGATGTTGACATAGGAAGCCTCCTTGATGGCCTGGGCGTCGGTGCGGGGGTCGGTAACGATGATCAAGCGCGGCTCCTTGAACGAGCGAGTGATGTAGTTGGTGAAGTTACCGGGGGTGAAGCGACCAGCGATGGCGACGGCACCAGTGTGTGCGGCGAACTTGAGGACAGCACGCTGGCCATAGGGACGAGCGGAAATGACACAGACTGCAGAGTATTAGCCTGACCCGGATTGCCCGCCCAGAGATCGTTTTCAAGCTCCCAAAGCTCGCGCACGCAGAGACGTACTGTCGGCGGGGTTGTCGATGGCGACGATGATGCGCGCCGCAAGCACAATCTTCTCCCAGGTCTTGCCAATGTTGATCACATTGATGCCGTCGGGGCGCGTCTTCCACAGATAGGGCTCCATGTGCACCTGCAGGTTCTTGGACCCGAGATGGCTCTGGGCGGCGAGCAGCATCTCCATGTCCTGCGACGTCGGGTTGAAGATGGCGGGGAGGTTGCTGGGAGCCATCTTTGCGGATTGGCGTCGAGTTCAGCGGCTGTGGGTGCGGTGAGGGTGAGGGTGTCGGTCGTGATGTCGAAATCCGAACTTTCGAAGTTCAAATGTTCGAAATGCTGGAGGGGAGTTCTGTGTGCGAGCTAAGCCGGATCGGGGCAAGATTCACAACATGTGAAGCTAGCCCGCTGCGGCCAAGCGCGGCCTGAGCGGAACGGGAAAGATTTCGTGGGCGAGGTGAACGACAGTAGAGGTGCAGCCCAGCATCTACAATGCCGCCGCGAATACCAGTGGCCTGCCTGCGGGCATCGAAGCGTGCGTCTGCCGCTTCTTTTTTACAGTCCTACAGCTAATTGCTCTCAGCATCCGTCCCCCCACCCCAATTCGCTCTCCCGTACCGCCCCTTCTCGTCCTCTCCCAGCACCCTCGCAAGGTCCGGCAAGCACGGGAAAAAAGTGACACACGACCCCTACCTCCTCGCCCAGCAGGCTCGCAAGAAAGCCGCCAACCTCTCCCGCCGCGCTGACATCGAAGCCGTCCGCATCGCATCACTGGGCGACCCCGTCCGCGGCAACACCACCCCCTTCGTCGAGTCCTTCGCGTCCGCCACGCCGATAGAATTCCCAGAGGATAAGAAGGTCCCCAAAGATGAAACGCATCTGAACTACGCGCTGCGGCCGCAGACGGTGGACAAGCAGCTGAAGAGGAGCCAGGAGATTGCGATTCCGCTGGACGAGCTGAAGGGCAAGGCCGAAGCGGCGGCGGCCAGAGGTACGGATACTCAATACCCGTGGAGTCAGTATATTAAGTATCCATCAGGACTAGGACAATGGGGTTCACGCGCGCCCGAGGCCGCGCCGAAGGAGGAAGTGGATGTGGAGGAGCAGAGGCGTAAGGACCACGAGCGCGCGACCGAGGCCATCAAGCGCATCACCGCGTTGGAAAACGGCTCCTCCAAGGACCGCATGCGTGCCAACATTGCGCGCTGCGTGTCCACCTTTGGCCGCCACAACACCGACCGCATTATGCCGCCTCGCGCGCCGCCGCTGCCCGCTGTGAACTCCACAAAGCCGCACGCCGTCCGTCCGAAGACCAACGCCAAGGAGACCAGAAAGCGCATTGGGCCTGATACCGGATCCTCGGAGGTCCAAATTGCCATCCTCACCGCGAAGATTAAGACGCTTGCGGATTTCCTTGAAACGCGAGGAAAGGGGGACAAACACAACAAGCGGAATCTGAGGGTGCTCGTGCACAGGCGGCAGAAGCTGCTGCAGTACCTACGACGGAAGGAGAGGGGTGGACCGAGGTGGCAGCACTGCATTGAGACCTTGGGTCTTACTGAAGGCACGTGGAGGGGAGAGATCAGCTTGTAAGATACTGTGGGCGTGAACAATGTGGTTCGAATGTGTATAGTCATCTGTAAAACATGCATCGGCAATAGAAAGCACCAAAGATAGAAAATACGTCAAAATTTGATGATTGTGCTTCTCGTGCGCACCTGGGCAAGCGGTAAGCCACTTCTGTAATTTTCCAGTACTTTGTCAGTTCCAAGGGCCGCCGAACACCGACGTATTGTGTGTATGGCTTGCGTCCTAACGCAAGTGCTCGACTTCTGGACGGTATGGATACCGACGAAGAGGGGATTCAGTCTGAGTACGAGCGAAGGGTGGAAAAATAGTTATCCTGGACTTTGGATAATCCAATGTTTTGTAAATCTGTGGTAAGATCGCAACTGGAATGCGAGGGGACAGGTGAATGTAGATTCATCATTGAATTATATATCTGTACTCATCAAGAAGACATTAAATCTAGGTAGTCTAAATGTCGTAATGCCACCCAGCGCAGAAATGCAAACAGAAACCATGGTATATCCTCCAACTTCATCCTAACATGAGCGCTAAACCAGCGGAACAACTTAAACCGAAACACAAGTCATAACCATCCCCTCCGCTCAAGTACTCTTCTCGTACATACTCAAGCGATTCCCATTCCCGCAGTATTCCAAGCTATTCCCGCCGCAAAGCATCCTGCACTCCGTATCCGCCACCTTGGTCGTCGGATTCTTGAGTTCCGCCCCGCAATAGCACTCGCCTCCATACTGTGTACCAAAATACTTCGCCCCGGCACAGCTCGTCGCGCACTTCTCCACCGTCATTTGCGAATCGAAGTAATATGCGTCGGCAAGCACGCGCGCCCCCACGCTATCTGTGTAGCAACCCTTGTAGCTGTAGTTCGGGATCGCGGGGTTGGAAGGCTGTTGGACAGCGCGTGTGCTGTTGAACACCGTAATGAGCGAGGGCCCGCCGCAGACTTGTGTGCTGTTTCCAGAACACTGCATGCTGCAGGTGGAGTCGGAGTTTTTGGTGATGTATTCGAGGGCGTTGGCGCAGTAGCATTCGGTGCTGTACTCGACGCCGAAGTACTGGTAGCCGCTGCAGTAGGAGGCGCAGGATGCGTAGGCGTTGTCGGATGTACTTCTTGATTGGCCTACTAGGGTGCGGTTTGCTACGTCGTCGCTGAGGCACCCGACGTAGTTGTAGGCGGTGAAGGAAGGCCCGGTGGGGGTTGGCGTTGGGCTTGGAGTGGAGCTTGACAAGGGGGTCGAGGAGGCGAGGGTGGGGCTGGGTGATGGCGATGACGGCGTTGGGGTTGGTGTCGGGGTTGTGGAGCTTGAGCTGGAAAGGATTGTGGAGTCGGGGCTAGGTGAAGGGGATGGCGACGGCGACGGAGTCGGTGTTGGCGTAGGCGTAGGCGTTGGCGTAGGAGTGGGTGTAGAAGATCCAACCACCTTTTGGTACAGATTGAGGCGATTGCCGGCACCGCAGTACTCGGTACTGTTGCCAGTGCACAGCATGTTGCAGTCCGTCGCAGGTTGGACGACGCTTCCTTCGCCAAGCGTTGCTCCACAGTAGCATTCCCTGTTACCAATCAGCACATAATTTGCCATCCGTTCAGACGTCAACTTACCGTCCGTACTCTACACCAAAGTACTTGGAGCCATCACAGAAGGCTGCACAGCTCTCCACCGTCAACGTATCACTGTTAGTCGCTGTGTCCGCAAGCGCACGACCTGCCGAGCCCTCGCTATAGCAGCCTTTGTAGTCGTAACCGGATACTTGCGGATTGACAGGTGCCGAATACTTTAAATTCTTGTACAAGCTAATACGGTTACCGGCGCCGCAAGTCTGGGTCGAGTTACCGCCGCACGCCATGTTGCAGTCTGACAGAGCCCTGATGGTGCTGGTGGCGTCGAGTGTGTTGCCGCAGTAGCACTCACGCCCATATTCAAGACCAAAGTATTGATACGGCGAACAGAAGGTAGCACACTTTTCGACCGTGATAGCTTCGTCAAAGGTGGCCGAGGCTGCGAGGGCACGAGGAGCACCAGCATCATAGTAGCATCCCTGGAATGCAAAAGCGGTGGATGACGGAGTCGCAGTAGGGGTCGAAGAACCCAGAGGCAAGCAAGCTGTCGGAAGGTTGCTCGTGCTCTTGTAATTATCTGACGAGCTGCCTGCGGAAACACCAAACGAGGCAGACGAAGCTTGCGAGCCGGAAAATGTATAGTCAGCAGAATACAGCTGGTAAGAACCGACAGCGGACTGAGACGCCATCGCCGCAGTGGCGGTGGACAGAGACGGGACCGGGTTCGGGCTAGCCCTGGGATTCTTGACGACAACTTGTAGGTTTGGGGTCGATGTGCCGCTGCGGACTGCAGCCACGACGGTGAGCTTGCCAGATCCATCGAGACAGCTCTGCGAAGACTGGTAGATAATATTGTCGTCCACTTTAAAGCCGTTGCCGTTGTTGTCGAACGTCTGCGTGGTGCCGCCTGAAACAGTCACGATGACGTTAAACGACGAGATCGAGGTGGAAGCAGGAAGTTCTGTCGAGAACCCGAAGAAGGCAAAGCTATCGTCAAAACCGGAAGCGGTCCCCTTGTAGTCGGTGCCCACCGAAGTTGAAACAGCCGCCCCAGTGCGGTCCTTGTAGACAAGTTGGACTTGTGCGATGTCTCCACGCTGAGTCGTGCGGATCCGGATGTCGCCCGAGAACTGGATCTTCGTCCCGCCCGCAAGAAGGGTAAGTTGGACGTCATAGGGCTTGACTTCATACGGGGTGATAGGATCCGTGAGCGTAACGCCCGTGGGCACGACTTCAATCATCTTCTGGAAGAGCGACTGACACACACTGGAAAAGGTGGTGGGGTCCTGCATAGTCCTAATGGTGGCGTTGTTGTCCGATCGGAAAACTACGGCGTCGGAGTTTCTAGAAGTGGAAACAGACTTGCCAACAACAAGAGGATTCTTTGTCGTACCAGATACATACTCGCTGGCAATCTTGCTATCGAAGGTAGAGGGTGAGGTGTCCATAGTCGCGAAGTCGTTAGGTGCCGTCCCCGCATCCAGAATCAGCGGATTCTCTGATGCATGTACGCCACCCAAAGAATGGCCGCAAGCCACCAATTGGATCATTCCCGTGCTGTCCAAACCCAATCTCAAGAATTGATTCCGGAAGGTACCGATTGCATTCTGAGGTTGGGGAACTGCTCCCACAGGCCCTGCTGTTGTGGCGTCGACTCGACCACCACGGACCGGAACCACAGGACCGCCACATGACCGGGCAGCTGTGTAGATACCAGCGGCAACCACATCTGCGAAAGAGGTCCGACTGGAGAGGAAGGGTGCCCACATTCCGACCGAAGAGGGGAAAGCGTTGCCGGCATTCTCGCTGCTGGACAGCTCGAACGCAATTGAGCCATCTAGTCCTCCTTCGCCTGTATAGACGTTGCCGCTGACTGCATCGTGAAAAATAGTCCGCACCCATTCTGCTGCAGTGATTCGTCCGGCAGTAACTCCTTTCGAACAGGGGGTAACAGGAGTCGCGAATCCTCTGGCACGATAGCCGGAGTTTAGAAACAGGATGTCCTCGAGCTCGTCCGTTGATGCAGGCCAAGTCGGTGCTGCTGCAACCCCATATTGGTGACACACGAGGAGAAAGGCCAGGGCAGAACCCTTGGTGAACATGTTGTGATCCCGGTAGCGGATCGGGGATTAAGAAGAATACTAACGAGGGACAATGGGTTTGTGGGTGTCAAAGCAGGAAATGAAAGAAACGCCACCTGAACCGAATGTTGCAACCGGCAGAAACAGGAGGTGAGCGGAGGGATTATATGCGCGAGGCAATGGACGCAGACAACCCGTCAGTTTGCTGTCAGATCCTGTGCCGCGGGAACAGACTAGAAGAGAGGCATGCGGAACTCGACGACGGAAGTGGTAAACTAAAGGACTAGATGGAAAAGGGAGAAGAGCGTGGGCGAAACAACGCGGAACGAAATCAATAGACGCGAGCCCGCCATGGTTCGACCCAAGAATCGCGAAGATTCTCAGCACGAGGCTGAAGGCGGGAAGGGGAATCAAAAGAGGAAGACGCTGGGGCCACATCGATAACTCATGCATAGATTGCGCAGGTGTTGACAGGGGATGACGAGCCCTGGACCTTTGGCTGGCCGTTTCCGAGCGCCAAGTTGATGTTGAGGACTGTGCGAGCATCGTGGCCGTGACAGGCTTCGTAACGCCTCTAAGTGTGGAAATGAGCCATGGTTTAAGGGACCCAAAAGAGTCCCTGCCGCGTGCTGGGCTGAAATGGCGCTGCTGGCGCTCGTGATGGTGGAGCGAGGTCTGGGCGCGGCTGAGTTCAGCTGACGTGTGATTGGGTGGACTAGCGAGTCCACAATCATCGCAACTGCTCGAGGACCTCTAGCCGACCGCTTCCCTGCGCCTGTCGTTCCATGGATGCCCGAACCCTATACCACCTTTTCACTCTACTCACTCTATTCCCTTTGTAGGCAGCATGGTCCTTCTTCTCAGTCCTGCATTTCCATTGCCGCCGTCATTGAGCTCCCTTGTCATTATTTCCGAGCGGAGAATGAGCAGAGCGCGTTCTGGCCGTCAATTTAGGACCTCATGCTGCTCCCGGCAGTGTATGTGCGATACAAATTAGTCCGTCCTACTGACACAGCTTGGCCAGTCCTTCAACCTGGATACCGGGTCTTGGGAACTGCTCCGCTGGACAGGGACAAACCCCTCAGTGGGGATGCGTACCAACGGGTGTGACAGCTGCAAGAAACGTCCAGAAGAGCTGTAGCACGCATAATTGAGGTCCTGACAGGCTTGAGGGCTGATATGGTGTACCACGGTGAACATGGGTTGAATCGGGCTAGTCATCCAACCTGCTATCCTATCCGCGAAGACACCATTACCAAGACACCACAGGAACCATGGTAGTGCATTCTGCATAAACAACAGATGCTAGATCTCTCCAAACACGCTACAATGGCTGGGCCAATCTCGTACAACTTCAGTAAAAGGCCTCCGAAGTTCACATCAGGGTTGGTGGTTTTCCCGATCAAAGACCGATAAACTTTTGTAACGGATGCCCGGCATATTTGCCCCTCCGTCGCTCTGTCCCTGCATCGCAAACAGGACGGGATATTTTGGCTCGCGCTAAGGACTTGCGGAATACCTTAGCGTCGGCTTCAAGAACGCCGGCAAACTTTCTTACCAGCCAAGAGTACCTGCATCTAGCCCGTGCACCATCGGCTGCCGCTTTCAGCCTCGAGCATGTTCTTAGCGGAGGCTCGATATCTCACCATGGCACTTGTTATCTCCACTGTTGGCTTGTTCGAATCTTCGCGTCCCAGGGTTACGCGTCCTCACTCTCAGACCACACGAATCTACAAGCCCAGGCGAAACGGCAACTTCGTTTGTTATGATCAAGCCACAAAATGAATCGGGTGTATTCAAGAGGAAGCACTCCTTGATCCCGTTGGTCGTTCAACTCTCAAACCGCCTAATCCTTTACTGATTAGCCGCATTTCGCCGTTTTGCTGCTCCTTGGAGCAATCGGTTCGGCTATAGGGGGCTCGTAGTCACTGCCCTGAGATAGTGGAAAGGCCGACCATGATCTTTGCATCCGCGGGCCTCCTCCGCATGACCATTTTGAACAATGCGGTCAACTAATCTTCTTATTACATGCGACTATTACTCGAGCTCAGCCGGCAACCGATTAAAATCTGAATCAATCTTCACCGACGAAGAAGATGAACTCTCCTGCTAAGTCGAATCAGGGGCTCCGCGCGCTGTTGCAAGCATCGTGGAGAGCGAATCGACACAGCAATGTTGCCAGCATCGGGCATGCCAAGAACCAAATCGGATCTCCTAAACGAAATATCATCGCTTCATGAAGATCTCCACGCACGCTTCCCTAGACCGACTCCTCCACTCGGAGACCTGAAGACCAACTACAAGCGCTGGCGTGGTGAGCGTATTCGCGACCTTCCTTCTATTGAGTTGAAACGCAGGACCGGCCCACTCATTCGCTTTAATAACGACACGACAGGTCTAGAGCTCCCCCAAGTAGAGACACTCCTCTCAACTCTGCTGATGGCCTTAGAACACATCGGATTGACTTTAGCTGCCAAAGCGTTCTTCACCAGCGTGGTCAAAAGTACGTACGCCATAGGCTCTGTACTCGAAATATCAGGTACAGTACCGAATATAGGTACGCTAACGTACGTATGGTACCTATTTAGGCCGCTATATATGAACAAAATTGCCTACTTAAGAATACGCTAGCTATAGATAGCTACTTCCACACGTGCTTTACCTTGGAGAGTGAATTGACCGTGCCCGAGCTTTGACCAACTTATACCGCGAACGTACTGTTAACTACGCTGTTCTTCACACGTGAGACCTTCTGCGCAACCGACGTGGACTACGAAATCGTCACAAACGCCCGTCACCCGTTCGACGAGCTCGATTATCCGGGCGATCAGATTCTCAAGCTCTTCAAGCGTGGCATGTGTCTGAGCGTCATATCATGGTCTGAACTCATGAGCACCTTAGAAATGGACATGATGAGTCATTGTCCTGGCGGTAGCACAATTGACGCCCGCTTCCCCGCCATAGCTCGATTTGCCAAGCAAGACCGCGATATTCGCAACCCATTAGCTCACTCTTATCAAGCAAAAGGCAGACCTGAGAACATCGATTTGAGCAGCGAAGCCTTTTATAATAAGGTCAAATGAGACTTTCTACAGATTCGGGAAGAATTAGAATTCGTAATATGTTGCTATTGAACGTTTCTCTATCTTGACGGCCAATCAGTCAATATTCCACAAAAATCGGAGTCAAATTCCAGACGCTTGAACTACTCCATACGACCCATAAGAATTACGACCCTGCTCAGCGCACAGTCGGACAAAATGCTATCCGGTCCTTCTGTAAGATTCTACTTTTGAAGTGGTTGATACAGCTCCTTGTATCCATGTTGATACGCTTTTGCTATCTTGTTGAGACGATCTACAGGTTCTTTTGCAGCTACGAAATTAGCCTTCATTCTCAAAGGAGTGCCAAGCAATGCCCGGACCAAAACGCAATGCCTGAAATGGTGGACATCTCATGTCCAGGATACCCTCGAGTGGAAAGAATTCTTCACGAATCGCACGGAAGAGGTGCGTGGGACATGGTACACCCTTTCTCCAGCGAATCAAACAGAGCTGGTTCAAGCGTCTGATGAGATCCCGCTTTGTATGGCATGTGCGTCGGTCTTGACGTGTGCGTCGTGTATTCCGGACGTTTCCTTTGCTACTGCATGGGAACACCTCCAATCCGAAGGGGAATCAGAGAATACCAACAACGAGGATGTTTCCGAGACGACAGCGGATTTCGAAAAGGAACCCAATGAAACAGGACAGGGGCCGTCCTCCACTTAGACTTCATCGCATGCAAACGGTCACTCTAAAGATGGCAAACCCAGTCTGTCTTCTGTCACCAGTATCTCCATTGAACCTGACGAGCAGGACTTGGTCTGGATATCCATTCGTATGCATTGAAATTGCGACCGTACTACGCGCGCGTATCGAGAGTAATGGTGTATCAATGCCGAAGAACTGAGGGACGAACATGAATCTCGCTGAGCTCAAGCAGCTGCTCTTCTGAACAGAGTTCGATCCTACCACCGCAGGAGCGCGACCTGTGGATGTTGACTTTGGTTACTCGCATCCCCTTTTAAGAATATCATACACGGGCGAGTGTGTGTACGGAATGGAATTCCACCCAGCTTTGTCATAGAGACAACGCGAAATTCCCACATGTACAATGATGTTCTATCTGTCGACGAACACTTGTCCACATATGCAACTTGAACCACTTCAGAGATATGGGACCGGCATTGTCTCCACTAGGAAACCCTAGAGCAGGCCGTACTCCCGAGTAAAGCTCCCTGAGAGTGATCAAGAATCGCTATACATTGAAGCATCTCCCCTTCTCTATACCCACTTCCTATACACCAGGCTATCAACCCATTCTCCCTTACATTGGTACACTTTCTCCGTCAAACTGATCCTCTCGAACCCAAGTCTCTTCGCGAGCTTCCAACTCCCTGTATTCCTTGGATCGCATTCAATTTCCAGCTCTAGCGGCCCCCCTAGCAGCGATACGAAAGCCCGCACAGCTTCAGTCGCAAAACCCTTACCCTGATACTCTGGTATAAACGAGAACCACAGATCGGCATGCGGCGCGTCAACCTTTTCACCGCGCCCACTCTCCCGCTTGACCACCGCGCCCACACGCCCAATAAACCTTCCCTCATGCTCCACAGCAAGCTCAACATGCGACCGCGGCACTGCACTCGAATTCATAACAATCATCGACACATCGTCTCTAGCCTCCTCTCTCGTCCGCGGCCCAAAAGTCTGATACCTCACTACTTCGTCGCTACTCTCCAACTCAAAGTACCCCTCCACATCCGCCAGCACAAACTCCCTCAAAAGCAACCTCTCCGTTTTCGTCGCACCAAACCGTTCGCCCTTCTTATTCGCCATCTCGATCTCCTCCAACTCCTCCCCACTCAGCAACCCCGCAGCCTTCAAAATCTTCATCACCACCCCGCTCTTCGCTTCGATGTAGTCCACAATATTCGTCCCCTGCTCCGCAAGTTGTAATTTCAGCGCCCCATACTCATCTCTTAGCTCCGCATTCTGCTTCAACGTATCCCTCACACCCAGATGATTCCGAACTTGAAACGCGCCCTCGACACACACATACACATTCCGCTTCGGCACCTGGTCCGGGTCTTGCAGTGCGTGCCTATCCGCAATACCTAGCTCGCCTAGGTACGTGAACTTTCCTTTTTGGACGAGCGCGTCGACGGCGGGCTGGATGTTTTCGCGCGTTACGATTATGTCAATGTCGATGATGGGTTTGGCGGCGAGGTGCGGGACGGATGTGCTGCCGATGTGTTCGATGGAGAGGATGGGGATGCCGGAGAGGTAGGATTGTATGGTGGATTTTATCTTGGAGAAATATGAGGGCCAGGCGGGGTTGTAGGGTTCTACGACTACGGACATGATTGGGTGGTGGGTAGTTCGAGGGGTCGAGAGGGGGTGGTGCCGAGGGGTCGGGTGCGGTTGCCGGTTCTGGTTCTGAGGTGAGCGCTTTGGCGAGAAGACTGGTAACTGGGCAGTGGATGTCGACGGGACGGAGGTTATCGGATGGAGCTCTGAATGCGGGAAATGGGCTTGCTGATGTGTCTGCCTGAGGGTTTTCGTTCAAGCCGGGCGTAAGCCAGAAAGCCAGAAAGGTGAGTCATCGGCTTGGTATCACCATAATTTCCATGTCGCCCCTTTCAGCTGCTGACCATCAGCATGCAATACGACCTCGTTACCCCAGTTGTATACTAACCCAATTTTAGAGCACCCGGGGGCGTGGCGATAGTCGATGGACCCGAGCGCCTAGCTTAACCGTCGAGCGCATGTTATACTTGAGCTACGAGACTTCCTTTAGTATACTTGGCCGTTCGGCAGATGTCTTACCCGGGTTATGAGACTTCCCTGACTTGGTTATTGAGCGGATGTCTCACTCGGGCTACGAAACTTTCCTCTAGTGAAATTCTACTGTCTTTACCGAACGTATGAGTGCCATCCCTTGGGTACGGTTCGGCGCCTGGCGTGAGCAGCTCGAAGGGGAGGTAAAGCGGACGAGAAGCTGGTGATCCTTGGGGACGGCTCGAGGTTCTTCTGGGGCAGACAGGGCATGCTATGATTATCAAGAAGTGTGACGAACGAAGCAAGGAATCGACGGGGTCTTTGTGTCGTGTCTATATACCAAGTTGAGCACATCTACCAAAGTATGTAATCGGAGAATGTACCGTGGTAGTGCTGCCAGCAGCCACCGTTCCGCGGAAGCCACCCATTATAGCATTTACGCCTTCACATCCTTCTCTTCAGGCTCGCGAGCATCATCGTACTGTGGCGGGCCTTCGTTGTACTCGGGCGCAAGCAGCGCAGCCTCTGCATCGTCCGCGACGATCGTCTTCTGCTTCTGGGCTACGCGCCGTCTCACCAGTGAGACAGCAGCAAATACAACAGCGCATACGATGATGACGAGCCCATTGCGCATAAAGAAATGTCCCGTCTTCCAGAGCAGCAGGTGCCACGACCGTGTCAACGTGCCGAACTGGCCGTAGTAATCCCACTCTAGCGGATTGAATTCGGTGCGAAGCAGTGCAAGATTCCCGCACTCCATCCTGAAGGGCTGAACGCGCTCCTTGCGTTCGACGACCTGGATGTTCTCGATGTACAGATCGCTGGGCTCGACTTGCTCGCGTATGAGCAATTGCACCATCTTCTGGTCCTCCTTGTCCAGCATGTAGCTGCCCGGATTGCGGCCCGTGATATGCGCGCCCGTGATGTCGAACTGGACCCAAGTCTTGCCGGTCTGCCCCGTGCCAACTAGCGAATGCTCGTACTGCAGCTCGAAGCAGCCGTACTTTGTGCCCAAATTGAAGCTCCGATCGAGCATCTGCATCTCCGTCATTTTGTCCATTGTGGATTGCGAGAGGTTGGCGGCGGTCTGGAAGGCGGTGAGGTCGAGGGGCATGGGCGCGAGGGGTGCAATGCTCTTGCCGTCGAGGAGGAGGCGGCCATCTTCGATGGTGAAATTGAGCAGCTTTGCACTCGTCAGAAATGGTATCATATGCTCCATTCGTACACATACGAGAGAATTGTCTTGAGGCGGGTCCTGCCACGTCTCAAGCATCTCTCCCAGCTCCCGGACCCGGAACGGGCAGCCCACGCATTCTAGCTTTACGACATAGCTCCTGTTCGCCTCCACTGTCGTGATGGCCTGCGCGAGCTCAGGAAGCGCTTCGCCATGCTCCTTGTACCAGTCGGCCGTCTTGTCGGGGTAAATGGCCCACTCTGTATCGACGCCGACCCAGTTTCTGGCGGTCGCGACGGCGAGGAGCGGCGCGACGGCAGGAATGTATCGCATGGCTTCAACAACACCACAACTCGAAGAAAAGGAAAGGAGTGACGATGTGCAGGACGGCCGAGGGGAAATCGACACTGGGATCTTCAACTTCAATCAGTCGGTACAGTCGGGGACCGGCTGTCGGGCGTCACGCGCTAAGACGTGCACAGCCTAGCTTGCTTCGGGGTTCTATTTCGGGACGGCATGAGATTTTTGGAGCGCGCTCGCGGACTATCCCCCGCCTTTCGCTCCTGGAATTCTGTCGCGTGAAGCTCATGGACGAGGCTGGCCCAAATTATGTGTCCTTCCCAGGTTGACCTTGGAACGCTGCATCTAGTTGCAATTGCCCGTTTCGTATCCTCAGTCATCAGCATCCTCTCTGCTTCCATGCAATAATCGCCGACCTGATCATCAAAAAATCTTATGCTGCCCGCCCGTCACCACGCCGTCTCGCAAGGTGTCCAGGCGAACCCAACCTCCTGAGGATCCCCATCACACCAATAATTCGTGAACGTCACATGCATACAGATGCCGCATGTGGAGCACGGAGCAGGTGTCGCTCTATCTCAGCCCCCACAATCACGCCGCAGTCGAGCGCCAAAGTCATCCCTAAACACGGCCCCGTAAGGCTGAGAAATGAGATTGGACAACCCGCCGCTGGGCGCACGCTTATCAATCTTAACCGACAGTGCTAGAGTGCACGCCTCTCAGCAACATGCGGCCCAGCAGGGCCAGCTCCTTTTCACTGTTTTCAGGCCCAGCAATACGGCGCAGTTACGGCGTAGCACCTGTTACGGCTCCCGAACCAGTCGTCCTAGCCAAACACGTCGCTCCAATCCCTTACCCAAGCCAACGTAACGTTTGAGAAGATGCAGTGACCCGGGGATCCAATCTATTGCGGGCAGGTTGTGCACCGACACTAGCGTTGTGTCCGTCTCAGCCTCAACCGCGCCCTGTGTTGCCAAATACGAGCGACCTGCTTGGCGCACTGATGCTTTCCACCGAGCTGACGGCTGAGGGCTGCAATGCTTAAATGTTGGATGCCGCCCGCCTCGTGTAAACTGCTATCCGCCTTTTGTATTCCCCTCACTCGCTCTTGTTGAGGTTGTTTGTGTTCTGGGTCTTTCCTGCCATTTAACTGGGTTCTTTCGCTCTCGCTTGCGTTACACATCGCTTTTCCTGCCATTGAATCAGACTATATATATATATATATATATATATATATATATTGACTGGAAACCGCTGAATCCTTTGCTGCGATTCTGCTCTTCGACAACCTTTATTTCTTCAATTACAGTATATACACCGCCAGCATGACTACCATCCAGAAGCAAGATTGGCACCACTCCGGCTCCTCATGCTGCAGCCCCATGGGAACCTGTAAGCTTCTCGCGCGACTCCAGGCAGTCCGTCCCTAACAAGACCCAGGCTGCATGTCATGGTGGTGTCCCTGCTTCCAATACGGCAAGACCCGCCACCGGTCTAAGAACAACGGCAACATGTCCGGCTACTCAGCTTGCAACACCTCCGTACGTCGCCAGACATTTGCTTGTCTACCAAAAACACCTACTAACTCCATCCCAGTGCCTCGCCTTCTTCGGTCTCTGTTGTCTCGGCGTCTCCTTCATCCTCCCCATGATCAACCGTGGCGACATCCGCGCGAAGTACCACCTCACGGGCAACGGCTGCACCGACTGCCTCTGCGCCTGCTGCTGCCAGCCGTGCGACATGACGCAGCAAGACAAGGAGATTACGTATCGTGAGGAGCAGGCACTGATGTCGCAGCAGCCCGGAAAAGTTGCAGGTATGCAGTATTCGCAGCAGCAGCACCAGCCGCAGTTCCACCACGGTTGAGCGTGTGGTGTTAAGTGCGGGCGGGGATGGTTTCTCTCCTTTGTTAAGAGCTTCTTTTCGGTGCGTGTCGGATGGGACACTGGGGCTTTCCGACGGTTGCGGTTTGGACAAGGAGTTTATTGGCTGGATGCGAGAGGAGAGTGTGAAGCTATGGCATGACCATCCCAAGATACCAAAATCTACTGTTATTGCATCCTCGCGAAGTTTCTCCGCTGCTTGTCGAGGGCGCTGTCGAGTGACATCAGATCAATCGGTTCTACTTTCTCTGTCGGTCCGCAACCGCTTTTCAGCGATCGCCCGAACCTCCCGTGCCGCCGTTTTGAGCAACTTCAATTCTGAACAATGCCTGTTTACACACCGACTTGATGAATGCGACATAACTTCCGCCAAGGCGCTGTATTTTCCTACCTGTCACATACCTCGCCCATGATAACGCTTGCGCATCTTCTGGCTCGATTTCAGCGCGGTTCGGTTCATGACTCCCCTGTGCTGACGTAACAACGGTCGTTCTCACATGACGGGCTCGCGACTACGGTTCGGTACCACAGTACATGGGCAATCGAAATCCTTCGAAACGAAAAATGTATTTTGACATGATATCTAAGCGAGCACCACTGCCATCCATGTCTTCTCTCACCTCAAACTTTCTTACTCCAGGAAAATTCCATCATCACCCGCAGCACATCGCAAGCAACATACGCAAACAAAACAAAAGCCAAACCCAATCCCTTAAGATCCAAAACCTGTTCTTGCAATTCTGCGAAGATGCGCCTCCGACTTCTCACCCTCGCCCAACACCTCCTAGTCGCCCCTCCCACACTCTGTCGGCCACAACTCCAGTCCCCGGGCGACCACCTCCAGGCACAAGGTCCTTATATCCAAGCTCAAGGCTCACGTACAGCATACTTCGCCGACGATTGGCTCACGAACCCGCCGAATCCGACCAGTCCTTTGCATCCGGTTGGTGAGAATGGGGAGTATGAGAGTGCTGGGAGTGTGCAGGTGGCGAAAGGAAGGGGAGGGTCGTTGATGACTGTCGTTGGTGCGGTTGGTGTGGGTGTGCTTGAAATGGAGTGGATTTGGTAGACGGGAAGACTCTGAGAAGGGCGTCGGGCTTGAGTGGTGGATAAGAGGACCTGTTTACTTTCAGTGGAGTTTGGGTGTTGGGTTGCGTGGTGGATGGGGCAGCGTGATATCTCTCCGGGGGCTCTGAGTGAGAGATTTGTCGGTTTTTGGGATGTCCTAATGGACTGCGATGAGTAGTACATTTCTAGCGGATTAAGTGGCGGGTTGGGGGTCCTGTTATCACTCAGTGAGGTTTGAGTGACAGACTGGCATCTTTTGGGGTTGCCTGGCGAAGACACAAGGCTATCATCACGTTTCCAAGTCGCATCAGGTTACAATTGTATGACATGTTATAGCCATTGCGGCATCTCCATTCCTCATCGCTCATCTATACATCTTTCCAAAACAAAAAATTCCACACCGTCATCATCATTGTTACAATTATCAAAACAAAACAAAACTTTTCGTTACTTTCTCTTCATCCTCAACCTCTACCCCCGCTTCCGTCCCCCTCCTCCCCCCTTCCCTCACTCCTCCTCCAACCCAAGATGGGTGGGGTCCCAATCCACCTCATCCTCCTTCTCTCCCACCGTCTCATCCTCTTTCTCCGCCGTGGCCGCCGCGGCCGCCGCCTGACTCCTCACCGGCGACGACCCACCCACCTGCGTGAACTTGGTGGCGTTCGGAGTTGGACCCTGAAAGTAGGGTCCAAACTCGTCGACCACGTCGCCGCGAGGCCGGCCGGGTGTCGCCTGCGGGTCACCAGCGACGACCTCCTCTATCTCCAAGTCTCCATCTGTGTCCGACAGACGGCTGGGCGCAACGGAGAGCAGCGGCGACTCCCGCTCGCCACTGGTCTTGACAACGACCGGGGACGCCACCCCACCGGTCGTGTCGTCGTCCATGGTCTCGTCCGGGAGAGCGGCAGCTGAAGCGGGAGCGCCACTGTCACGCTTCAACTGCGCGATCTCCCCTCGCGTGGAAACGAGCTCGGCCTCCAGTGCGGCCTCCCGCGCCCGGGCGGCAGCAAGGTCTGCCTCCAGGCCTGCGACCCGCTTGGTGGCTGGCGCCTGCCCCTCCTGCAGCAGCTGGAAGAGCAGGTCCCGCATGCGCGGATGGAACTCGTCCAGCATCGCCAACGCGGGATGGACGCCGCCATCCTCCGGCGGCGGCAGGGCGGCCGGCAAGGTGGCAGCAGCCAGCGGCTGCGCGCGACCCTTGCATTTGGCCTTCTCGGCCGGAGCTGGCTGCGCGGTGTCCTCCGTGCTGGCCACTTGGACGGTCACCTTTGCTGTTGCGCTGCGGGTTGCGGGGGTGGGGCGGAGAGGGCGAAGCTTCCTTGCTGGTGCCGGTTCGGCGAGCTTCTGACGCTTCGCTCGGACTTCGTCGTCGTCGTCGTCAGTGCGTGATCTCTTCCTGCTTGATACGACGGCTTTCTCGACCTCCTTTGAGGTGAGAGCTATTGAAGGGGATCCGCCTTGCTCAATCCTATCACTAAGTTAGCTTCAGTCCAGAAGGTACTATACCACGAGAATACTTACAGCTTGCGCGCAGCGTCGATAGCATCTGCCATCTCGTCGTCCAGATCAAGGTAAGCGGAACCGTGCTTAGCAATCTCCGTCTTGGTGTCCTTCTTCGGGTACAGCTTGTCCATACTGCCCAACTTCTGGGAACACGACTTGATGGTCTTGTTGGGAAGTCCTGACATGGTGTCGACGACCGTATCCTTCCACTGCTGACCTTTGGCGAGACTGTGGTCGATGTGCGCGAGGAGGAGAGCGGTAGCTTCGATGGGCCAGGCCTTGGTAGACATCTTGGATGAGATGATGTGTTGGAGTTGGTTTCGTAGGTAAAGAGTTGTGTGTAGAGATCCGAGAAATTACTCGGATGAGAGCCTGTGGTTGAAGAAAGTCCTGAATGCTTGCGCAGAGGTAGAGGGTGCAAAGTCCGCGGGTAGACTGCGACTAGAGGTCGTAAGGTCTGCTTGTGGACGGTGCAAGTCTGCTGTAGGTGGTACAATCTGCCTGTAGCGGGTGCACAGTTGGCTTGAAGAGAGAGTAGTCGGCTTGCAGAGGGCGCAAAGCCGGCCTGTAGAGAGTGTGGAGTTTGCTTGTAGAGGGTGCAAAGTCTGCGTGTGAAGGGTGCAGCTATGCTGATAGAGGGCGCAAGGTTTGCTTGTAGCGGGTGCAAAGTATGCGAGTTGATGATGTAGAGTTTGCGTGCGGAGGTCTTAGAGCTTGGATGGAGGAGCTAATGTATCAAAGTAAACAGAGCCCGGACGCTAACGGAACAAAGTAGGGCTTGAAGTGAGAAAGCGAGACAGTAGCTAGGCAACAAATAGCAAATGGAGGCCGAAGTATCCTTCACGGTCATAGCAACCGCATCCATGAATAGATGCTGCTCACGTGACAATAGTGCAGCGGCTCGGAACTTGGAAGCGGTGTACGGTAAGTGGTCAGCATTTACAGTGACGAGTAGGAAAGACCTCTCCGTTTCGAGTTCACGTCGAATCTGCCCATGCGTGAACTTTGGTCAGACTGTGACCACGGATTCCCATGTGGACATCTGGAAGCCAAAGTGACAGTCCAGATCTTACAAAACTATTACGCAGATCGCCGCTAACACCCTCGGCCATGTTTGTTCCTGCTTTCGTCGACAGAGAGGTGGTTTCAAACGTTGAGGATGCGGAAGTATCCTGTTTCGGCGCGCTCGTGGATACACTTGGTCGAAATACTGCTGGCACTTGTAGTCGCTCTTTCTGAATGTGAGGTAGCCAGCGACAGGGAAATGTTCTACGAATAGATATGCTTATTTCAATATCTAACTACTGACTATGAAAAAGAAATGGTGTAGTTGGACGTGTGCAATTGTAAGTGTAGCAGTACCTCTGAGGTCCGCTGAATCAGAGCCGACTTCCGATGACGTCATTCAAAGCTACCCCAATATATCGGTATCTGCTGCGAGCGCATCTGATATTCAGCACGAGAACCGAAGAACTAGTTGAATGAACTCCGCCCGGACAGATACGTGTAGAAATTCGAAGAAAGCGAGCCGCAAATCTCTTACGCCTGTTTTTTGCGCTCAGCGTCTGTGTAGTGTCAGAGCGTCATACGAAATCAAACTGACGATAACGATCTATAGGATGCGATCCAAACCAGCTAGATCCACCACAAGATGTCAATCACGCCAGAAGGAGTCAAGATTTGACAAGCTTTGCGAAGCTTTCGCGCGGCTTACCGGGAACCGTTGAGTGACCTTCCTATTCGGGTATGAGGGCTAAATGGTGAACGCGAGCTGCCCCGCGTGTTCCGTCAGATAAATACCCTCGAGATCGCTGTTCAACATGGCATCCTTTTGCGTTGCGACTCGTCATGTTGCTGCCAGCAGGATTCGCCGCTTTTGTCGCGTTGAGCACAGCAGCTCCTTCTTTGCGACGCAGATCAATCGATCCGACATTGGAGAAAAGGCAAAGCGATGCTGAACCAGCATACGAGGCCCATGTTATCGAGCAGCCAGTACGAATGTGATCGAACTTTATGCTCTTGACTGACTTGCGCAGATTGATCACTTTCCCCAAAGCAAGCGATACGAACCGCATCTTAGCACCACATTCAAGCAGCGATACTTTTTCGACTCCTCATATTACAATCCCGGAGGCCCTGTTTTTCTCTACATTGGAGGCGAGACGAGCGGCGAAAGCCGCTTCTCCAACTTACAGACAGGAAGTATGTTACGTTGGCCCTCGAGGCGTTCCGCCAAAGCTCACGTCTCCAGTCATCCAGATCTTGATGGAAGCAACGAATGGGCTTGGTGTCATTCTTGAAAACCGCTACTATGGAGAGTCGTATCCCTTCAATGCCTCGACGACTGATGAACTGCGCTTTCTGACTACAGAGCAGAGTGAGTAAAGGCCCTCCTACATTCTAGTCACATTGATTAAACGCCACGACAGCGATTGCCGACAACGCCTACTTCCGCCAACATGCCACGTTCCTAGGCGTCAATGCTACTCTCAATGGCTCCGAAACGCCCTGGATCATGTACGGCGGTAGTCTAGCAGGAGCACAGACAGCTTTCACTCTGAAGACTTACAACTCACTCTTCGCTGGCGGGATAGGGAGCAGCGCAACTACTTACGCCACGTTGGAGTACCCACAGTGGTATGACCCAATCATCAAATATGGCCCTTCGGACTGCATCTCTAGGATTGTTGATATTGTCGACAAGATCGACCAAATCATCGAATCCGGGGATGAGGGCGCCCTAGGAGCATTGAAGGATTTGTTCGGTCTTGGTGCGCTGAAAAATATTGGCGACTTCGCTCAAACTATCAGTTACCCTAGTACGCTGCCCGCTGTCTCATTCTTCTCCAGAATCCGAATTGTAAAGTATGTGGACTGACAAGAGAACAGTCGGAGGACCGATGTTTTACCCTACCAATACCTGGCAGGAACTTAACTGGGCACCCGGCCGCGGCTCTGAAGACTTTTACCAATTCTGCTCCAATGTGACCAACCCATCCCCTCCCGCCTCGGTCGCGGACATCGATACTGCCCTCTCTAAATACACGAATGGCGAATTATGGGCCGGCCTAGGTGGCTATGTTTCCTACGTCAAAAACACCCTCCTTCCCCTCTGTGAGAGCGGCGACTATGGAAGCACGAACGAAGGTTGCTTCGGTCTTTCTCAAAACGCGTCATACTGGTCCGACACCGCAAACAGCGGAGATCGAAGCTATCTATACACAACATGTACCGAAATGGGCGCCTTCATCGGCGCGCCGAAGCATGGCCCTTCTCTCATTTCTCGCGTCCTGCACGCTCCATACACGCAACAGTGGTGTAAGTGGGCCTTTATACCAGGAGCGCACAACCGCATACCGTCATCACCAAATTTACAAGAGACGAATAAATACGGCGGCTATAATGTCCAGGCTCCCAAGCTAGCACTCATCGATGGTGGCGTCGACGTTTGGGTCGATCTATGCTACCACTCACATATTTCAGGGAAGACGAGGATAAGCAGCGATTTGCATCCTAGCTATTTGATAGCGGGAGGCGGGCACCATTGGGATAGCACGGGAATCCAGAATATTACTGCCGAGCCTGACTACATCCGAGAAGCGCATCTGTGGGAAATCCGGACTGTCAAGAGGTGGATTGAAGAATGGGGGGGTAAGGCGGCTTACTAGAAACCCCAATTGTGATAGGCTAGTATGAACGTCTAGTATAATGTCGTTGGCACGTAGGATTATGAACCTAGTCTTTCTATTTGGCACCTATATTCTAATAAGTCGCCGGAGCGGAAGCACTACCGAAGCGAAATGACCCGAAAAGGCATGTCGATCTTCTGTCATACTACAGTGCGCACGAGAACAGCCGGGTAGATGAATGGGGCGAACATGCATATATTAATCTGGCTAAGTATATCAGATCACACCTCTCCACGCTAAATGCCAACATCATTCAAACCTTCTTCGCCATGAAGTCGCGGATTGCAAACGCCGCTGTCGTCGCTGTCCTATGGGTGCAGCAGGTCGAATCTCATTGTGAGTATATTGATTACATCCCCATTGCTCGATTCCTCACTGATTTGGTAAAGATTACTTCAACCACCTCATCGCGAACGGCACTATTTTCCCTAACTGGAAATATGTTCGGTAAGCAAGGACTTCTTGAGTATGGTTTGTGGATCACGAGAGTTATGGCAGCTTCTTGTGGCGAAGATTGATCACACTCTAGTCCCGTTCTGAACGGGTCCGGCCTCCCAAGCGACTTGATGCTACCCTATCCGATGTACGATCCTACGTCCACTGGTTTCCGATGCGGTCTCAACCAAACGGGCTCTGGCGCCATGACCGAGATCGCGACGCTGGTTGCTGGAAGTACGGTTGGGTTTCGCCCGAATTTCTGGCAGGTCGGGGTACGTCAAAACCGCATTCATTTTGCGACCAAGGCTACGCTAGAAAATCGGTCGGGTCACGTAAGGGCGCTGACACGAAATCAAGCCAGGTGTGGCAGCATGGCACGATGGCCCCCTGCAGGCATATCTCGCTCGCAGCCCGGAGCAGACGCGCAAGGGCTTGAAGAACTGGGACGGCGACGGCGAGTACTTCAAGATTGCGAAAACCACCCCCGATGACCCCAGAGCATGGTTCTATAACACTTATCATTCGAACAACACGGTCAACACGGTGAGTTCCCCTCCGTGTCCTCAGGGTTAAATCGAAATCCTTGAACTCCGACGATTGACCAAAGTAACAGTGGAATTTCACGCTTCCTTTGACCACTCCACCAGGTCTATACCTTCTCCGAGCAGAGAGTATCTACCCTCACTTCTTAAACAGCACACAGTTATATGCTAGCTGCGCGCAGGTAGAGGTTGTCGGTCCTGGCGGTGCAAAGTCGGACCCGGGACCTAACGTGAAGTTTCCAGGCGCCTTTGATACTTCTCATCCAGGTAAGTGGGACGTTTTTGTAGGCATAAACTAATGCAAGAGGATACTGACAACTGGAATAGGTGTCTGGGTCTCTGAAGAAGTGAGAAAGAACTGGACCTTGTATCAGTACCCTGGACCGGAGGTGTGGACTGGATGAGGCTGGGGAGAGGGAGGGAGTTGCATTCGGGGTAATTTTATGCGCCAGTAATAGTCTCCAACATTATACAACTGCTGGTACGCGAATGATAAACATGCTATTTCTGCGCCTTCTCCCACAACTATAATATTTACAGTAAGAAAAAAGTGTGAACGAAAACCAGCCCGATTCTTTTGCCGTGTCGATCGAGCTGGTTCCGAATTATTATATTGGTATTTGGACTGAACATTGCCTCGAATCATTGTGCAGTACGGTTCCGGGATACGTGAAGTTATCTCGGCTTCTTTCGTAAAACATAGTAGGAATTTGCTAAGGATGGGTAATCGCTCGCCGTCGGTAAGAGCACACGAACTGGCTGGTGCAGTCATACTCATAATGCTCGGATCTTAGTATTGAATGCCTGGAGAAGCTCAACGTTTCTCGAAATACTTTTCTCTTAAGTGCGTTTGCTGGCATATACAAGTGATAATTAGCTTACTGTGCCACATAACCGGTTAGTATTTTTACCTTTTACTATGATCGAAACAGTGTTGTAGTGTAGGACTGCTGACTGCAGTAGGTGAGAACGGAATACCGAGAGTCGTTGCAATTGGGCTTATCTGACCCTTCACGGGCGGTGTGCTTTCTGTGGTGATACCTCCCAAATCTACGTTAATGGATCTATTTACATCCTCAACGCCATCAATCCCAAAACAAACGTTCTAAACAAGCAATGTTGCGGTAAGTGAACGACACTGTCGTCACTGCGACCGTGCACAAGCCAACAGCCGCAACACAAATGCCATTTTCACTTACCTCTCCACAAACAACATCTATACTATAAATATTTAATTTTGCAGCTAATATTCTAATTACCAAACACCAAACATCCGGGTGAGTCGTCGAAAGGCGGTTCTATGGGCCAGTGGTACCTAATGCGTTAAGCATAGTGGGCTGCTAAATTGGTCTCTCAATTACGCTGGCGCCGGCCAGGCGTAGCGAGGGCCGCCACTGGAAAGCGCCTATGTCTTGAGAGGGGGCACAGGTCGGAGCAGCAGATGTTTGAGCGGTGACCGGCTAAAGGTCCCTCGTTCGAGTTAGCCTTCTCCCCTTTGGGTTAAAAGGTTTAACTTTTTGCACTTTCAATAATTTTTTTCGTCTGAAGTTTTATAAATATTTAGTGAACGCTGCGATTTCTTGGCGTAGAAATGCTAGTAACAACCTTGGAAGTCTCTTTTCTCGCGTCTTTTTGATCGGCAATATAGAGATAGTAAGCAAAACGTGAGGAACTTGAACTAATTTGGGACGTTATTCTAAGAAAGTTGGAATATATAATCTATCTCGGACACCCCCTTTTTTATCGGCTATACTTTACAACTGCATCCAAGAGTACCTGGATACCTATTGTGCCGATGTCTGTTGGCGGCAACCCAAAATGCCTCTTCCTTAATTGCCAGAGGTTGCAGCAGTGCCTTCCGCCTCAAAACCGTTCGACTTCCCATGATGTGAAGAGGTGTCTGTAGGCGCCGGAATGGCCTGAATCGGTCGCCGCTCTCGGGGAGGGCAAATTTGCTTCTGGTAGAACGTGCACTTGTTCGAATTCGACAAGATACCACTCACCATTTCATCCAGGCATTTGAGGTGGTACTCATGCCCGCAAGGAATGCTGACTATGTCTGTTGCATTCTTCTTAAAGGTCTCTAGACAGACACCGCATGGATTGTTCTAACGAGGAGCTGAGGAAGCAAATCCTGTGATATCGATTCGAGGACCCACGGCCTCGAAGTCCACATCATGTAGCGCTACAGGGTCATAGCTCTGGCACTCTGAGATGATATGTGCCGGGATTTTGATATATGCCAATCCTGTAGGCATGTATTTTGGTTCTGGATCGCCACGGCAATCGACAAAGAGACCCAAAGCTTTTGTCGAATAGATGCCTCGGAGAATGTTTTCTACCCGTGAGATTACAGAATGTAGAGTCCACTGTACAAGCAGGTAAACTAATTCCCATACCAGATTTTCACCCGGTGATTCTTTAAGGATCGACCGGGCATTTGCAATTAGGAAGTCGACTGTGCCTCGGACATTCATTCCGCTGAGGCGCGTACGCACCTGGAGCGAAGCAGAGATGAAGGGCTGTTCTAAGTTCACGGAGAACGTCAAAATTCACAGATCCTTCACGGCTTCCAACGTCTCACTCGAGGGCGCTTACGACGTCTTACGGAATGCGTCGCACACCCAGGCGACAAAGTTAGCAAAATGATCGACGACGGCGGATAGCGCGCGATGATCCTTCCAGAATGGACCAAGCGCTTTGGCCACTTCGGAGAAGTACAATGGGCCTTTTTGAGCCGACTCTTGGATCTCGGCAATGTTGCTCGGCAGGTCCGTGTAGGTGGGCTGTTCGGCCACGAGCTGCTCTACTATGTCCCGGAGTCGGCTATCATATCCAACTTCGAGGAGGCCCAGGATGTAAGCGACGAAATATTGGAGACATAGGCCTCGATAAGTGACGGTGATATGGATACCCTCTTTGGCAACGTCCGAGTGCCAGTGTTGGAGCTCAACCAACAACGACATCGAAACGGACCTGTCTAGCGGCCGGGCGCGGAACAACAATTCCAATTTGCTTTCGGCCTGTAGATATTTGTCCTCTAGCGTGCTGTTGGGTTTTAGATAGATATTAACAACAACGCAATAGACGTGCAAGGTTGATATGTGCCATTCGTACGCGGTATACCAAGCAAGTAAGAGTCCAAGGCTTTCTAACGGAGCCGTGTTGTTTTCGCGCGGGTCGTATGTGGGAAAGGGAATTCTGTGCCGTTTCGTCGTAGGTCGTTCTAGGGTGGAGGAAACAGTGGTAACCGCGTCGACTGCTGCTCGGGGCAGGAGTGAGAGAATTATGAGGGGGGTTTCGCGATGCGATTTTAAAGAAGTTCGGGATAGCGAGCAACTATAGCTGACAGCCCATAGGAAAAAGTAGAGATAAGTTCTTTATATAAGCCTTGCCGCACCATCGTGAACGAACATTATGTGTTCGAGGTAAAGGGATAGGGCGGGGTAATTGGGGTTGCGATAAAAGTCTCTCCTTCGAAAAATGTCACGGGTAGTGGAAGCTTGAGGAACTGCATTGATTCTCAAGAATTAATTGAGGGGGCGGCTTTTATACCCCTCTCTTATCTGGAACCTCTGGATACTAAACTCTCCTTAAAACGTCCGGTGTGCTACATATAGAGCTACAACCGTCACAAAAAATGTATTCGCTATGTATCCTCTAAAAAGCTCTGAAAGTGTTCCAGATATATCGCGTAAAGCTTCCTAAAAGAGATCAGGAGCCTACATCTAGTAAACCATTTGTGTTATCAGCTGTTCTTCGCAATGAGGTACTGATAATTATAATGCACCTCAACTCACTGTGGGGGTATCTTGTCGCGAGCAAAAGGCTAACCTTCTACTCCTAAGAGTAGAGGATATTATAACCGTCACATATCTTCACTCACACAACCACCTCGGACTTTGTATGAATCTCAACGAGCAAAATAGCAATGAAATGAAGGAGCTGGGCCTGGTTAGGACTGTCCGCCATCTATAGAAGGATGTACAAGCCGAGCGACGCCGTGGGCGGCTGCAGGGAGAGGCCTTGTGGTTATGGGCGGGTGTCCAGACTATCAAGTTAGGTCTCGAACTCCTAGAAGTGACAGACCCTAACGATGCGCGGACATCGCATTTGTTATTAAGTCGTGGGCGGCTCCTCCCTATCGCGCTCCTGACACGTCGCAAACGCGACCATGCCATCAACGTTGACAGCATCGCAGAAGCGCATGATTTGATTGACGAGCAAGGTAGTCATGGTGACTACATGATATGCCTAGGAGATTTCGTGCATGGCATGATGCTCATCGCATGTGAGCACCGCTTCTGCACCGAGTGTTTGGACGAGTGGCTGAACGGCAAAGGGAAAGAAGCAACAGACAGTTGTCCAATATGCAGAACCGGGCTGGTAAAAGTGCAACATTGCGATGTGAAATAGAATTACCGTATAATACAGTAGTATTTCGTGGGTAATGACCATGATGGTAATGTCGATCCTAGTAGAAGCTAGACCGAATTAAGGAGGACCGGTGAAAGCGGTGTGGCCCGTGCGGCCGCCCACGTGAGACCTGGCAGGGCGGCAAACCGAGGACCTTCCTTCACCACTCATGTCACTGATATTTCAGAAATACAACACTTTTCACCTCTGGCCGATCCTCGTTCGTCTACACATAAAGCTCGTAACCTCGCGCCCAAATACATCGACGCGTCACGACACGCCGCCAACATCCCAATAAAGAACCTGAGACACCACCATTCACCAGAACGCACCCATAGCCATGGCTTCCACAGCACCATACGCAATTCTATTTGTCCTGCTCGAGAACTTCGTTGAGAGCGCTGACCAGACTCTCAGCGTCTTGAAACACTACTCTATAATCACAGACTATTACATACGATCCGTGCTCAATCCTGAGGCTGCATCGCAACACGTAGCAAATGCGAAGCAAGAATGGGAGGGCTGCCCTCCGCGCAAGCTTGACCTCAGCTTCGTGGACAGAAGCCGTGCCCGATATCCGGCTTTCGACAATATGTAGGGCGAGATTGCAGCCTCACTCCCGGATCCGCGAGAATATTCTGCCATGCTCAAAAGGGGGATTGATTACCATGGGAGTCGCTGCTCCACGTTTGAGACGTACATTTATGACGTCCTTTTCAACTCCGGGAAGCAACATTTCCTTATCAAAAATACTCTGCTGAACCAGCCACACTACGAAGCGCAACCTGAAGATTCGGACGACTAGCTTGCAGCTCGCAAAACAGCGGAGCCGGATCCTTCCAAAGGCCTAACCGAAGCCCTCCTCCCTTTGCTCGATGACACGGAGGCCCTGCGACACATTCTCGACATGTTCGGTCGCATGTCGTTCTCTGTATCCTACTTTTGGACCACCGTACTCTATCTTGAGGGGCCTGGATTCGTAAATATGGCTGAATACATTGCTGGCTTTGTGGAGTGGTACACCGAACAAATCCACGGTCCTTTCTCCAACTTCCCACGCTATGTCCGTCAGGCACTTGCGCAAGTGAATGCCGAAGGGTGCTTCTGTGTGCTGATGCATGACGCGGAGGTGGACCTAGAAGCTGCGAACGAGGGTGTTCTGGGCTGGCGGCTGCACAAACTTATGGTAGGTTATGCAATACACTTGAATACTAACAGCTCAGGCAGTATCTTCGACGTCATCTGTGAGAAATTGAAGTAGGGTGATTTCCTGAATCCTGAGGAGCTGGACCAGCACTATTGGGTAAAAACCGATTACCAAGACACATTTCTCTTCCTGCAGGAAGAGAATGGCGGCAATGAGGAAGACCTCTACCTCTACCTGATGATATGTACGAGCCAGACGGCTGCCCTCTCGACCCTAACTCCTTTCCTCGACCCGCCCTGTCTCGTGAAGTGGAGCCAGACACTCAATGTGCTTGCTGTCTCGAAGTCCTTGAACCTACTACGCGGAAAGCGGATTCGGTCCCAATGAGGCTGCCTTGTCCACACGGGCATGCTTTGCACTACGCATGCATGGTTGAGATCAATGGCGTGGAAGAGTACTAACACCTGTCCCACGTGCAGGCGTAAAACCTGTAAACCGAGGGGACGGGAAACGGCGAGTCGAGAACTGGATCCAGCGAGGGTGCTAAGAAGAACTTTCGAAGAGGATCTCTATATCGGGGTGTAAAGCAGTAAAAATTTCGCGACTGGCGAGTTGAACATATTGGGACAGTGGCAAGAGCGATGAAAGCTCGACGATGGGCGCTGGCTAGGCTCTGACAGACTATGGAGTGTCTTCATGTCCATTTCTTAGTGCTTCTCCTACCAAAGCCTTGATCTGGCTCGTCTTCGAGCAGATCAAAGCAATCAAAGAGATGTGGCGCCATGAAGGATATAGGCGTGCATGACGCTTTGGTTACACTCCAGATGTTTTCAAGCATAACCCAGCTGAAAAGTATACCCCTATTTGTATTTTTGAGTAATGTCCTCTTCAACGGGTCTCCCAAGTACGCCTTCTTTCCATAATATTACGACTGGATTATTATCGAGCAAGTTTTGCACTTTTATATATTTCTTCTGCTGTCTAAGTCAGAATCCTTGGCTCTCTCGCCCGAGGCGGACATATCACCTTTCTATCAATCGGGTACTTGTTGGCGCTTTCATGCAGCCCATTTACCATCCCTCGTACACATTATAGATGAGGCAGATGGCGGCAGGCTCGCAGCCTCATGATATTCTTTTTACCTAGATGACACTGGCAGATAACACAGAGTGCTTTTTTCTCGCGCCTAAGCGCTACGTCCGTATAGTCGTTTGGATCGATCGGCATTCCCAGTGGCTCGGATTCGACGTCCTCAAAGGCCGTGCCGATTATGGCATTCAACTCACTGCAGCTCAGGTGAAAATTTGCAAACTATCGTAGTATAAAATTCTCTTGTTGTGCATGATTTAGGGTAAGCAAAGTGCGCCACTGGAACAACTCGGCGATGACATAGCTGACGCATCCAGTGTCGTTTGGATCAACGAAATCGCTCAGGACAAGTTTCACATCCAGACGTAGAGATGCTACCAAATATGGTTAGAGCCATGGGCTCGAAGCAACTCACAGGTAGTGCGAACAGGGAGAACGTGAGCGCGAGAAGTGACCCGAAGAGGGTGAGAATATTATACACGTCCGTTTTGGATGCTGAGAAAGGCGCCGGTCCTTCAGTCAGCCCGAAGGAGGGGTCAGCTCCATCTCTGTTACGCGCTTCAGCGTACTCCTCGTAGTTGCTCGGCGGGTCTAGATACAGAGGCTGCTCATCAAGAAGGTTCCGGATGTATGCACTATAATTTGAACTAGCTACTACCGTACTCTCAAATGCCCAGGCCTCCATGGCATTCATCGACCTTCCATAAAGAGTTGAAGCAACCCGAAGCTCCTCTAGCGGCTGAACCGTCCAAATACAATTCTTGGTTTCGATTTCATTGAGAATACTGTTAAAGATAGGAAGGAGTTCTAGGGTCCCTCCATACGGGTCGCGGAGTCGCTCGTCCCAATTGCGCTGCAAGTAGTGCTGTTCTGCCTTGAGCGCGGCCTCGGACCTGCCGAGCTTTCGATTCAAGTCATGGCGTAGGCATCTAGAGTATATGCTTACCAGAAGCAAATAACGCCTCTCTAATTATTCCGGACGATCCTCAAGACACGTTTCAATTTGCATGAGGCAGAGAGCGAGCCTGGGGAACTGACTTCCACTGAAGTCGGCCGACTGCTGGAGTTGCTGTGTACTCAGCGGAAGCGTGACTGCTTTTTCCATTGTTTGTGACTGGTGGCCGGGTTACTCGCTATCGGTGCTGAGTGCTTTCGGAATTCATTACAAGAGGGTAGAATTTCCTTGACATGATTTCTTTAATTATAACTAGGCGTGGGTAGTATTGTAAATTCATGTTGCTCTTGCTTAAGAGAACAACAAAATATCAATCATGGTTATGTGTGCGCGCAATTTCAGCTAGCTCATTGCTGATAGATCACACCACGACAGGTCGGGAGTTGGAAAGATAAATTTTTCGCGAAGCAGCGGCTGAGCTCGGAGCCATAGGACAAGAAGAGCATCGCGATTGTGAGACAGCGTGGTATTTGTAAAACTAGATAAGCACTGACGATCTCCCAGGTCATCTTTGGCGACTTACAATCCTAAATTTTGTAAAAGAATAATCAATGCATTGTTCATGGTGGCTCATTACAAACGTTGCGACAAGTGGCTCGTGTGCTGAGCAATGTGTATATAGTCATACTTCTCTTTATGTTTGATAGTGGATGGGTTATTATGAATAAATAATGCGATAATCAATGGCTTACGAATTGTATATATACATCTAAAACGGACAATTTCACTCGACGAATTCAACCCAAGACAGCAGATCTTACGTCCGCTTCCGCAACATCACTCGCTGCATCAATCCTCACAAAGTCGGAATTTACGCTGGTCGATAAATCTAAGCACGGAATGCCCCTATGTGCAACAGCGCTGAAGGTGACGAGAAGTGGAGGGTGGGAGCTCACGGAAGCCACAATTGAGGAGCTTAGTGAGCTGCTCCGTTGTGAGTATTGGCTTGTTGCATCTAGTATCTATCGGAAGAACGAAATAATCAGATGCCAAGAGCAGGTCCTCTAGGAAGAAGACTTCATTGATCACCGACTTTACCAGAATTCTAACGGCATAGAAACACAGTGCCGCGCCATACTTCGTGAGGAGATGGCCGCATACGATATCACCTTCCAACAACTATGGGAGTGCCTCTCAAGTAAGATAAACGAACTCCTCCCGCTTCTCTCCAATGTCACCGAGCGTACTGCTTTTCAGACTGGTATCCGTATGTGGGCTGAGCAATGGGTCATTATCGCGAGCGTGCACGCCGCCAACGACCAAGATGACGATTCGTGGATTGGCTGCTTAATTACCTTAACCACTATTCAGCTTTGAAATACATAAGCAGTGATGCCTCTGAGCCGCAAGCTGAGGCCACCGAGCATGGTGAATCTTTCCTGGGGTTTCTTCATTCATTACGGAGCCTCAAGCGTCGAGATAGTAACAAAATATATATCAAGACTCGTTACGACACAGCCTTTGCGTTTTTTTACCATTACTTTCGGATTGGGCAGCTTGCTGTTGACGCCTTTCGAGCCAGTTTCGACGGTATAAATTTTTATGAGGACTGCATCCGCCATGGTGCTGACTTCGCTTAGGAAAGCACACAAAACATGCTAAGTTACAGAATCCATACTCGAAATTCCTCGGTCACTTCCCAGATTTGGGAAGATTTAGGAAAGTCTATCACCATGGCCGTCAAAGTGATTGTGTCCAACACAAGTGTCAAAGACGACTTTGAGTTCCTCGTGAAGAACATCATCCTTGCACTCAAGGTGCAGGGTTACTCTAATTCGAGACTTGGATGGGCAATGTATCAATGGGTAAGTGACGCAGCCACAAATAACAACCATGGTTCTAGTGATCTTGTCTGTCGGACTATCCGAGACCGTTTTCCTCCCACTAAGGTTGCGATGGATTTCCGTCCGCCTGGTCTTTCCTTCGAACTGGGAGATTACTACAACGAAGACCGGCTGGCCTTTGAGTATGAGTTACTGTAACTCGAAGATGTTGATTTAGAGCCATGTGGACCGGAAATCGACCCGAGCTTGTTTGATACTCTCCTTGACACATCAGCAGACGGAGTCATATGCACGTACTGCCAGCGGGCTTGACACGGATGATAAGGACGCCTACGATAGTATGATTCAATTGCAGGCTTGTAGGCATGGCTTCCATTTGGAGTGTACGAGAATTTGGCTGAACGGCGAGCTCAGAAGCAATGCCGCTGTTGGCTGTCCGTGCTGTTGCAAGGACATATGCACTCCACGCCCGTTGCGCTTGGTGATTAGATCAGAGCCGAGAAATCTGGTCAAAGGGACTTTGATGAAGCGGTGGAATGGCTACACCCTATGCTCCATTAAAAACAGCCACATCTTATGAATGAGAAAGAGCAACCTTAGGAAGGCGCAATGGGTTCCAAGGTTGTGTATAGGTCCTTCAGTCAACTGAATCGATCCCTTCTGCGTAGTTTCGCATGTTGTTTCCCTTGGTTCCCTGATTCTCCCATACAAAATCTTGCTCAGTAAATGACACTGCCAGATGGTGCTGATATATGTCAAGGCACGAAACCAGCTCCATTCAGGTATAGCGCGTAGTGTCCGCCAAGCCTTCGATTTGTCTACGCGCTCACATCTCGCTACAGTACGAATTGACTTCGTCCACCATCTCGAACCACTCACCATGGGCTCCCCTTATAATTATTCAGCGTGTCCTTCTCATTTCCTCTCTCGCAAAGATAGTGCTGAAAACAAGGCGCTTTCTACAATCACAAGAGTCGCTTGCCCATCCTCAGCGATCGATCCTCAGCGCCTTTGTGCAGGACACCGTCGATCGAGAAGTCGCAGCGTAATTCTTCCTCGACAAAATCTCCGGAATTGGTCAGGTCGCAGTGTCAGAGTTTCTAGCTGACTGGATTTGCCTTCTCGAGAACGGTACGTCGCTTGCAATTTGACTTGGACCAAGCTAACTCGTTTTGACAGTGCGCTCTATTATTTGCGCGAACCCGAAGGACCTAGAGAGGGGGAAAATATGGGAAAAGATATGGAGGGCATGGTTGCATACCGGGGGCCAAAAACGGAGAAGAGGGGGATGCAGACCTGCTTGCCTACATCTTGACTCCTGCCCTCTTCTGTGTTGGCGACAGGGCTAACAACGTGAGTCTACCTGGCATATGCCCTATATATCTCTGAAAAGTCTTAGGGAACACTCTTCACGCTCTTTGCGGCATTTATAGGTGAGTCGCAGTTCCGGGATTTGCGTTCACCCACGGGCCGGGACTCGATTTCTTCCAACCAAGATCCGTCTTGTCAACTGATTCTACTCTCGCGACGGGTCTACAAGCACTTTAGAAATGGGAGGCTTTCGCTCACGCGTGGCTGCTCCCCGTCAACAGACTCGGTAAAGTACCACACTTTGGCTATAGTGCCATGCTGATCAAGTTAAGCTCTGTATTTCTTGCAAAGCAGACCCTTCATTCCCTCCATTGACCTTGGCCAGTTTCTAGAGGTAGGTTTTGAGAATAGATCCCTTGAACAGGTGTCACTTCCTAGTGCGCACCTTCTTGAACTTCACTATCGATGTGCAGAAGCTTGGGCGTTGCTAGAAGTATTCGACTTCTTGAAGCGTGCCCCTAGCAAGCTAGCTGGGTCGATTGGTCAAAAATCCGTGAACACTCTCCTGAAATCGCCAACTAAAGGAACCTCCTGGATTCTGTAATGCCTGCGCGCTATCCCCTAGCTTTTGAAGCGTCTGGGTTCAGCAACCGGCCTTCTTTCGGACGCTTGTCTATAAGCGCTTAGCCTCGGTTTCCACGAACTCTACGATTACACGGGCTCAGCCAGCATTTATCGACTCCCTTTCAATCTCTATTTGTGGAAAGGACCCAATTCTTGGGCACCGACTCACCAAGCAGAATTCGAAGCTCTTCAGCTGGTCAAAAAGCACACCCACATCCCCGCGCTCGACACTTGCCAATATTCCGATTCTTCCTTTCTCCTAGTGACCAGTGTGGCCATAAAGACAATCGGAAGTATGATTTACATCATGACCGATGAACAGTTACAAGGGTTAGTGCAGGATCTCAAGCGAAACATAGCTGAGCTGCGGCAAATTCCCAACGGGACGGGCTCGGGCTTTCAAATTTGCAATGCACTGGGAGGAAGCATTCATGACTGGTGAGTTGTTGAAGTGGAAGACAAAGAGCTCAGGTTCCAAGATGAAACGCAATTGCACGGGTTCCTGGGGGACAATCCTCCATTTGACGAAGCCCAATGGGAACAGATGTCGAAGGCACACAGCGTGAAACATGACATTGTTTTCACGCATGCAGATCTCAACCCTAGGAGTATCTTAGTCGATGGAAATGGGCGGATTTCGGGAATTGTTGATTGGGTGTGCGTGGGCTGGTACCCTGAGTATTGGGAATATACTAAGATGCATTATGGGGTGAAGTTTACGACGAGGTGGATCGCGGATGCCATTGACCAGACTTCTCTTGGCTACCGCGATGAGCTTCAGGCTGAGACAGGTGGGAACAATCAGTCAGATCGACAGATTGGTTCGCGAACTTGCCACAAGTAGGAACTTGCACGCGTGCACGGAGCGAAGAGTTTCACGTGCACGCTTGAATAGGAATCAATCTGTCGATCTGACTGATTGTTCCCATCTCTGGGCTGAGAAGATACTCTCTTGTATGATGCCGGTGTAGTAAGCCTGCGTTTATAGAGCTTTTCTCCATCTCGCAAGCCGTGGGCCAGAATGCATCCCTCATTGCGCGCTGCTATGCAATACAGCACCCACTACCTATGCATCTAGACCTATGCTCAAGGTTACGGAAATGCGTTACACCTTTCTAGAGTTGTAGAACCAATAGAAGTTATAGTTATTAGGCACGTAAGAGTATTCAGGACCTATGCTACACATCATTAATTAAACAACATTAAACTCGAGACGAATTTATAACATGAAAAGATAGGCTTATAAGAGTATATTCAATCCTATTAGGCGTTAATTTACTTTCAAAATGCAACTCCACATCCCAAAAACATCGCGAACCCCTTCTCACTCTCCTCACACATCTCACCACCCTTCGCTACCCGCTTACTCCCTCTTCGCCAACACCCCCGCCAAATCCGCCGCGAACTCCACCCTAGTATCCCCAATATACCCCACATGCCCACCCGCCAACATATCCACTGCCAATCCAAACGTACTCGCCATCAACGTATTTGCCCGATACTGCGGCGACTCGGGCGTGGTGTCCTTCCCAACCGCCAGCACCAAATTCTTACTATATACCCGAATATTCGTAAGATTCAGTCCTTGCAGCGGGTACTGTAGCAGCTCCCTCTCAAACCAATACTGTAAGTTCCCCGATATGAAGTTCCCTTGGCGCGAGTCAATGGTAAACCCGTCGACCGAGCCGGTGCCGATTCGCGTGGTGTTGGAGGCGGGGTCGTAGGTCTGGGCAAAGACGTACATGGCGGCTGGGATGCCGACGGCGCGGTAGGTGGTGTATATGCTTTTTTGCTGGGCCGTAAGATTCGCCGCATCAGGAAGAATGGTGAGGGCGGGGGGTTCGTGGACTATGACCGTCTTGAAGGTCGATGAATACGTCTGCAAAATCTCCAGCGCGACGATGGCCCCGGAACTCGTTCCTAGTACCGTAGCAGTACCGTTGAATTGGAGGTGTTTTGCCAGATGATTGGCATCGGCGGCATCGGTCTGGAGACGCTGAGTGTAGTTCTGCAATCCCGTAGCACTCAGATAGCTGCGCGAGAACCCGCGACGATCGTAAATAGCGACTCTATAGTTGGAAGCGAGGATCTTGGCGACGGGGCGCCAGATGTCAGCGTCGCCGTTTGCGCCGGAGACGAATAGGAGAAGGGGCCCGGCGCCGTAGGTTTCGTAGTAGAGGGAGGCGCCGGGGACGATGAGGTAGCCGGTTGTGGAGATAGCGGCGCCGGTGGAGGTGAGCGAGGTTAGGGACAGGGAGGAGCTAGAAGTAACAATAAACAAAAAGAGGTAAAAGATGAGCCTGAAGACACTCATCACGGCGGTTGGTTTGATTGACGGAGTAATGGATTGACAATGATGTGCCTCGCCGCAGGATAGAGGCTTCCGGCTTTATACTTGACGAAACAGTCTCTTCTCTAGCTTCCGCCATCGTCATCGTCATCGTCAATCACGTATTTCCAATTTCCGTATGGTGAGCTCTAGACATTCTCGCCGTACGGACCTAATCGCGTTTAGCGTAACTCATCCCTGTCGATTCTTGCATGCTCCACCAATCAGAAGCCTACCGGCCGAACCTCATACGATTAATATTATTCGACCGTGTAGATGCGTCGTTGTGCCGAGGACTGTTGTATTGCGTTGGGTTACGGATTAGTCTCAATTTCTATGTTATCTTCCGGCAATGTCTTGTCTTAACGACATGAAAACAGATAAACCTCATAAAAGTCTTAATGAATTACTCACAGTAGCTTAACGTAATTAGATTCCCCCATTACTTCTTAAGTTAATGTGAGTAATTCATCGAGGCTCCTGCGAGGTTCATCTTTTTTCTCATTGTTGACTCAACGGGTAATGGGGGGATCTAATCACTTCAGTGAAGAACTTATGCCACACGAAGCGTCGTCTACCATCGTATGTGATAAAGCAGCCGTTATTACAGCTGAGGATTCCGCGGGTTTGACGCTATCTACACATGGACACCTGCCCAATGTCGCCATTTGCATTCAATCTTCGCACGTTCCGATGCCAGCACTCACTATTCGCTTTCTCTATCCACGCTCGCCTTTACGTTGGGGTATGAAAGATCGCTCCCTACGCCTACACCTCCACCATTCGCCACTGACACTCTACCCCTTCACTACGAACATCTACCTTCGATCCCGCGATTATGGCATCTAATGCCCAGAAGGTCCTGGACCAGATCATCGAGAACGGAATCTACGTCATTCTCAGCGTCAGAGGGCCGGGGGGCTTTCATTC
This sequence comes from Lentithecium fluviatile CBS 122367, assembly GCA_010405425.1. NCBI lineage: Eukaryota > Fungi > Ascomycota > Dothideomycetes > Pleosporales > Lentitheciaceae > Lentithecium > Lentithecium fluviatile. The sequence continues at coordinate 287,946 of MU005585.1, forward strand.
GGTTTTATAGATCCCCACAAAATTGACCACCGACCAAACCTGGCACGCTACCAAAATTTCGGTGGTTGGATACTCGAGCACAAGGAGACCACAAGAGTAGCAAGCTCACTAACTTTGTGCGCCTGCTTCAGAGTCGGCAAAGTTAATACCAACACATACAACACACTTCAAGCCGTCCTGAAGGGAGTCGCCGCGGATGGCCATCCATCTCTCAACACGGAGGAGGAGTTTGACTGCCGTGTCTGGGTCAAGGATGCCTTGATTGCTCTCCACAACGCAAGCATTATTCGTCTCACCGTTACTATTTCCGACATCGAGAACAAAATTCTTGGAATCTCTGAAGCGAACAGAATCGGTATCGAGCTGGGAGAGAGCAGTGCGAAGATCATCAACAATCCTACATTTTCGACTTTTGGTTAAGCGGAACTGGGTACTTGATTCGGGTTCAAGTCACAGGAACTCATATGCCGGATCTCCAGCTGAGAAATCGGGCTAATCACCAGACGGATCTGTATAGAAAGATGGATTTAAATATCAGCCCAATAACTCTGTCAATAGATAAGAGAAATTTTATTATTCATTTCTATGATTTTGTAAGAATGCTGAGGTAATGTGCTGTCATTTGACAATGCTAAGCTGGCGTACCTCGTGGCGTATACCCGATCGAGGGGATCGTTCCGCTATGCTTGAACAAAGCCTTCCCAAAGCCGATATACCAAATCCACGCTCTTACTTGCGCCCGAACTCCCACGAAACCCAGACCAAATACACCGTTCCAAAATGCCCGCATACCCTTCGAAACTCCACCTCTCACACACTACCGCCGCCCCCTTAAATTGAAAGGACTCTCCTCGGCCGCCTTGAAACTATCAAACGATAACAACGTCACAAAATACAACGCAAAGAACCTCACCACCTTATCCGCAAATCCACCCTGCCCACTAAGCATCCCTTGTAGTCCGCCAAACATGCCAGCACTGGCATTCGCCGGCCTGCTGGGCGTCGTCGCAGAGCCGAGCGTGTACCCTTTCGACGAGAAGTATGCGCCTCGAGAGGCAGGGCCGGAGGCAGAGTCGTTGGCGGCTTTGCGGACGGCTGCGGTGAGGGCTGAGGGGTTGGCGCCGCGGATTGTCTCGATTACGGAGCCGGATTTGAAAACGAGGAAGGTAGGCATCCTGTGATAGAGTTAGCTAAGCTCATTCCCTATATGCGATATTCTGGACGGAGCACTCACGCGCTGACGCCGTATTTCCGCGCAACATCTTGGCACGCATCTACGTCCACCTTCAAGAATTGTATCCTTCCCGCCTTTGTCTCCTTCTCGGCAAGGGCGTGGAATACGGGCGCGATGGTTTTGCAGGGGCCGCACCAGTCGGCGTAGAAGTCGACGATGTTGTATGTAGCGGCGGCGAGTGTTGTGCTGAAGTGCGATGATGAGTTGATGTGGATGGTCTTGTCGGGCATGGCGGCGGTGGTTTGGATGTAGGTATCGGACGTGATTTGTAGGGCGCTTTGTCGTGCTGAGCCGGAGAGCTTGGAGAATGCGAGGCGGGGCGATTGGGCGATGGTGAAATGGACAGCTTGCGACAAGGATGCACGAATTGTGGCGCGGAGCCGAGACTAAGCCGATTGGCCGCCACGCCTCAAAGCGACTAGTACCGTTCACTAAAAGGGTTATAGCCGTTACGGGCATATGCAGTCATTGAAACCTTCGTCCCCGATAGCCATAATTGTGGGTGAAGTTTTAAGAGTATAATATCATGTCTCTATCGAGATATAGAGCCATTTGAACACATCATCCCTCTTGTCTGGAAAATGAAGCAAAGATGATAAATAACCTCCCCGATGTGGACTCTGTCGGAAGTGTATATCGCTACTTCGAAGCCCCAGTGCGGAATTTCTCCGTGAGAGCCTCGACGGTCGCAACCTTCGGATCAACAGCCGCGACCGGCTTCGCACGAGTTGCTGGGGCTGCTGTCCTCTCCACGGCTGGGGCATCTTCCTCTTCAGCCAGGACCTGCTTGGGTGCTCGACTGCGCTTCTTCTCGGGGTTAGGCTCATTGAGCTCATCCGTTGCGTCGACATGTTCAGCAGCGCGCTTTGTGCCCTTCTTTCGCTTCGGCTTCGCTGCCTCTTCAGTCGATCCATCGTCATCCTCCGCATCCGCCTTCTTTTTGTGCGGCGCTCTAGGCTTCTTCGCTTTCGTGGTGGGCTAAGGCTCCAGCTTCTCCGGCACGACCACCTCGCCCGTCTCGAAGGGCTCTATAATAGCGGCACGGTATTTTTCTGGGAGCGTGTCAACCCCCTCGAGCTCTTCGTAGTGCTCCCGAGCCGAGCTAAGGTCGAGCTGTGAGATGCATTTCCTGTAGCAGGTTAAATGATTGCCACCTCAAGTGGCGGACAACATACCAGTGCTTGTATATCCATGTCATATGCTCCTCATCCCACATGGTCGCAATGCCCAACCGCAGTTGCCCCTTCGCGATCTTGATGCCCTGCTCTTTCCAAACAGCGTTGCGATAGCCGGCTGCACCCTGGGCCGTCATCTCGACTTTATAGGCCTCAGCATTCCTGATCTCACCGCTCACGCTGCCAACGAATTCGACCAGATCGGGACGTATGTCCTTGAACTCCTTGTCGATCACGTTGCCCTTCTCAAACGCTAGCCTCACCTGCTCCTGGCTCTTGGGGCCAGTGTTTGAAAAGGACGGATTTCCATTGGAGACCTCCGGAATACCTCCTTCCGGAAGCTCCTAATAGTATCCGTAGGAGAATTAATTCCAAACAGTAGTATATAATTGGTGGATTGCTCGTCACGTGCAATATATGCTGCCGCCGGCGTTTTAGCTTTTTAATACACGAGCGACGTTAAGTCTCTTATTATTAGCTCTCTGTACACCCATATTAACCCCACGCAATACGTTCTTATTAATAATACTATACTTTTATCGCTTATTTTAATTAATATAACTTCTTTTAACACTTAGAGCACGCCTAAGAGTACTTAAGTAGTAATTTTTAAGGATAAGAGCGCTAGCACGCTTACTAAACTTAACACTACGAATATCCCTATACCTACCTCCCTCTAAGAGATAAATAGTAAGAGTATAGAGGTACTTCTTACTACTTAATTAACTATTTTTTAAGCCTAGTTTAACTATAGGTAGGTAGTATAGCAGCACCCTGCTCTTATAAGTTGCTATAAGCTCTCTTACTATAAGAGGACGTAGGTATAGCAGTAAAAGTACAGAGTCCCTATATAACGTATAGCTACTAGAAAAGATAGTAAGGTTATTAAAGAGAAGTATTTCTTATATAGAATTTACTATATTAAGTTACTATATAGTAAATACTTATTTACTATTATCTACAGAGGTTCTAGCTTCCTAGCGTACTTTTAATCTACCTATTAGAGAACCTTTACTACTAAAACTATTCTAGAAGTACTAACCCTAGCGTTAAAAAACACTATTAATATAAGTAATAAGAATAAATAAAAAGTAGTAAATACTATACTAGACATGCTAAGTTATAAGACTCTTAAATAAGACATTCTCTGCTAGCTTATATAGAAGAATATTCTATATTAGGTAGTTAGTAGCCTTTATTTTAGGTAAATATTTAATCGCCTATAATAATTTACCTAGAAAGAGCTTATTTCCTATAATAACACCTTCTAATACTAGGTGTAATGCCTACCTTCGCCCTTATTAGCATCCTACTAGAACAGGCCTAATACGTACCCGGTTACGTAACGGCCCTTATATAGCCTTAGTATTACACTATTATAACTCCGTAAGGATTTATCTTATTTCTATCTAAATCTATACCTTTATTTCTTAAGTGCCTATACCTATCTACTATATAATGCCTTATAATTTAAATCCTTCTATCTATTATTAGATAGTAGTTAGTTATTCTATCTAAAAAGATTTTTTTCTTATATACGCATTGCGCGTTAAAACCCTTCTATCTATAAGAAGATAGTTAGCGTAATATAAAACTAGACGCGTACTAGTAACGCGCTACTTATATCCTACATAACACCTAGTCTTAATTTTATAAAGTAATTAACCTAAGAAAACCTTTTCTACGTCTAAAGAGTTACTAGTAGAATTAAGGAGCCCTTAGATAAAGAATATATTAAGAGGTACTAATTTAATCTTAATAAGCTAGTAGGCAACGTAGGCTTATATAGAATACACCTAGATAACTCTTAGATCCTAAGCGAAGCGCAGCTAGAGTAAATAGAAACTAGTAATGTAAAAGTAACTTATAATACCGCTAGGGCTTAAGGTAAGTAACTAGCTAGGTAAGCCTTCTAGCTACCCGCAGGAGTAGACTAGTTATACTAAGCTCTCTTAATAGTAGAAAATCTCCCTATAAATAATTATAATATACCTATTTAGAAGCTCTATTTTATATCTATAGTATTCTATATACTCTCTAATATATCTCTAACTATTAACCTAGGTTAAGTAATTCTTACAGACGCGTTCTAATAGTACTATACCCTTTAAGTAAGCTAGGCTAACTCTAAAGAGATTAAAAAGGCTTAGGCTAAACTTAATATAGCCTAAACCTTATTTAGGTTTACTCTAATAACGTTCTACTCTATACTCTTATATAATAAGGTAGAACTTACGCGAAAAAGCCTTTATAACCTAATTAAAGGCCTCTAATACTCTAACCTTAGACTTAAATAAGAGAGCTCTTACCTCTTAGTAAGTAGAGTGCTAGATTAATAAGGTGTAGACGCACTTTACTATTAACTTTACTACTATTAATAGTACTAAACGTACTATATAGGTAGTTACGCTTATTAAGTATAAAGTATATAAAGACCTCCT
>MU005585.1:293835-305154 GCA_010405425.1 Lentithecium fluviatile CBS 122367
AAAGGTTAATAAAAGATTACTAATAGAAAATAACCTTTCTATTAGTAAGAGATCGTTACAAAGGTTTTTAAAGAAAGAAGAATATACTTTAAAGAGAAGTTCTAAAAAACCTTATTTAAATAAAGAAAAGCTAGAAAGAGGTCATTATATTATAAGGAATAAGAGAAAAATCTAAAAAATATAGCTTTTAATAAAGTTATATTTTCAGATGAGTTAGTAATAGAAAGGGGGCATGGAGCTAGAGCTGAAAATTATAGAAAAAAGGGAAATTAGAAGGCGAGAAAAGAAATTACTTCTTCCTCTACTACTAGTACGTTTTTCTAACTTTTTTTTTTCTATAATATACTAGAAATAGTACATTATTTTTCTATTATTTTAGTTTTTTTATAACTAGCTTACTAATATAAATATTAGGTAGAGATATTACTATCTAAGTTTAGGACTCTATTTAGATAGGAGGAAGAAGTAATTTAGTCTTTATTAAAGACCCTATAAATACTACTAGTAATATTAGTAGTAAATATATAAGAAAGGTTTTAATACCTATAGTTAAACCTTCTATAAAAAGAGGTAAGTTAATATTCTTATTCTTTTTATCTTTTTCTTTAAATATCTTAATAACTAAATAAGTTATTTAAATTCTAATTTAACTAAACAAAGGTACTAAATCTTTTCTATTAAGGGTGGAAATTTCAACAAGATAACTTACGAATCCACCGAGCTAAAAATACAGAAGCTTGGTTTAAAAGAAATAAAATATCTCTTTTTCCTCACCCCCCCTATAGTCCTGATTTAAATCCTATTGAAAATATATGGTCTATACTTAAAGATAGACTAAATAAAAGAAATAGGAAAGATCTAGGCGAGGGGACTAGCTAAGAAAGTATAGAGGCCTTTAAAAGAGCTATTTTAGAAGAGTGGAATAATATACCTTAAGAGGTTATAGATAATAGTATATTATCTATGCCAAGACAATACCAAGCGGTTATAGAAGCTAAGGGCTGGTATACTAAGTATTAAAGCTTAGTAATAATATATTTATATTAAAAAAGTATTATTTTTTACTATCTAATATCTCTTAGAATTTTACTAGTAAACTTACTATAAATTTTTTTTATATATAGATATAGTACTATATTATACTATATATAGAAATAAAGAAATTCTATACGTTAAAAAAAAGGTATATAGAACTAAAGTTTAAGAAAAAAAATAAGTCTAATATCTTTATCTATATCTCGTTAAATGCTATTACTAAGCTCTTACTAATAAATTAGTAAAAAGTACTAAAGATTCTCTTTCTAACGATATATTTTCTATTCTTATAGCTTTTCTAGTTATATAGTTATAAGCTTTAAAAAAAGCTTAAAAAAAGAATACTTTTTTTAGTGTTACCCCTCTGTATATTTTTATAACTAAGAACTTCTTTAATTAAAGAATTAAAAGCTATAGTTGAATAATTACCTAGCTTAGTATATAAAAGAATATCTAGAACTAAAGTAGCTACTAGAGGCTATAGTCTTAAGAGTAGTATACTTAGTAATAAAGGCACCTCTATATAGGGTTGTAGTTGCCTTTATTAGGCCGTAATAGAGTTCTAGGCACTCTCTAATCTTATCTTAGAATAAAGTAGATGCTAATATAGATAAACTAGACTCTAAGAAGATAGTATTAATTCTATTCTACCTCTATAATAAAGTGTGGTATTTTAATAAGCAATTAGCAGGTAAGATTACCTCTAATATAGAGTATAATTATGCTATTAAATTAAAAGAAGGTAAGACGCTACTAAATCTTCTAATCTATAACCTTTCTAGAAAAGAGCTAGATATTCTATAGGAGTACCTTAACTCTTCCCTAGAGAAGGGGTAGATCTAGCCTAGTAAGTCTCTAGCTAGGGCCCTTATACTTTTTATATCTAAGGTAGATACTATACTTTAACTATATATTAATTACTAGGGGCTAAATTAAGCTATAATTAAGAATTATTACCTAATACTTCTAGTAAGTAAGATGCTAGATCGCCTCTCTTACTTAAAGGTATTTATAAAGCTTAACCTTTATAACACCTACTCTAGGCTCCATATTAAGAAGAGGAATAAGTAGAAGATAGCTTTTAAAACGCGCTATAGCTATTTTAAATATCTTATTATACTATTTAGTCCTATAAACACCTTAGCAACCTTTTAATTATATATCTAAAAGGCGCTAGAAGGCTTAATTAACTAGACGTACGTTATCTATCTAGATAATATTCTTATATACTCTAAGGACAAAGCAGATTATAAATAGCATGTACGTAAAGTTTTAGAGAGGCTATATAAATAGAGTCTTTTCTATAAAGCCTTAAAATACGCTTTTTTAATAAAACACGTAGAGTTCTTAGGTTTTATTATTACTCTAGAAAGTGTAATAATAGACCCTATCTATATATAAACTATTTAAAAGTAGCTAGAGCCTAAGGGCTACTAGAATATCTAGTAATTCCTAGAGTTTATAAACTTTTATTAGAGGTTTATCTATAGATACTTTAATATTATTTACCTACTCTTAGATTATATAGTTGCCGCGTAAGCTCTGCCTACGCTCTAAGTAACCCCTAGTACTAGTAAAGTAGGCCTAAAGTCTACTAAGAAATTAAGTAAGAAGCTAACTAAATAGTATAAGCTCTAGACGTATCTTAATAAAGTATCTAATACCTTCTAGAATATTTAAGAGCGCTTTATAAAGGCTCTTATTTTATAATATTTTAACCTACGTAAACTAGTAATGCTTTTTACTAACGCCTTTAAGTTTATAATAGTAAGAATACTTTTATAACTCTAAGATACCTCTATTATAATAGAGAAGTATTAGAAACTAGTAGCGTTCTATAGCTGTAAATTTATAGGCCTAATAATATAGTAGAACACTTATAATAAAGAGCTCTTTATAATTATAAAGTGCTTTAAGTAGTAGTAATACTACCTTTAGGGTTAAAGTCTAGATATAGTCCGCGTACTATTTAACTATAATAACTTAAAGTACTTTATAACTATAAAGAAACTCTTTTCTAAGTAAGCATGCTAGGCAGAAGGATTAGCTTATTTTAACTTTAAGATTAAATATAAGCTAGGCGCTAAGAATCTAGCTAACGCGCCTTTATAATAACCTAATTATTCTATAAAGTTTTAGCTTAGTAAGGGTAAGGTAATTTGTAATATAATACTATCTACTTTATAAAATAAGTTTAGGGTATAGGTACTCTAGAAGCCTATAGCTCTACGCGCTAATAGTTAGATAGCGCGTAAGCCTATACATTCTAATAAGAATCTATTTATAACTTATATAGAATCTAATAGTAGCGTAAACTACTCTACTATAAGATTCTCTAGTATAGTACTAGAAATTAATAATATATTATTTATTAATTCTAATATATATATAGGCGGGATTAACTACTCTAATACTAGATAAGAAGCTTTAGACGCCTATTGTAAGGTCTTTCTTTATAATTCTAAAATATTTCTAACCTTCTTATTTTATAAGTCTACATTAGAAGCTGTGCGTAACGAAGCTTCCTTTATATAGAACATCCTTGCAACTCTATTAGACTACGTCTAGAAAGTATAGAAGTAAGATATAGCCTATCTTAAAACTATATAGTACGTTAAAGACTTTAAAAAAGGAAAGGTAAGAAAAGATGCTGCAGCGTAGTCTAAGAACCTACTAGGCGTTCTTTAATAAGCTAGAAAAATATAGATTCTCTATAATAAGGCTCTAAGGACTGTAATTCTTATAAGAAATTATAATAACCTACTAGGTAGTTATTATAGCGTAGATAAGATAGTTAAACTTCTCTAGCGTAAATATTAGTAGCCTAAACTATGCGTAGACGTAAATAATTATATTTATAGCTACGTAGCCTACTAAATAAATAAAATTTAATAGTATAAGCTATAGGGTTAGCTAGAATTAATTCTACTATCTTTTTAGTCTTATTAAAACTACTCTATAGATTTTATTATAGATCTTCTAGTCTTAGTAGACTCTAAGAGTAACTAATATAACTTAGTTCTTATTCTTATTAACTGCTTTATAAAGTATGTCTAGTACCTTTCTATTATAAAGAAGATTACAGCCTAGGCGCTAACTAATATACTTTTTAATAAAGTATTTACTAAGGTTAGACCTCTAATATTACTAATCTCTAATAGGGGCTTAGTGTTTATAAGCAAGTTCTAGATAGATATCTACTACTATTTTAATATTACTAGATAAATAAGTATAGTATTCTACCTCTAGACTAATAGTTAAATAGAGAGGCTAAACTAGAAGCTAGAGGTATACTTATATATATATATAAACTACTAGTAAGATAACTAGGTAGATTTGCTACTAATAGCTAAGTATATATATAACTCTAAGAGGCATTCTAGCTACAGCTACCTACTAAGTAAAGTTACTATAGACGTTAAACCTAAGGATTCTAATAGCTTAGAGAATAAGTACTAGCTATAGCTAGCTTCCTTAAACTAGAATACTACTAGAAAGACCCTAGATATTTACTAGCGCGTTAAGGACTACCTTAACTAAAAAGCGCAGGCGTATTCTAATATATATAGTATTTTAGCCTACGCTTAAAAGAGCTAACGTTGCTAGTATAATACTAAGTAAATAGATAAGTACTTTATAGTTAGGGACTAGATAATATTAAAATTAACCTATATTAAAATAAAGCGCCCTTTAAAGAAGCTTAACGCTAAGTTTATAGGCCTATTTCTTATTATAATAAGATATAGAAAGCTTAGCTACTAGCTTAAGCTTCCTCTATCTATATTCTACTTATATTCTATTTTTTATATTTCTCTACTTAAGAAGTAGGTAACGCTGTAAGATAGCTTAAACTTTAAGCTAGGCCTTATAGAATACCTAGAGTTAGATAATAGTAACTAGTATAAAGTTAAAACTATACTAGCCTATAAAATAGTTAAAAACTAGCACTTCTATTATATTAAATAGCTAGGCTAGCTACTAGAGTAAAGTATATAGAAACTAGAGGCTATACTTAACAATTACGTAGAGCTTCTAGAAGAATATTAGTAGAATTCTATAAATAGAACTGCTACTCTTAAATAGTAATATAGAACTAGTAATATATTACTAAGTACTTAAACTATAGATAGAACTATACTACGTTACTTATAAGGTTATAAGAGGAAAGCCTTATAGAAAATTTAAGAATTAAGCTAAATAGTTACTTATTAGAACCCCGCCTAAAAGTAACCTAAAAGTTAGACCTCTAGATATTCTATATAGAGTTATAGCTTAAAGTAGAATAGTAAGGCTGTAGCTTTACGTATAATTAATATTTAATTAATCCTTTATATATACTAAAGAATCTATAACCCTTTAGTAAAAGAAATTCTATATATAGGTATTATTAGTAAGAGTACGGAAGATATTACTATCTATATATTAAGATCTAAGAATATAGAATAAAGAGCGGAAAGGATAGGATAATAATAATAGTGCGAGGCGGCACCGTATTACCCGCAACTAAGATTATATAACGACACCATTCCGCTAAGCGAAACATCCCGCCAAGCAAGGGATAGTTAACTATTCCTAGATAGCTGTACCCTCCCGCGCACTACAGATAGCGACACTATAAAGGGATAGTACTATTATATATAGAAACCTAGGAACCCCTATAGTTCCTAGTATTTAACTTATTTAATAATCTATTATTTAGATTCTAGTAAGTATTATTAATTTAATAGTTTTATAACCTTAATAACTAACTACCCTATTACTTACTTACGTAATTAATAACCTCTTTCTCTATTATTACTTCTGCCTAAGAACTAACTTACTTCTTTAGGACTAGCTACCTTATAGAAACGTAACACTATAGAGGAACTAGGCGTAAACTAGTAGAAATTATTCTAGAATATTAGTACTATATAATCTAGTATATTAGGGCTATAGTAGTACTAATAATACTTATAGTTAGTTACTAAACTAGGCGTAGAGTTACTACTATTATTAACTTACGTAAAGTACGCCTCTACTCTCTTATAGGCTATAAAGTTAGTAGGCATTATATAACCTACGCTACCTAAACCCTACTATAAAACCTTAGTATTTTCTAGAAATATATATAGGAAGCGTATAGAAAGGAAAGAAAAAGGTATCTACCTAGTATTAAGTAAAGTTATTCTTATAAGAAGTAAAACGCTGTTATATATACTTAAGCTTCCTACTATTAAGCTTTTAAAGACGTTTAATCTTAGAATACTAGTAGATTATACCCTAATTTATAGTAATAGCGTAGGTATATACCTTCGCCTAGGTATTATTAGCTTTAGGATAGTAGGTAGTATTATAACGCTTAGCCTATATAATATAGAAGGTTAGAATATTAAAGTACTAATAGAAAGTTAGCTTAACCTATCTAGAAAGTTAGTAGAGACCTATCTTTATAATAGAAAAGAGATAAATATACTAGAAGATAAGTATTATACTACTTTATATAGCGCTTATAGGTTATAAAGATATTAACCTTAGAGTACTACTTGCATCTAGCTACCTTCTAAAGCTTTTTAATAGTAATGTTCTTTATGTAAAATAGAGGAAGACACGCCTAGCACTAATAACGTACTAAACAAGGCTAGCCTTTAAGGTATATAGGAAGCTAGTAGACCTTCTATAAAAGAACCTTATTACTATACTACTTAGAAAAAGTAATAGGTATAGTAGAAATAAGAAGTTAGACTAATATAAATATTAAGTTAAGAATAAAAATAGGAAATAGAATCTATAGGTTAACTACTTATACTTATATACCTTCTAGAGCTACCTTTTATATAATCTAGATACTCTTTATAATATATCTACCCTCTTTATACCTATATACTAACGCACTATTTATAATTACTATACGTTAGAAAATAAACCCTACGCTACTACTTTATAGAGTAATTAAGTATTATAGTAATAAGAACGTTATATACTATTCTATTTATATACTTAGTAAGCTATAGCCTTAAATATAAATACCTCTAAGGGGTAGTCCCTCTATTTACATGTAAATAATAAAACCTAAGGCAACAGCGCCGCGTAACTATGCTAGAAGCATCCCGCCCTAGCTTCGCACTACTACCGTTTAAGAACTATAGCGCTACTAAGACTACTAAAAGGTTAGAAAAAGCTATACGCTATTAGAACTTATCTAGAAATTTCTAATATAAAAAATAGGACGTACGCGCTCTAGCCTCTATATTACCTTAGATATCTTCTCTATAACACGTTTTTATCTTAAAAAGAGGTTTTTTAGAAGTTTAGTACTAAGCGAAAACCTTTTTCTTTTTTCTTAAAGTAAGGGCTTAGGGGCTTAAGCCTATTCTTAAGTACTAGAATAACGCTTAATAAGGGGGGGGAGCTATATAACGTTTACCTTCGCTACTTATTAGCATCCTACTAGAATAGGCCTAACACGTGCCTAGTTACGTAACGGCCCTTATATAGCCTTAGTATTACACTACTACGACTCTATAAGGATTCGTCTCATCCCTATCTAAATCTATACCTTTGCTTCTTAAGTGCCTACACCTGCCTACCATGCAGTGCCTTATACTAGGTTACGCGGGAGTTCTATTACTATAAATAGAAGATTAAACTTATACTTATAGAAGCCTATAGTAAAGTTTATCTCTTCTTTAATATATAAACTTCTTATTACTAAAAAGCTATAAATAGAGTAATAGCTTACTAGGTAGATAGTAGTAGCGCCTATTAAATAGTACTACTTACCCTAATAAAGATACCTAATACTTATAGTAGTATTAACCTCTACGTAAATACTCTTAAAGTAATTAATAACTATATTATCTATAACTACGTTAGCTACTTTATATTTAATAATGCCTTGTTAAATAACGTTGCTATTAATAAGCTCTTTTATAAGCTAGGGCTTAACTCTTAGTAGTAAAGACTACGCTACGCTAGCTATATTATTAATCTTATTACCTAATAAGCTCTATTTAGTAATAGCTATAAGATACTTAACGCTTAGCTTTCTTATAGAGTAACTCTTAAAGAGGAGGTTAAGTTATAAAGAGAGAAGAGGCTAATTAGTTACTTATTTAATATTATTAAATAGATCTGTAGATCTTCTAGCAGAATATAGAGATTTAATAAGGCCTAGATTATATATAGCACTTAGAGCACCTAAATATAGCAACTTCTATATTAATATTAGTACTATAGTATAACAATTCTACCTAGTAAGTATTAGAGTTTTACGCGTTTATATTATTATTTTTAATTTTTTTTACTTTAATATCTTAACTATGCAACGTTAACTTTTTCTATTTTTAATATTACGTATTTGCGTAACGTGTAATATCTATTATAAATATATAATAAAATTATATATAATATAACGTTATAGTGTTACGTGCAAGCATATAGTTATTATACATATAGTATTAAGATCTTTTAGAGCTTAAGACCTTAATATTTCCCCTATTTTAGCACTATTTTATAGAGGTTTTAAGCCTCTAATTAAATTACTTATTTTTCTTAAATCTTCTTAGCACGCTAAGACTGTGTAAAATTAGCATATTTTATTATTAACTACTAAATTTTCTATGCGCGTATATTATATTATACGCGCTATATAAAATATTTTTTAAATCCCTAAAAAAGGCCTAGAGATATAGCTTTATTATACCTTTCTTAGAAGTTATAGCGCGTTGCGAAAGCGTTAAATAGTTAAGGTTACGTAGTATTAAGTTTAATAGATTTTTAAGAGCTTATACTAATTTACGCGTACGTAGATAGAACGTTACCTATAATATAATTATAAGAGCCCTACGTCTATATAACTCTATTAACTACTTTCTTAATATAAAGTATATATAATATAAGCGCCTAGTTAAAGAGCATACTAAGAAACCCCTTAAAGAGTTGCTAGCTAACTTACTTATCTAGATAATACTCTAAAACTATATAGAATCTAATAATTAGACTATTCTTAGAGAGCTTGCTAATCTACTTAAACCTTTTAAGGAAGCTACTAAATAACTTAAAGGTTACTATTAGAATGTCAGTGCACTAGTTGCGTTCAATCGCTAATAAGATAGGATTACAGATTAATAGCTGCCTAGCGAGGTTAGCGGTTCTCCGCCGCCGGCCGCCGGGCAGCGCCAACGCTTAGTAATTAAGGGGCATATATATATGCCCCGTCTATAGCTATAGCTATAAGAATTAGAATTTAATTATTACCTATACGAGGTTATCTGCTAGATATTAATTAGTACACACAAGCCTAGGGTAATAGCTAGCTATATAGATCCTGTTACTTAGTAGCTCTAATAGCTGCGGTCTATTAAGCCTACTAACTCTCTCTAACTACCTAAACTAGTTCTACTAATACTAATTAGTAGTTAACTTTAGTTACCTGCTGTCCCCTTAATTAGAGTATACACCTATAGATTAGAACTAGTTAATAGGCTTAATTAAACCTACTATTATCTCGCAACCTATATACGTTACTATAGAGGCTACCTATTAATTAGCTTCGCTAAAAAAGCTTATAAGAGTAGAGTAAAGCTCTAGCTAGAATAGTAAAGACCTACACCTCTAAACCCTCTATTATCTTATTAAGCCTTATACTTAAAAATTATATAGAGATTAGTAGTACTACTTTATACTCTACTTCTATTAGTAGCTATAACCTGCTAACACTATTAACCCCTATTAATACTAATTAATTTAATCTAATAACATAGGGCATTACTATAGCCTTCTATTTATTCCTTAATAAGCTAAACTTATTACTCCTTATTAAACTAAACCCTAATTTAAACCCTATTAAATTAATCCCTATAGCTAGTAACAGCTATACGCTCTCCTCTCCTCTACTACTACCTATTAAGGTATAGGTAGAGAAAAGACCTAATCTAATAACTACTATAAGAAAGGACGTATAGCTATACCTCTAATAGAGGATAGATATATATGTGTTCTATTAAGATATATAGGAGCTTAAGGTAATAGATATTATTAAGTAATTTACTAATAACTTTAGACACTAGACTATAAAAGACTTTAAAAAAGCTAAAAAGGGAACCTTTACTAAGCTATAAGGGGCGCTCCGCTAAACAGGTATCTACGTTAAATAAAAGGAGAGATTCTCTATAGTAAAGGCCTTATACGAGGCCGTATAGGGTAGAGCTAGCTTATAGCTAGAAGACAACTTAAGTTGCCCTCTATTCTAATAGGCTAGCTAGCATACTTAAGAGCCTAATTAACCTCTTCCTTACTAGCTAACTTAACTAGTAAAGAACCCCTTCCTATAGAGGGCTCCCCTAAGGGCTATATTAACGCTATTAGATAATATAAGCTAATAAACCTTACGCGTACCTTCGCAGAAACCCCTAGCTACTAGTAGATAGTTCCTTACTCCTAAATCCCTAGTTATTATTTAACTATTCTCTAACTCTAAACGCTATAACTAATATTATATACTGTAACTAGATACTACTATTATACGTATAACTTAGGTATTAACGCAGGACCTAATATAGGAAGTAGGTAAGGTGCTAGGAGCTAAATAGGCTAACTACGCTAAACAGGTAGCAGCTATTATAAAGCTATATATAGAGGCATCTAATAAGTACTCTAGCAACGCGCGTAATAGCTTTAACTATAAGTTTTGCACCTTTATTTGCCGCGCTAGGATTAGCAGCCTACCTAAAGATAGCCTTACTATTACCTTTCCTATTATACTAATAAGAGCCGCATTAACGTTCTATAACTAGTCTATATAGAGTAATAATACCCTTAGCGACATTATTAAAAAGTTTAAATCTAGATTTAAAATAGAGGAGCGGGTACGCCTTATTAATTTAGAATAGCATACCCTATTAATTGTTACGACCGGTGGGTCGAACAAGCGACAGGAATAATAATTAGTTACGTACCTAGACGCTAACAGAAGGTACTAAGATACGAACACTAATTATTATCGTATTACGTAATTAATAGCCGCGCTAAGGACTAGCAATAGCTTTAGTAGGAACTATTGCAACTATTAATAGTCCTATAACTAACTATTAACACTAGAGCTACGTGTATATAGAAATAGTAGGAACCCTTATAGTTCCTAGTGTTTAACTTAGTTAACAATCTATTATTTAGATTCTATTAAGCATTATTAATTTAATAGTTTTATAACTTTAATACTAACTATCCTATTACTTACTTACGTAATTAATAGCCTCCTTTCTATTATTACTCCTGCCTAAGAACTAACTTACCCTTATAGAATTA
>MU005585.1:318979-340471 GCA_010405425.1 Lentithecium fluviatile CBS 122367
GCTGCTCGCATCCCAGATCTTGACCGTCTTGTCGGACGACGCCGACGCGAGCTGTGCCGAGTCGTGGGAGAAGGCCACGGAGTTGACCATATCACTATGCCCTTCGAGCGTCGACAGGCAGGCACTCCATTGATTCCCTGTAATGTTACTTGGCTTAATCGTAATCCACTGTGGCTCTTCGTCCTTAAAATAGCTCTTTACTAGGCTGCTGGCTGGACTAAACAGAAGTGCTGACGCGTATGCCTGTAAGGGACTGTTCTCTATTGCCACCTTATGCGCCATAATAAATCGATGCGCGTCTTGAACAAACCCGTTTAACATAGCCGCATCTTCTCTTTCCTAAATTGTATTAGCATACATAATATAGGAATAGTCGTATAGTGTAAAGTATTACATCTAGTAACGCCTTTAGTTTTGCTACTGAGACTATCCCCTTTGACAGGCTCTTACACAGGCTAAGAGCCTCAAGCCAGTATAGGTATTTTTCCCTTAAGAATTCGTAGACGGCGCCCCCGTCTTGCAGATGAACTAAGGAAGTCGTAGCAGAGGTAAGACTTGAATCGCTAAGGTGATCAATCCAGTAAATGCAAGCGTAACGCGGAGCCGCTAAGGGATCTGGGTCTGGCGGTTCTACTAGCTTAGCAGGATACCCCCACTCACCGAGGCTGTACATGTCTCGTTGAAGTGTCGACATGACTTTAAGCGACCTTGAGAAGACTGTGTAGTGGGCGGCCTCGATTCCAGACGGGAAGATCTCGCTAGTGGCCTTTGCAACTAGAAAGTCCTTTGCTGACTGATGCACAAAGTAGACAGTGTCTCCGCGGTTCGTAAGGAAAGAGCCGCACAGGCTTATTATCTCCCGCACTGACTCAAGATCGTCGGCCATATCGTCGAGGGACTCCACAAGAGCTACAAGCTCTAGAACCGTAATAGGTCGGTATACGATCGCCATTAATGCTAAGATCTGCTGGGAGAGACAAGCACTGTCTGAGGCGCTGATCTGCCGCATCATCCGCTCGTACAGAGAGTCAAGTCCAGGCGGGAATGCATTCAGCTTCGCAAGCGTATTGTATCGTGGGGTCTCTTTAAGGCTTTGACAGACCAAAGCCACCCAGAGGAACGTGTCGTCCGCGTTCGAGGATAGATGGTATAACACGGCGTCTCGCGTTTTGGGGTTATACTTCTTCCATTGCGCTAGCTGGAGCACCTTATGCTTAATAAAAATGCTAACAGCTGCAGCTACAGACTCTGCATTGAGCTCAAGGCATAGCCTCACTCTCTCTCCTGTCATCTCTAGACGCTCCTCGATAGTAGACCAGTTGCGGGTAGAGACGATCCATTTAACACGAGAAGACACGCATGACTTCTGAGCGACGAATTCCAGCAGTTTTGGCAAGTCTGTTACGCACTCGTCAAGCGCATCAACGACCAAGTACGTGCTGTTTAAGCTTGGGTCTTGAAGAATATTTGTAAAGATGTCGGACAAGGCAACCCAGGCGTTCGCATTCTCGAAGAGTGCTTTGCCGGCGTGATCGTACTCTTTCTGAATATGCGAGACGAGTGATGGCTGCTGCTTAACAAGCAAGTATAGCAGACCTCGCAGCACCGCGGTGGCGCTGTTAATTCGCGAGTCCGTAGCCTGACAGAAGAAGTAGGACAGAATCTCGGTCTTAGCTATTAACTTCTTCAACTCGTCTATAATGCCGCAAAGCAGCATCGTCTTGCCCTTACCGGGATCGCCCTTGATCCAGAGCAGTCGGCTGTTCTCGTCGTCACGCCATTGTCGGAAGTTGGCGTTCTCAAGAATCCAGTGGTAAGAGTCCTCTAACAGCCCTCCCTTAGTGTCTTCAATGCGCTTCTTATCGTTGCGAGGATCGGTGAGATGTAGGTCTTGGATGCATTTCTCCTGCTTGGCGATTTCTTCTCGGAGCCTCCGGAACGCACTCTCCATCCCTTCGCCATAGATAGGCGGTATATGGACATCAAAGATACCCAGTAATGAGTACGCTCTGTCTTCTTCACGCTTGGTCTCACGGAATTCTATCCATGACAGTCGCTCATTGACGCCGAACTGGGATAAGGGGGCCCCTTGAAGCGCTAATTCGGGTATAACGGTGATCTCGTGGATTTGCTGTCCAAGCGAACTTTTATCACCAAGTCGCTTGCCTTCGCAGGAGAAGAATTCAACTGAAGCTGGGGCAAGGAGCTCTTGGAGCGTCCAACCTCGAGTAAACCATCTGCTTCTTCGAAAAGCCGATATCCACAGTGACTGACTAGGCTCTTCGTTGATATTGAGAGGATGGCTGGGAACATCTTGTAAATAGACGTAGCATCGAGTCGCCTTGTGGTACCATCGAAACATCGAGTTGATGGCATGCGAGAGTTCAGCCCTGTTTGACTTGTCGATGCAACAGGTGTCAACCCAGAAGTAGTCCAGGCCATCGCGTGCAGCTTGCTCTGCACAGAACCGGATCTTCTCGTAGCCAGGCTTATCCTTGCTGGTGTTCTTCGTTAGGTCATCGAAGGTAACCTCGTCAGCATCGGCGCCCCAGGTATGTGAAAGGATCGCATAGGGAGGAACAGTGGACGCCTCGTTGACTTGAGTGAGAACGAAGTCGCCAGCGTCGCTACATTGCACAAGACGCATTGTTTCGCGTAGAGCTGGATTGGGGCAAGCGGTAGGAACGGATCTCGGTCGGGATCAGACGCGGCGGCCTAGCCGAGAGACGAGATAGCGGCTCGTTGAGCAATTTAGTCCTAGGCTAGTAAGGTCAGCCAGCATGCGAAGAGAGAGGACGCAGATCTGTACCTAAGAATCAAGTCTGACGACGATGCGGCGCGAGAGTGCGCGAGTCCTATTGCCGTGTCAATGAGTTTGGACTAGTGGGGTAAAGGACAAGCTATCGTGGTTGAGGTGAGGCTGATTGCACAGCCTGAAGTGTGGCGCAGCACTGGGGCCGTGGTGTAGTATAACGTAACACGGCTCGGATTAATCTACGAGCCGAGCTAGCAATCGCTCGTGGAGGTTCCTATGCTATGCCTAAACAGCGCAAGTGTCGCGCTATTCTAGAAATGTCCATCAACGGGCTATTTTTGGACGGGGTAGTGTCCACCGCCGCCAGCCGTTCTCTCGTACCAGTACACCACCACCACCATCAACATGGACCGAGCCAGCAAGGTACTGGCGGAGGCACGTAATGCCGATACACCTAGAACATGGGCTGCCCTATCAGAACAGGGTGGTGTTCCTCTCCATACCCTGTATTACCGCGCACGCGGCCGACCCTCCCGCGAGGAGAAGGCCCAGCGCCAGCAATATCTTACCGTAGAGGAGGAGAAAGCGCTTGTAACGTTTTTGTTACTAATGTCTAGTCTTGGGCAACCCGTCCGAATCAAGTATATCCCCTCGCTAGCCTTCAGCATCGCCCGCCGGCGGTCTACGCCGAATAAGCCGATCAAGCCCCCAGGCAAGAACTGGGCTCGCGCCTTCGAGAAACGCCAGCCCGAAGTCAAAGCGAGGAGAGTCAGGTCGATAGACTGGAACCGACACGAGAAGTTTATATACAACAAGATTACGGAGTGGTTTGAGGTAATCGGCAAGGTCCTACAAGATCCGACCACCACTATACTGCCGGAGAATGTCTACAACATGGACGAAACTGGTGTCATGCTAAGCATGCTGGGGTCCGTTAAGGTGCTCGTAGGCAAAGACGATCTACGAGGCTATAGGGGCGCTGGTGTCAAACGGACTATGATAACGGCGGTCTGTTGAAGGTAGCAGGCCTAATTGTATAAAGCTAGCTACTCCGCGAGCATTAATACTCGCGGACACGTGACATGACACATATATGAAACACTGGTCTGGGATCCAACACGGTCGAGTGTATTAGCGCTGATGGTAGGTCGCTGCTACCGCTCATCATCTGGCCAGCTTCCACCCATCGGAGTAACTGGACTACGCATCCAACCTCTGGATGGCATTACGGACATTCGGAGAATGAGTACAATGACTCGAAAATCTGTTTAGAGTGGCTTACGCGTATGTTCGATCCCCAAACACGAGGACTAGCTAACGGCAAACCACGCGTGCTAATCAGTGACGGCTTTGGGACTCACGAGACCCTTGAGATCCTAGAGTTTTGCTTTGAAAACGGTATCATTTTGTGCCGTCTGCCTTCCTACACCTCTCACAAGCTCCAGCCATGTGATGTTGGCGTCTTTGCCCCGTTGAAGACAGCCTACCGAGTTGGATCCCAGGTCACGTGATATAGGACGTGCTGCATGGCAGGCAGCGGCGCCACCATGGCGACTGCCTGTAGTGGCGCTAGGTAGATGAGGAGGAGTAGCGATTATAAGTAGTTACATGACCTCCAGCAGTTAATGCATTATCACACTTGTTCTTACTTCAGGGTTTCAACTTACCGCGATGGGGTTGAGCGGTTAAATAGAGGCATAGACAAGGTTGGCAAGGAACACTTTACTTATCTATACCAGCCAGCAAGTGACCGAGCGTTGACCAAAAGGAATATCAAGGCCGGCTGGGCCGCGACTGGTTTGTTCCCGTTCGATCCGAAAAGAGTGCTGCGAGATATACCCAAGCCGCCCGCGGAGCTTACCGCACCTGACACATCTGCGGCACCCTGCCCTCAAGACGAAGTACTGAGCCCGGTGATGCCCGTTACACCTGTGACGGTTGGGGGTCTTTCGTCATTTCACAAATTAATCAAACAAGATGCTTGTGCATCCGAACGTCTGCAGAGGCGCGTACAGAAGCTCGCAAGTGCCGCTCAAATATCCTTTGCTAAACAACATCTCCTTTAGGATCACAATCGACTTTTGGCTCAAATCAATAAAGAAGGCCGGGTTCGCCGATCGACGCCATCCAAGGTCCTCGGGAAGGCGAAGGTAATGAGCTTTGAGGACCTAGAGGAGGCACGAGCGAAGCGTGCTGCTAAAGACAAAGCTACTGTAGATAAGGGCAAGGGAAAGCGTGGTCGCAAGCGCAAGACTCGTGCCCCAGAAGTCGATATGGTGGAAATTGAAGTATCCGGCGAAGCTGCCGAGCCATGGAGGGCCCCAGTAGCGCGTATGTATTAGTATATCAGGACAACGCCGACGGAGTATTAGGAATGACATCTTGCTTTAATGTTCATTTCACATTGCGCATTTGATACGAAAGTTTGCATGTGCTACCTCGAGAGAGGTCCCATTATGTGTCCTTTGCTGACTGCCGAAGCACAGCCATTAGGCCAATAGCCCAAGCTGACTGTATTAAATAACAAATGTAAAATACGCCACCATAATTATGTAGTCTGTTATGCCCGTTTCGCGCTATCTTGATATAGGTCTCGCTTCGCTCAGAAGTACCATTGAAAGAATGAACAACGCATGAATGTTCCCGCCACATCGACGCAAAAGTCCAGTACGACTTTGCGACATCGCCAAAGGTTCTGAGGCTTGTATAAGACGTATACCTTCGCGTTTTAGTCGTATAAGCTACGCAGCGCTGGCGTAGCAGAGAGATACTTTTATATGGCGAATGGATGCTCCTCACGAATCAGGCGCGGATGCAACCATGCAAATGTAATTTATTAGCAGGGAGGCTGCCGTATATGCTCAGGTAGCTGAAGTACACCTTCCTTACTAAGACATAGAATATTTTGAAGTGTGCGGAGATCTATTCCTATTCAAAGTCGAGGTACCTCGCGTAATTTGCGGCACGGGGGGGTTTGCGCAACTTAGGGAGGGAGGTTAGCTACTTAATAACTATTACTGCTTTCTACACCTTAACACTAAGCTTAACACTAAGTACCCCTACGTACAAGCTAGCTCGCGAGAAATTAATATATTAGATAGAAATAAGCTTATTTTAGCGTTAGAATCTAGTACATAAATAGCTAGTACGTTTAAAACTATATTGTAGGGCTTCTCCTAGGAGTCCTTAGACGGAATCCGGAGGGAGTCCTCTCCGTCTTTTTCAAACACTGCTCGGGGCTAAGGCCGGCGTAGCCGGGTACGTCGTCTGGGTTGTCACCGGAAAGCGTCTTCAGGCTTTCAATCTGGTGTTTGGTCACACAGCCCCTGCAGAAGATAGTCAGCACGTATCTCTTCGCGGCCGAGGAGCTGGAACTGAAAAGGACTCACCAATGGCGCCCCTGCCGGATGTACTTTTGATCAGTGTCGAACCACGATTGCGTGCCGAGTCGCAGCTCGCCCTTTGCAATCTTGACGCCCACACGCTTGCAGGCCGCTTGGTAGCAGACAGCCTTGTTTGAGACGGAATGCTCGACACGCCATTTGAGCGCATCATCGCCCTCCAGGGCTTGAGTGGTGGTAGTTTTCGTTATAGTCGTGAGTATCATGACGGTCGGTGATAAGGTGAAGAATCAAGCATACGCGGGGATTGTATTTGTGTGTTTGGATGAGAGACAATGATCTAGAATTAGGTCATACTGGTGTGTGGGCTTTCATAGAGGAAGGGGCGACTCTTGGCGGCGTTGATGAAAGAAGTGTATCAATCCATTTCAACGACAGAACAAAGAAAGAGGGTGAAAGTGAACAGGGTACGAGACGGATGAAAGAAGAGGCAGTGAAGAGACATGACGAATAGGTCTACAGCAGATACCTTCAAACGGTGAATGACGTGGTTGGGACCAAACTGTCCCTTTGCGCCTCCCTTGCCGAGATCCCATCACCGAGCCCGACGGACCACACCGCGCATTTAACACGCACGGCGTCCCCATCTCAACTAACTATGTGGCATCGTGCATAGTGAAGGCGTATCTATGAACGAGATGAACGTGAACGTGAACGTGAACGTCCAACGCGTCTTCGGTGTTCAACGCCCGCTTAACCAGGGGCGCGTGCGTAACCAATCATATGTGAGCATTCGTGCATTGGTTAGTGGCTCGACAACAAGGCCTTCCTTTGGCATTCTACCTCTTTCTCTCCTCTCTTCATGTCTCTATGTTCCGAATGAATTTCGTCTATCAACTCACCCTATTGTCGGTCCTAGAAATTGAGCTATAGATGCAGATGTCGAAAGTCTGGCCCCCAAGGCCGTCTCATGCGGCGCAGCCACGGAGTTTCCAATCTCCGCATGTTTCACTCCTGCGATCCTTCGAGCGGAGCACATAATCTTTGCCTCATGTTCGCGCCGTGATGGTTCCTCGTAAATCACCCCTCTCCGACTCGTCCGCAACCATGGAACGGGCTGGCGCACGTGAAGAGGCATCGTCAGATTTGGAGAAGCCGTTGTTGAAGACGCAGGAAGACCTGACGCTGATACCATACACTCTTTACGATAGATTCCTGGAGGGCTTTGTCCATTCCATCTTTGCTCTTCTCCTACCACTTTCCGCTATTGCACTCGTCGTCGTCACGATACGTATAGGCTGGTTCCTCACGGGCCCCGATGCCGCCGAGATCCTGGTGCCCTCCGCTCATCTCTACAACAAGGGTGTTCGCGAACCATATCCCATCGGAACAATATTCAAATTCAACGAAAAGGCGACCAAATTCTCCTTTGGGGCCACGTTTGTCGCAATATTTGTTGGATTCATATCACTCGCGTGGGCTTGGATCTGCCTTTGGGTACCACGGGAAGCCAACTTGAGAAAGGTACCCCGCCTAGAGGAGGCTACTAGACTACATATGCGGGCTTAAAGCTGATTTCTTGTGCAGCCGATGGGCACGCTTTCCGAAACGTTGATGGATCATCAACTCTTAAGCGGGGCCTTCGCCGGTGGTGCTTTCATCTACACCACATACTATGAGCGCGATGCTGCGCGCGGAGATGGATGCTACACCCATGTTGACTGGAAAGGGCGGCTAGTCGCCAAGTGCTCACCGGAATCTGCTGCCTGCTACACCAATTATTGGCCAGATATCCTATCCGACTATGATCCGCGCAGCCTTTGCCGAGAAGCTGTGTGTATGTCTCCTTCACCACCTAACCCGGCATACTGACATTGTGTGTAGCGAATTGCACGTTATCTAACGCTGGTTGTAGCGTTATGCACCACAGCTCTCTACACCGTACATGCTCACCATGAGCGACTTCGCCATCGCTATACCAGCCAGGAGCAGAGGAGAGAACAGGTGGAAAAGGACGAAGAGCAAGAGACTTCGAGATGGAAGGAAAAGTCGAGAACCCGAAAAGCATTTGAAATCATTGGACGTGTTCTTCTATTCACGAACGGAGTTCTGGGAGCGATAAAGTGGTATCGCGAGAATTGACAACGTCTTTTCTTCCATCTCGTAAGCCGGTACGTAGAGCCAGTAAATTCATTTTGGTATACCGGCCTGCAGCATGCGGCTCTCTTCCCACAAGTGTTCCATACACTCAGGCGAACCCGGATAGACTATCCCCACCAGCCATGATCGCACAAGACTCCTCCGTTATCGTTCTTGTAACGCAGTCATTGCTAGCGCCCACTGCGCGCACTGAAAGGTGAGTATATGAAAGAATGTACATATCTTCCAAGGGCAAATGTATGCAAAGTCGCCATCCCGGTTAGTACCTTCAATCAAGGCGATTTCTACTCCAGGTTAATGAGATAACCAGTCCGATCGTCTTACAGAATCTCTTTGTAATTTATTTCGAGCCGCTACTGAAATTGTGGCTGTTAGGGTCTACAGCTATGCTGATGTTCCTTGCAGCTCGTGCACTGCACAACACCACACTCCCTGCACCACTCCTCCCATCCGTGCTCCCCGTACCACCGCCGTCGACACCCTGCGCATGACAGTCGCGCACCACCAGGATCTGCCCCTCCAGAAGGCCCACCTACCAACATCAGCCCGTCCGCACCCCGCCAACCCTGCAACGCAACAGCTCAACGCTTAGCGTCCATGACCACACCAAACAACGCCCCCAGACGCCATCCACTTACCACTTTCAGCATACCCTGTATCGAGGGCCTCGCCACCTCGTTTCTTGGCAGATTTTTTCAGAGACTTCTCTTCTAGACGCTCCGCCTCGCCACCCGAACTGCCGTGCGCCCGCCGTTGCCGAACCCAGCAATTTCCCCTGTCACCCCTCCGTTCCACTCTCACCACGCCCTTCGACCACAAAAACCCCATCTCCACAGCCCCAACGCCCAATCGAGGACGAAACGTGAACAGATACAACAAGGGCCGCCCGCGGCTTTAAACATTCCGTACAGAAATCTAAGCTCACGTCAGCAGCCCCCGCCCGCCGCGTGACTCCCGATAGATGTTTCTAGAAGAATGTCACACCTCGTATCTAATATATGACTACGTAAGCACGCTAAATTCTCAGGCCAAGACACACTATAAGCACCTTCGCGCGGGTGTATCTGGAATGTATGCGTATATGGGTCAAGTGACGGGAAATTCTTCAACTATTTATATTATTAGACTTTCACTTCGATCCGCTGAAGTTTTAGATTTTGACAGAATTTGCGTTCAGGTGGGGGATTGAAGCTAACATAGTTCTATATAACGTAACAAGAACAACCAACAGCATGCTCAGATGCGTTGTACTTTTGGGGTTGCATATTAAGCATCTAGAAAGAAATGCCTAAGGATACTATCACAGTAATTACAGTTCGATGAGATCGTAGGCACAGGGATAGGATGCCTTGACATGAAGTTCATCCCGACGCAGAGGGCTTTCCGTCTCGCAGGGGGGCTATTTGAGAAACAATAGCTATGCAACGACGTATCCCTCATCGCCCTCTACACTGTAATACCATGCCTCCGAATCTTTCTGAAGAACGGAATTCCCCCAAACAACTTCCCAATCATTCTCAAAAGCCTCCATCCTATCGCCCTCACAAACCCTAGTCGTTCCATCTCCATACTCTCGAGCACCTTCCAATCAAGATCCCAACAGCATATCTCCACCCTCAGCTGCTCCTCAAGATCCACTTCCGTCTGCTCAGCATCAGCCTGATGATGCAGAGGCGCAAGGATCCACTCACCATCGCGCGTAAACCTATCCAGATACTCAGCCTGCGTGCTAAACCGATCTTCAGCATCATGTCCGAACTGCTCAATAGTGAAATCAGCGATGAATTGCGCGCCACTAGCTGCGGTGATGCCAAAGACGCTCTGAATAGAGGGGTCACTGTCTTCGTAAGGCTTAAGAATGATGTGGGCCCGGGGACAAACAAGCAACCTCTCCACCCTCGCCCCCATCCCCTTCAATTTGTCGCTAATCGGTGCAATCATACTTTCCACCGCGAAATTGCACATATTCAACTTCAGGTATGCTTGCTGCAACCGCTCCCGTTCCTCTCTGCCGTAGTCCGCAATATTGCTTAGAGAAGGGTCGATCGCGGATAGTCCTATAGCGTGTGTGGGGCCTGGCAGTTTGCGAGAGGCTTTGTGGAGCTTATAGATCGTGGGCTCGTTTGAGTAGAGAAGAGAGGGAGGAAGGTCCAATTTTTGGTCAGGATAGGGTAGAGTTGTGTATAGGTGCGGATGGTGAAGATTTGGTAGTAGAGGGAGAGAATGGATTTTAGGACGGCGAATTCGGAAGGAGGTGGCGGCGTGAGTTGGGGCTTTGGTGGTGCTGGACGTCGTGCCATTGTAGTTGCAAGTCTTCTTAGTGAGGTAATCGACCGTATTATGATGCTCAATTGATTTGGCTAGTATTATAACCTGAGTTCTTATAGTGATATTCCTCAACGCATATCAGGCTTTTGTAAGAACGTACGTTGAGCGCGTACATTGTAAGTACCGAACTGAAGGTTACATCGTACGGTCGACACAATGTCCACATTGTGAAGTCGGCAGAGGACGCCATAGATGGATGTGGGCAAACCTGTGTGTTAACTAGACTATAGGATAAACAGCAAACACAAACTACTACAAGGTACTGATACTGATGTACAGAATTAGAGCGTTCTAGTTTATAATAGGTCCTGAATACTCTCACATACCTAAGTTCTATTAGTTTTATATACCTCTATTAGGATTTGGCGCAATTTCGGGATTTCGAAGACTTGGAAGGTCAATAATCCAGAGCTATCTACCCTACGCGGGGCAAGTAACTGCGTTCATGTAATCTGTGCTAAGAAAGGAGAATCATTGCGCCCTTCCGACGACAACCCCAACATGGAACATCGCTCTCTACCTCAGCCCACCAAATCTGCAGTTCTTGATTGGTCGAAGGCGGAAAAAGTATAAGGAATCGCGCGCAAACATTACCTTCATGAGTGCGTTGTCAAGTCATTTTACCTTCCCATGTTGCCATGCTTTCAAAACTTCCAGTTAGAATTAAACCACATTGAAGGTTCAAAAGGTTTTCTTTCTCCGACTTCTGCACTAGCGGCAGTCGACGCTGTCGCCATATTGCTGCTGAAATTGAATTGACTCGGACCACTTTCCGGAAGGCGCGCAAAGATGTCATCTTTCGCCGCGAGATTGATGTCTGAGCGAGAGCCTCTTAGGAGCCTTCGTCGCGGCGAGGAAGTGCTAGACTCGAAGTTGTGACTGACCAGGGAGTCCGGGGCAAAAATTGGGTGTGGGACTGTAGGGGCGTCTGAGGCTGTGGGAGACGGCTTAAATGGTGTGGGTGCTGGCTTATGGTGAGTTGTGATACCGTTCAGAGCGATGGTGGGAAGAGCAGGCTCCTTTCCACGCGAACGGGAGGGATTTTGGTCGTTAGATTCGGACGGTGAGGGTAGGATGTTTGAGGCGCTGGACTTGTTGACAGTTGTAGATTTCGAATCCGTGGCTGGCGGTAGCTTAACTCTTATACGAGACTTTTTCTTAGACTTATGTCTTTCCGCGATTGAAGTTGCGCCCGTGACTTGTATCTTGCCGTCTCTATCCCCAGTTATTGTCGTGGCTGTGCTCGATGTCCTCGGTGTGGAATCAACAATCGGTGTACCCGGATCCGTTCCAGAGTCCCGCATAGCTCTTCGCGTTGTAGGAGTAGCTCTACGATATGCCAAGTCGATGTACTGTACTATCTTGCCTCGTAGAATCCGCGTTGCCCACACTCGCGTGTTGGTAATGACTTCAGTCAAGCATAAGGCCCCCCAAGTACGATCAACAGAGGTTGCCCAAACACATACCATATGCTGTAAGACATTATATTTCTGAATGGCAATTTCGTTTCTGAGAACTTACTATTTTGCCGTCATCGCCTCGGTATGTTAGCCATAATCTCACCCTTGGTCCAATACATGTGAAACCAATAATCGGATCAACATCACCCGAATCATCTACCGATCTGATGAGTCTCTCCTGCAGATCATATGCGCAAGCCGTTGCGTTGGCTAGCTGAAACTGACAGTATTCTTCGTCTGACATTCTCCCCTGCGCATGCTTCACTTCAACTACCGCCCATGGGAAGCACAAGAACTCTGGAGTCATTAGTTTCCCCTGATAAAGGCCTCCATCAGGTTTGTTTCTGTTATCCGTTCGCCACTGATGCCACTTGGCTAAACCAGTGGTTACTGTCGATAGAATGGCGGGACTTCTTGCTCGCAATTCTCCAAGGACCTCGAAGGACAGGTTCCGAAAATAGTTTATCCCCTTAAGACCCTGATGGTCATAGCTGGACTGGCTAGCTTTAAACCCATACGATAAATCGGGTTTGGGTCCTGTCCTCTGGCGGATACCTGGAGTAAAATTCTCCTTCCACTGGAATGCGCGTTTAGATTCCTCCCATAGCACGTTTTCGACCCTACGAAAATAAGCTTCAAGCGATTGAAAATGCATTGGTATTCCATACAGACAGAATTCGTCGAAGTGCACACTATTTTCATGTAGTTAGCTACCGTAAAGCAGATATGGATTGGGTGCCTTACTATTCATCATCATCATCCAAAATCTGCTTGCTTTCGAAGTCCTTGAAAAAATTCTTCCTGAGGCAGTTCATCCACCCCCTTTCTACGTCGTAGTCCAGCTTCCGTACTTCAATAGCAATCCCCTTGTATGTGTGAACATTACTCTCTAGTCTCGCCTTCTCCATTTGCCAGTCCGCACGTAACAATTGTAGCGTTTTCTCACTAATGTAGGTCGAGGTAGGCGGCAGCAAGTCTAATTTGCTTGTATCACCTTTTCGGTGTTGATGATCTTGTCGCAGGTTTTTTGCATCATCTTGGAAGAACGACTCCCAGGCGTCTGGAATTCGGACGCCAGAGATATCGAGTAGTGCCTCTCGGAGCTTGTTCACATGGTTTGGCATTGACAGCTCTGGGGTAGTGTCATCTCGTTGGTAGATCTTCTCATGGTAATAGATGTTGTAGTTTTCCAATACAGCGCGTGTCAATTTTGGCCGGTCGAGCTGTCCAGACATTGTGATGATGCCAAGCGACCTCCAACGAGGCCCACAGTGGATTTAGACGCTTTATTTCGAAGGGATCTATGGACACTGGTCGTTCGCTCAATTGTCTTTTGGTCACCTTTTCCGAGTCCTGCAATTGAGGATAGCCCTTTGGTTGGGTACAGTCAGTAAACCGACCGGTCGTAAGTCTATACAGAGCCAAACTAACCGTGGGACAGAATGGAATGAAAAGTGGTTTTGGTGGGTGGAGGGCTGTTTGCAAGTGGATCAGATATTGATAAATGTGCAAACACTAGAAGTACGCAGGGAACACGGGTGGCTGGCGCAATCTCCCGCGCATGCGCAACCTCAACAGTATCGTCAGATACTTTGTGTCAGATGGGGGCCGGCGCCTACGCCACAGTTCTAGGATTGGTTGGGAACGGCCGTGAACCATTGTCAAATACGAGGGATCCCTGGAAGGCAAGGTTGCGATTGGCTGCAACCTTGTAAAACGGCCGGGCTGACATACCCATCGTGAGTGGAAGGGCATTTTTCAGTTCCTACGGGAGAAATACGATCAATGCTCTCGCAGGGAGGGCGAGCAAATTAAACGTTCTAACTGCTTGACTTTAAGTAGTTGCGAAAGTTGCGAAGTACTTTGCATTTCCCGCTTCCTCCTCTCGTGCACGTGCATCAGTCGATAGCGACCGGGATGGAATTCTCGTTACTAAAAACAGGAATGTGACGCCGCATAGCTGCATATCCTTGGCCCGATCCCTGACTATGGGGCCAACGCCTACACCTTCCTGACAGGTCTACGCGGGATGTCCTCTCCGACCGCATAAGCTATATAAAGAACTATGCACTTAGATAGCTTACTTTCATGTATACGTAACATCATCGTTTCCTGTTGCCAGCATGCACTGCCCAGTTTCAGTGGCCAGGCAAAACAATACCTTATTTTTTTTTAGAATAGCTATCTTATTGTCTCAAGAATGCCAATACTATAAAAAGTATGACAGTCTTCTATAGAAGCATCGTAAACTTAGCATATAGTATATGTTAGATGTGCATAACATTTTTAATATAACGTAGTTTACAAGCGATCTATTTAGTCTAAGCAATCTATCTACCCTACTAAAACTAGCCTAATACTAGACTAATACTATAATGCCGCTATAATATAATATATAGCAAACCTATACTAGAGGAATATTATAGCTTACTATCTAGGCTATAATTAAAGATTATAATAAAAGTAAAAGACGCGTTATTATAGCCTTTAGCGTTCTCTAAAGCACTCTTTAAGATTAACGCAATAGAGCCCTCCCTTAACGTAGCTATAAGCCTAAATTAAAGAAACTTAATAAGTTAGAGGAGGAAGCGCTAGTCTAATAGATACTTAACCTTAATTAATAAGAAATAGGCGCTATAAAGGCTATAGTATAAGATATAGCTAATAATCTACTTATAGAGCGTAGTAGAGAGCCTATTAGTAAGTATTAAGTAGATAACTTTAAAACGCGTACGTCTAAGATTAAGCTTTAAAGAAGCTGTCTCTATAATTACTAGTAAGCCTTTAATAAAGATCTACGCGTTATAACGCCCTAGTTTAAGCTAATTATAAATATTAATATAAAGTATAGTATTATAAATAAAGAGATATATAACTTTAATAAAATAGACTTTATAATAGAAGTTATTTATAGCTAGATAGTCTTTATAGACTCTAAGAAGCGCAGCGTAAAGAGGATATAGCTAGAAAACTATAGGTAGGTTATAAATATCTAAAGAGTTAACGTAAAAGAATAGGCTATTTTACTCTTTTTTATCTTTTCTAGTAAGGTTTTTATTACCTTCTAGTTCTATAATCTACTCTAGATCTAGGTTATTAAGGCAAGTTTAAATAGTTAGACGTTAAATAAGCTTAGTCTTACCTAGTTAAAGCACTTTAATATCTATATAAAGGCGCGTAGTATAGGTATATACTAGCTACTAATTATAGATAGCTATAAGAGCTATAACTTACATAATTTCTATAAATACTATAAAGAAGAAAATATTATTATTCTATATATACCTATTTATTTATTATACCTACTATAGCTACTTAATATAGGTTATTTTTTACCTTTAAAGTAGATATATAGAGATAAGATTAGTAGCTTAGTAGTGTATAGTACTAAGTAGATTAAGAAGGAGGCCTTTCTACTAGCCTTTAAAGTAGCTTTTAAAAAGATAATTATAAAGGAGAATATCTACGTAAGCTTTAGAGATACTAGATTAGTTTTATATAACCTAGGGGCTATAATATTAAAGCTTAATTTTATTCTTTATACGCCTACTTTACTAAAGCTAGAAAATACTCTATAGGAATCTAAAATATTAAGTAACCTTTATAAGATAGAGGCTTAATGTGAGGGACTAGCTCTATACCACTAGGCCGCACATCCAAAAGATATGGCACGCAGTATCGGTTTCCGATAGTGGGTGTAGTATAGAATAATATATATACTAATACGAAGGTATGTGTGGGTCTCGCCTTAGCGAGGGGCCCGTGCGGGGTAGTGGATACCAATACAGGCATGACACTTAATTAATACTAGTTTATAAGTAGGTATAGCTATATAGAGATTTTCTACCTTCTTCTTTTCTTAGGGCGGTAGAGTAGCTTAATAAGGGTGTTATATTAATAGGGTATAAAATAGTATTAATATAATAAAATATTATAGGGCTTTAAAAGGTAGTAGAGGTAGTAGTAGAGATAAAGGGTTAAAAGAGAAAGTATATTTAGATAGTAGAAACCCTTATAGTAGGTAAAGTAGTTAATTTAATAGCTAAAAAGAAGGGTAGTAGGTAGAAGGAGGGTAGAGAGCTAGAAAAGAGAGTACGTACGTAGAGGCGCTATAAACGTTATAGTAAGACTAGCTATAACGCTTACACCTACGCAGTTAAAATTATAGATTCTTTTAATAGTAATAAGTTTAAATAATATTTCTATCTCTTATAAATTATTATAAGTAGTAGTAGTATTATAGTATTATTCTAGTATTAGGCTTATTTTAGTAGGGTAGATAGATTACTTAGGTTAAACAGATTACTTATAAACTACGTTAACCTTTATTTAGAAGCTTTATTTTAAGCTTAAGAATAACGCTAACTAATACGCGAATAACTAAGCTAAATTAATCTACACCTATTCTTAACTTAAAAACAACTCTATAACCCTTATAGACTCGCTGCTTAAAGTTAATATCTACATAGTAGAATAAATTATTAGGTTCTTAGAAGTAATATATAGTAATCTAAATAAGGCTCTTATAGCCTAGAGTAAACTAGACTCTCTAAAGTAAGGAAAACGCCTCTTTCTTCTATATTTTATAGAATTCTAACAACTAGCGACTAACGCACAGATTAATAAGTAAGGATTAATAGCTACCCTCTAACGTTCGCTCTCTAACGAGCTACGCTAAGTAATAGTTAGAATATAGATTCTAGAAACTCTTAACGACTACGTAAACTTAATCTCTAGTTATAATAATAACCTAAGGTAT
The DNA here is from genome assembly GCA_010405425.1 of Lentithecium fluviatile CBS 122367. Taxonomy (NCBI): domain Eukaryota; kingdom Fungi; phylum Ascomycota; class Dothideomycetes; order Pleosporales; family Lentitheciaceae; genus Lentithecium; species Lentithecium fluviatile. The sequence continues at coordinate 335,783 of MU005585.1, forward strand.
CTACCTAAGGTTCGCCTAACTTATACTTAAAGAGATCCTAACGCTATAGATATTAATACTGCTATATACTATTACTAATCTATAAGTCCTAAAGAATAATAAGAATACCTAAAGATAGGCCGCTACTTTAACTGCGATAAGAAATATTACATTATAGGAAACTACTCTAAGGCATAGCACTAGATTAACTATATAAGTATCTAGTTAACTAGCAGCTCCTCTCGTGTTGCTAAATAATCTAAATAACGCTTAGAGATAAGCAGCCTCTTACAGTCTCCCCTGCGCTAACGACTATATTAATAATAATCTAGTAAGGAAAAAGAGAAGTCCTAGTAATAAGTCGCTTCCTAGAACTACGTAAATATAAGATTTCTATTAGCCTACGTATATTAACTAATATAAATAAATTCTAGGAAAAGAGGATATTAATTCCCTATATTTTTAGGTAAGGCTTAATTATTACTTAAGCCTTTACACTAGTTAATACTAGCGCTATAGGCTATAGATATATTAATAGAGATCTAGCGTATAAACTACGTTTAGCTTTAATCTCTTTTAAACGGTCTATTATACCCTACAGGTTTAATAGTAATAAACTAGAAAATAGAACTATTACGTATACTGTCTAATTACTACTTAAACACGTAGAATATAAAGAATATATTAAGTTATACGTAATAATACTAGGTAAGTATAACTTAATTCTTAGCTAACTATAAATCTACTATTATAAGGTTGCTTTTAACTAGATAAATAAATAACTGCGCTTTAATTCTTGCCTGGTATTAGATATAATACTTAAGAAAGAATTAAAAGGACTCTTAGAATAGAGCTTTAAGTAACTTTATAGAGTTCTTATAATAGAGAGCATCCCCTAGTATAAAACTAAACAGCTGTTAGAGCTGCTAGATAACTAAGCACGTCTACCGCGCATAATCTAATAACTAGTTAATAAAGTTTAACTAAGAACTAAAGTAGAGCGACTTAGAAGCTTTATTAATACTATAAGATAGACTAGCTTCTAATAATAATAATAATAATAATAATAATAATAATAATAATAATAATAATAATAATAATAATAATAATAATAATAATAATAATAATAATAATAATAAATAAGCGACTAAATTATATTTAGAATATAATTTTTTTTTTTAGTACTACGCTAATAATAAAACTAGTATAACGCCCTAACTATAAAACCTATATAGTAACTCTTATAGATAGAGATAAGGTACTAGCTTTAAAAAAGTTTACTAATCTAGCTACGAAGCTTCCTCCTAAGTTTTATAAGTACTTATATATATTCTCCTATTAAGAGGCAGATAAGTTACCTAAATACTGCTTATATAACTATAAGATTAAGTTATAGAAAGTCGCTAAGCCTTTCTTTAGACCCCTTTGTAAAATGTTATAGAATAAACTAAAGGTACTTTAGAAGTACCTAGACGAGAACCTATAGAAGGAGTTTATCTAAGCTAGCTACTCGCTAGTTACTACCCCTATAATCTTTATAAAGAAGCTAGAAGAAGGTCTTTACTTTTATATTAACTATTATAATTTAAATGTAATTATAATAAAGAACCGCTATCTAATTCTACTAATTTAAAGGACGCTTAGTTAACTAAGTAAAGCTAAGTACTATATAAAGCTTAATATTATTATAGCGTTTAACAAGCTATAAATAGTAAAAGAAAATAAGTAGCTAACTGCCTTCTAAATATAATACAGACTATTTAAATATCTAGTAATGCTCTTTAGACTAGTAAACGCGCTAAGCACCTTTTAGCACTTTGTAAATAATGTTTTAAGGCTATTCTTAAATGTATTCTATATAACCTATATTAATAACATCTTAGTCTATAGTAAATTACTTAAAGAATATAAGAAGCATATTTAATTAATGCTTCGAGCTCTTAGCAACGCTAGGCTCTAGCTTAACATTAATAAGAGTGAATTCTTTAAGACTAAGGTTATTTACCTTAGCTATATAATCTTAACTAAAGGGATTAAGATGAATCTTATAAAGATATAAGCGATTTAGGATTAGAAGTACCTACTAAACGTAAAGAACGTCTAAGCGTTTCTTAGATTTATAAACTTCTACTAATAATTTATAGATTAATTCTTAGAGTTATTATTACTGCTAGTAGCTCTTATAAAGAAGATAATACTATTTAAATTCTTAGAGGCCTGCTAATTAGCTTTTAACTAATTTAAAGAAGCGTTTACTACTGCGCTAATTCTTTTAAATTTTAACTCTAAGCTAATAATTATACTTAAAGTAGACGCCTCTAACTACGTTACTATAGAAATTATCTCTTAATAAGGCGAAGACAGAGAACTACAGCTAGTAGCTTACTTTTCTAAGTAAATAAACCTCGCTAAATGCAACTATAAAATCTATAATAAGAAGCTATTAGCTATTATATAGTGCTTTAAATAATAGAGACCTAAGTTAGAAGGAGCTGCCTTTTCTATTAAAGCTCTAAGTAACTATTAGAACCTATAGTACTTTACTATAATAAAACAGCTTAGCTACTAATAGGCTAGATAGTTAGCGTACCTCTCCTAATTTAAGTTTAAGATTATCTATTAACCTAGGAAGTATAGTGGAAAACCTAACGCTCTTATATAATAATTATAGGACGCCTCTACCTAAGAAGAAGCGCGTAAGGCTCGCGTATAGATTCTGTTGCCGCTAAAGGTCTTCTAGCCGTTAGATCTTATATTAATAGAGACTAACAAATTAATCTAGTAGATTATTAAAGAAAAGTATCTAAATAATACTTAAATTTAAGAGACGTTTAAACTACTAAGAACTAGTGCTAGACGCTTAAAGAAGCTTACGCTAGCAGAATATAGCCTATAAGATAAGAAGTTATACTATTAAGAAAGACTTATAGTACTAGAGAATAATAAGCTTAAGATTAAGCTGCTAAGACTCGTATATAATTCTCCTATAGGCGGCTACCTAGAATAAGAAAAGACGCTAGAGATAATTTAGAGAGAGTACTATTAGTAGAATATATTTAATACTATACGCTAATACATTACCTACTACTATATTTATAGATAATCTAAGATAAGTTATAAGAAGTACTATAGATTACTTAAACTACTACTAACCTCTACTTAGAGGTATTAATATCTATTAGTAGACTTTATAGTAGATCTACTACTTTCTAAAGAATGTTTAAATATTATAGTAGTCGTTCACTAACTAATAAAGTATTAAATATTAATCTCTTACACGCGCGTTATAGCGCTAGAGGTAGTAAAGCTATTTCTATAATACGTCTAGGTATACTATAGCCTACCTAAAACTATTATCTTTAATTAAGAATTGTAGTTTATCTTAACCTTCTAGCAGGAGCTATGTAAATAGCTTAGCATTATTACCCTCTTATTAACTGCCTTCTACTTAGAGATAGATAGTTAAATAGAGAACGTAAACGCTGTAATAAATTAGGTCCTATAAGCCTATATAAATTACCTATAGATAAATTAGGTTAGATAGTTAGCAACTATATAGTTTATAGCTAATAATACTATCTCTAAATTAATAAAGGTTGCGCTATTTTTAGCTAATTATAGCTAGAACCTCTAGATAGGATTTAAAGTACCTTTATAGACTTAATAACCTTCTAGGCTATAACTATAGGCCTAGAATATAATCTAATTAGAGCTTAGATAGTTATAGGCTCTACAGTAAGAATATATAAATTAAACCTAATAACCCGCCCTTACCTACCGCGTAGAAGACAAGGTATAGTTAGATACGCGTATTATTTATACGACACGCGCGTTAAAGAAGCTAGATTAAAAGAACCTAGGCCTATATTAGGTAAGCTAGGTAGTCTTCTCCTATATTTTTAAACTTAACTTACTAAAATTAATAAATAAGTTATACCTAGTCTTTTATATATAGCTGCTTAGGCCTGCTACTTCTAACTCTAAATACCTTTCTAGCTAGCAGAACCCTCTGCCTAAACCTATTAAAGTAGATAGAGAAGATAAATACTAGGTTAAGCGTATTAAAAACCTCTAATATAACTGCAAACAACGTTTATATAAATACCTAGTTAAATAGACTAGCTATAATAACTAGTCCTAGGAGCCAGCTAACGCTTTAAAAGATCTAGAACCTCTTAACTAGTTCTATAAAGAACATCTAGATAAGCTAATTCTAAATAGCATTTAGATCCTTCTTAATAAACAACTTCTTAAGAAGGGGCGTAATATTATAGTGTAATAGAAGAGAGTATATTATACTTGCATAGCATCCTCTAAATAACGCTTAGAGGCAACCTTTAAGCTATACTAGATTTAGTTAGCCTACGTAAAGGTTAGCTCGCAGGTTAACTAGATAACGTTTAAACTATATTTAGACTAGCTACGCATAAACTAACCCCTAAATATTTCTTTAACTATAAAGAATCTCTAATTAAGCCTCTTATATAATGTCTTATATAATAAAGTATTATATAACAGACTAAATTAAGCCTTCTTATAATAGCTATATAAGCTACCTACTTTTAACCTAATAACCTTATATAACACCTCTTATTACGAGGACGCAATAAGTAGGCCTTTAGTTCTTATAGTAAAGACTAATTAATTACTACGTGTAATATCTAGGTAAATATAAGACGTTATGTATAGAATAGAAATAGCAAAATAGGT
>MU005585.1:340571-556511 GCA_010405425.1 Lentithecium fluviatile CBS 122367
TAGTACTAAGCGTAAACCTTTTTCTTTTCTTAAAGTAAGGGCTTAGGGGCTTAAGCCTATTCTTAAGTACTAAAATAGCGCTTAATAAGGAGGGGGGGGGAGGGGAGGGCTATATAACGCCTACCTTTACCTCTTATTAGTATCCTACTAGAATATGCCTAGCACGTACCTAGTTACGTAATAGCTCTTTTATAGCCTTAGTATTATACTACTATAACTTTATAAGAATTTATCTTATCTCTATCTAAATCTATACCTTTACTTCTTAAGTGTCTATACCTGCCTACTATGCAGTGCCTTATAAATATAAGCTTAAAGAGTATTATAGAAGCGCTAGAGCTTAGCCTTAGCTAAAGGATTAGCCTATTAAATTATAGCTTATAAAGACACTAATTTAATTACTACTAGAGCCTAGTTATTAGAGATAATCTAATTAATTACTAACTATAAGAACGTAATCCTTATAAAGATTTCTACTATTATATTAGCTACGTATTATAAGACGTTAAGGCTTTTTAATTATAGGCTTATAAGAAGGAATAACTAGTAAGGACTATATAGCTATATATAGATTTTTTTTACTATATTTATTAAATCTATAGCTAGCTTTACGCTCTCTAATATAGTAAGCAGCTAAGATTATAGTAAGATTAATTTAATAGATAGCTTCTAGCTGCCTATTAACGTAGTAATAGTAGCAGAGCTAGAATAGCTTCTACTTTTTTATATACTATAGATATTAGCTATGTTTCTAGATCTAGCTCTTATTATATTTTATGTTAAATAGAGGCTTATAATATTAATATAACCGTAACTAGTTAATTCTATTATAATTATTATCTTTTAGTTTACTACTTATAGAAATTAGTATAGAGGTAGCTACTATTAAGAAATTATTAATATTAAAATCTAAGTACATATTAGTAGCCCTATCTTCTAGAGATAATTATAAGGCCGCGCGTTTAAGCTAATTATTAAATACTTATAATAGGCTATTATTTATACCTTCTAGATAATTTTTAGGCGTTAAATTAATAGAGAAAGGGCTCTATAAAAGTAAAAGAGGTAGAGAGGTAGGAAAGAAAGATATTAGTAGGCGCGTTAACGCTTTAGGCTAAAAACACGCTAAGTTTACTAAATAAGAATTAGACTAATAAGCGTAGAGGACTAAGGACTATTAGGAGGCTAAGAATTCTCTTCTTCTAGAAATCTCGCGATAGATAGATTTATAATAGAGTCCCCCCTCTAGATTTAACTTAACTCTAGATTTAATCTAGTAAAATTAACTCTGCGCACGCGATTGTATTACGCGTCGCGTGCGCTTTACTAGCCCCTCTAATAAACTATCTACTAAATAATCTAAATTTTCTACTTTCTTCTTACTATCTTCTTCTATTATTATAACCTTTTATAGGCATTCTCTTACTTATTTTATTATTAGCTTCGCCTTCTTCTTGCAAGTAATACGCAATACTTTTATAGTTATATAGATTAATTAACCTTCTAATTAAACTCTTTTTTCTTTCTTAGCTTTCTTTTACTTTTAAAGAAGCTTAGACTAATCTATAATCTACTTAGCTTAAATAGCTATTATAGCATTCTATATTTTACAGAGGCGTGTTATCTACTCTACGTAGCGTTTTACTAGTAAGAGAACTATAGAGTTCTTATAAAGTAACTCTATAAATTACTTATTTAATCTTAATAGTTTTACTAGCTCTAGAGGAGAGCTCTATAGTAGAGAGAGATCTAGATTAGTTACTTATTATAGTATAGCTAGGGTAGGTATTAGCAGGGATAACTTATAAGATAGGTTACTAAGAACGCGTATAGGTAACGTAGGCTATAAGCTAGCGACACGCTCTCTACTAAGTATATTTTCCTTTAATATAGCCTTCTCTTATACGCGGAATAGTAATTTTATTTACTTTAATTATAAAATACGCTGTAAGCTAAGCTAGAATATTGTATACGTCTTATAGGAGTAATACCATTTAAACGCTAAAAAGATACTAAGATTAAGAGTTTAAAGTATATATAAGTAATAAATAGGCATAATTAGAAGATTAATTCTATTTTCTATATAGTAGGTAATAAAATTAGTGCGTATATAGCTTTTATATCTATCTATAATAAGTAAACGCTAGCGTTCTATAGTCTTCTTTTAGGTTAATAGATTAAATACTTGCTTTAGCTATTCTAGACCTAGGTTATTTAATATCTAGCTATTCTTACTAGTAGTAAAATGCTACCCTAGAGGTAATTACTTATTAATCTATTATATATTAACGTTATTACCTTTAAAGATTAGGAGGAGAGCTAGCGCTTTACCTATAGCGTTAGTACACTTAATATCTATAATCTATTTCTACTTTCTAGTAATTACTTTATTCTTTTAAGTAGTATTAAGGTAAAATAATACCTTTATAATCTACTTCTTACTAATACTAATTCTAACTTATCTATATTTTATATATTTAAAGGGAGGTACGTATACTCCTCTATCTTTAAAGTAACTACGTTAAACTAGCGCTTTATATATGCGTAGGATACTTCTTTCTTTTATAAATGCTTAAGATGCCTAGTAAATACCCCTCCTATTTTAGAATTCCTCTTTTAGAAACGTGTAATATATTTATTATTAATATAGAAGAGTAATTATAGAAGTAGAGTTAGTTATAACGCGTACGTAACGCGTATAGCCTATATAAAGAGGGTAAGCTTCTTTAGTAATAAGTAGGTAATTAGAGTTATAGTAATAGTATAGTTCTTAATCTATTATATAAGAGTCCTTTCTTTCGCGTTTAATAGATTCTAGGCTATTTTATAGCTTATAGACTGCGCGAAACTACTATTATACCTATAGTATAAGGTACGTTATAAAACTTTAAAGAAGTTTATAGCAGAATTTAAAGAAGAAAAATCTTTAATTTAAAAAGTATATAAAGCCTTCTATATTTAAATTTCTTAGTTTAATTATATTTTAGATGTTTAGGGAGGCATTAGTAGGGATAACGCGTTATGCATACGCGTCGCGTGCGTTTACTAGGTTAAATCTAGGGTTAGGTTAAATCTAGAGGGGGGACTCTATATAAAAAACCTTACTTTTAGCTATATATAGAAGCATCCCCTAAAGTCTACTATATACGCCTATTTATTAAGCTAAAATAAGCTAAGCTAAGTAAGTTAGAGATCCCTGCTTATTTATTTAGTAAATTTACTTAGGTGTGCTTAATTTAGCTTGCTTAGTTCTATTAAGTATGCCAAATTAAGCTGCTTAAATGCGCTTGTTTGTTGCCATCTCTAGATACTGTTAGGTCTTCACTCATCCTGCTCATCCTTACAGCGCAATACCGACGTGTTCGTTCGGGCGTTAGATGGAAGATCACACGGAGAGCTGTCTCACTCACGTAGATGTTAAGTTAACGGTAGTAGTATTTTCTGAAAAGATAAACGTTGGTAGTTTCTTGATCGGTGCGAAATCTTTGCAGCTTCTCCCTGGAGGATGTGCGGTCAGATCCGCTTAATAGATCAAGGGTTACATCACGCATTTCATCGACAGATCTCGTCCATGATGCAAAACTGCGCCGCAGAGTACGTATCATGTCGGCCCATCGCTGTGACGCATGGGTATATCAACCAACAACGAAATCACATAATCAAACCCTCGGATGACTCAGCTGCAATAATGGCCGCTTTATCACATACGCCTATAGACAACACTTCGCGTGGTATCGCAGCCGTTCCCAATGCGGAAAAATGCTCCAGTGCTGATGGTTATACGTCACTTCTCACCCAGCGCAAAAAGATCCTCTGGATGCTGATATCGTCGGATGGGCTTGATTTTGATGTATGAATTTCTACGGCATAGAGGTATTTACCGACGCGATCCCGCCAGGTGGGATATGCGATATGGATGGAGAGCTGGGCGATGATGAGTGGGTATGGATGAAGAAGCGGAATAAGGGGCATAGACGGAGGAAGAGGGAGGGGCGGAGGAGGGACGCGAGAAATACGGTGTGGATGGAGGATGGCTTGCTTCGAGGGACTTTGGTGGGCATGAATATTGAGTATGGGGATGGCGCTTAAGATATCTTGGGGATGAGGCATGGACTAAAAAGGGTGATGGCCTGAAGTCCTTCGCGCCGTCGAGTGGAACAAGGTATTGCGGGAAGATAGCATAAACATTAAGACTACTTTGTACTAACAACATGCACAACAACCAAATGGGGCATACACATCCCATCCCAACAACACATTCTGCCTCTCACATAACTTCCAAAATCGCCGGCCCAGCAACAATATAATCATCCCCAGCTCCCTCCTTGCAGCTAGTGAGAACGACATAGCTCTGTCCCTTCACTCCCTCAGGAACCACGACCTCAAAGTCTCCATCAATAACATTCAGCTCGCCCCAGACCGGCCCAGTAACCGTGATGAACGCCGCATAGACAGTCCCTTCAACTTTGTATCCATCCACCATCAACACGATGGACGAGCCCGTGGTGACGGGGGTAGCAGCGTCCTTGGGCGTAGCTGTAAGCGTCGGAAACGCCTTAACCGGCAGCGGCGGATTAGACTCGGGGCACGACACGATAAACTGCGCGGCGAGCGTGTAGACGGAGTTGATGCTGAGCGGGTTGTCGAACGGCTGCGGGAACGGCTCTTGTCCAATTTTGTTCCGAATGTATGCCGAATGTCTGCTCTCGACGGTGAGGATCGACGCCGCGGCCGTCAAATACGTCTTTTCCATAATGGCAGCGGCGGTGCCGAGGTATGCGGATACACCGACGCCCTCGAGTACCGACGCGGTGGCTAGGAAGCTCTTCACGTCGGTGATGCCGAAGGCGTAGGTGCATTCTGCGACGGGGGTTGCGTTTGCGGCTTTGAGCGCATCAGTCAGGAACTTGACGTGCGTCGTTTCGTCGCCCGAGACGGTTTGGATGCGCGTATAGGTTTCGTTGTCGTAGCCTGCCGCAGTAAAGTCGGCCAGGGTGAAGTTCGTGAGACCTTGGCGGTAAAAGGTGTCTTCGAGGTGCTCGAGAGTTAGGGCGTAGTTGAGGATTTCAGCTGGGTGGGTGGGTTAGTTGGGGGAGGTGGATGGGGGATATATGGAGCTTGGTGGGGTTGAGAGGCATGGAGGAGGGGGAGAAGTACCATCTGTGGGGCCTTTCTTGTGGGTGCGCTTGGTTGGTGCACCGAAGGCGAGAGCCGCGAGGGCAGCGGCGGAGAAGAGAGTATACTTCATTGTTGATGGAGGAGGAGTAAGGCTTCAAGAGAAGATGATGCTGCGGGAAGTCTTGGGTAACTGACGAGGAATCCGTATAGCTTATGGGACGAAAAGAGCGTTTTCTCGCCTCGTCTTTATACGTATCCCAACCTTTGACCAAATTCAACGGGCATTCTATTTCTCAAGGTGCGGTTGTTCTCCCCGAGATCACGAATGCACTGCCCCCATCAACCTGACCCCGGAATCGTTCACTTCCGCGTCGGGCTCACCCCCAAGCCATCACCTCCCCGTACGACCTCCTCATCTCATCACCCAAAGGAGAAAATTGAATCGCCACTTCCTCTCCCAAACCAGTTAGCCGGGACAGTCCTTGAAGATCAGTCAACGAAAACGATCAATGTAGTTGTTGTAGGACGGATATAGGTCATCCCGAAGTCGGGGTGTCGCTAATGTAGGACTAGACATGACGTCGGGAGCTAGGAGGTCTTACGGCGACTGGAACGTCAGGTGCAGTGTGGTGATTGTTTTTGACAATTGGGGGGTTTATTCGGGAAGTGATGTGTGTGATTAGTCGATTACATAGCTGGGTGCTTGTTCGGCCTAATCTGGTTAGAGCGGGTTTGGAGGTAGCTTCTGATTGGACGACGGCAACATTTTGTGTAAACTCGCCGGAAGGTGTAGCTTCCGAAGGGACTTGCCGTCCCGTGTTGAAGAAGTGAAGAACCGTTCGTCCAAGACATCGATGAGAGGCGCGGGATTACGTTCCTTGAGCTAAATATAACAATTGACATGGGGTGTTCCGCACCGAAGCGTGTTTGGTGGTGCGAGGTTTTTTACACCGATGAATAACGTAATGCGGACGAGTTCCTCTAGAGGTTCCGAGCGCCATCGATGCTGGGTGAGTTGATCTCAAGACGTTGCCACCAGCCAGTATTTGATGCAATCGTCTTTGGCTCGAGTGTCGACAGTACAGATGCTCCGCGAGTTGGAGAATAGTTATTTGCTGAGGCCTTCAAACGCGTGCATCGGAACATTCCGACACTAATGGCCCCGCGACGGAACAAAGCTATGCAGGTCGTCATCGTCACCCTCGGCAGCAAACGCTTCTTCACTCCCTACTCCCCCGGCTTCGATGCTACGCGTTGGTGCTGTAGCTCCCCGCGATGGTGGTCATAGTCGATCTGGATGGCGACACGCAGCGCGCGTCCGGCAAGCCACTGCACCACTCGCTCGCCGCCGCAATGCCTGCGGAAAGCGTCAGTGAAGAGACAGCGCAGCGGCGGCCGAATCCCAACATCAATGGGTTTTCGGCCGCCCTGAGCTGTTATCCGTGAGCCCGAACCTCTAGCAAGGACGAAGCTCCACGGCGAGACTGAGATGCTAACCACGTCAACGAGACAGCATTGTCAGACAGCTTGCCCGCCAGCTCGACCTCAACACGCTGCACGATCTCTCGCGGACATGTCGCCAATTCCGTGCGAATCTACTCGAGTACCGCGACCAACTCGTCAAGCATACGCTGCATTGTGAGAATGAGGATGGCGCCGGCGTGCGACAGGACCGGCAGCTGACCAGCGGACGAGTGGGCAAGTGCGCGCGCGACATGGTGGGAGAGTGCCAGCGTTGTTCCACAGTGGTGTGCCGGGTATGCCATTGTAACAATTTACTTATGATGAACCACGCCTAACAACGCGTAGAATTGCACCGTCAAGCCACCGCCCGCGCCCGCCCTACGCGCCCGCCATCGCCGTCTGTGCAGGACGTGCTCGAAAGCCCCCCTGCAGCTACTCACTGCCTGCAAGAAGCCCCGATCAGCCTCTGGTGGGACCCCCATCCCGCCCGAATCCCCAAACACACGCCCGGCCTTCTTCGATGACGACACCCCTCAAGCCTTTACGGCTTCCGCGTTCCAGCGGACGCCGTGCATATGCGACACCATGGTCTGGCTGTGCCAGCCATGCGGCCAGCAGCTGAGAAATGCAGACACTATGTACGTCCGCGCCTGGACGTGGCGAACGCGGTACAGCCACTACCTCGGCGGTGTCGGCACTGGCGCTGGCGAAGGAAACGAGGGCGTCGAATGCGGCCGAGGACCCAGCTGCCTCGCTGCGCGGACCGTCGAGCACGAGGTCAACTACGATGTGGAGGAGCTAGCGCACCTACAAAGCTTATCACAGTCGCCAGAGCGGTGGACTGGTAGTAGCTATCATGCGCAAGAGATTGAGGGCATTGGTGGCTGGATGAAGATGAAGGCGAAGAGGCAGGTTAGCGTGGGCGACTGCGTGAAGATCTACGAGGATGAGCGGGATCGCTCCATTCAGTATTTGCAGCGGGAGGTTGCGGGGAAGCTGAGGAGCTGGTGTTCGTGGTGTGAGCGGGTTGTGCCTGGAGAGAGGGATCGGGCTGAGGTTGCGGGGGAGAGGCCGCCGTCTAGTTCGTCTAGCTCGGCTTCATCGACGAGGTCGTAGGCGCCTTTGTGTGTATATAGAGAAGGATGTGGATATCGTTGGAGAAAATGTGAGACTCGAATTGTGTGCACCACGCATTTCACGATGCTACAGAGCGAGGCGTCGAATTGCGTACACCACGCATTTCATAATTCTACAAAGCGAGACATCAAAATTGAAGTGACCAAATTTTGGTCTTACTCTACGTGTAATGTTGTGACTGTATGACTTGTCGCACACCACAAAGCTCCTGATGCAACATTATGCATATGTGAACCATGGCTGACTTTTCTGAGATATTGTACTGAGATATCACCTGAGAAGTTATTTGGGCTTCATCATCATGCAATAAGATACTAAGTGACTTCTAGTTTATCCGAAATGACCGATAAAGAAACGATGAATGTTTACGGTGTCACTGTGTCACTCTGGCTCGCTTGTTAGCAAGCGTGCACAAGAAATGTCCTGCATCTCCAACGTTCGGTGGCAGCATGAAACCTGGCCATTTAAAAGACAATTACGAAGGCGCAAGCATTCGAGCAGGATGTATGGAAGACTTAGATGCTTGGTTGGGGTCTCACGTGTCACTGAAGCAGGATTTTAATATAGACTACAATTCCGCTGTAGACGAGCCATTACCACTGCAATACGTTATAAGAATTTCCCATAGCTCACCACCTGTAGTCTCACAAAAATCTCACAGGTTGACAACACGCACGTGCGGATTTCCGGCAAATTGGGCGCAAGTTAAGATCCCCGAACAAGGAAATTTCAATCTAAAGAACTTCAGCTAGACTGGCGACTTTGACATGCGCCAAAGCACTTAGACTGGACCTAACCCTTCCAGATGGCTGGACCCGCACCTTTGAAGTTCTTTAGCAAATCTGTGGGCTTATATGGATTGTACATGGCGCGCGGGATCCAGATGCCTGCGAAACACTTCTCAGCTCAACTGTCTCACCAGAGAGGGAATTGCAAGTCGAAACTCACCCGGATCGGTGATATCATAGGCGCCGGGAAACTTGATCGTAGGTCCCGGGGAACCCCCACCTGGGCCAGTAACCTCGACCTGTGCGCAGTTGATAAACTGCTGCGTTTCGTTGTAGTAAGGGCTGATGTTGAAATGTTCGACGCGGACGAGGTACTTTCCAGGAGGCGTTGTGACGGGGACGGTGAAGTTCATCTAATCTAATTAGCATTATGGGTCTCCCCGGTGCTGGGGCGCGCTCGTGGCATGTTCTCACCTCATGCATACCAGGCGCATCCCAGTTCTGCCCATCAGACGCCCCAATGGTACCAATCTTGAACCACTCTCCGTCGCCCTCATAGTCCTCGAGTGCTCCTGGGGCTTTGGACATGTAGGCTTGTCCTGGACCTAAGTGGCCAACTACATCCTGTGCGGGGTCCCACTGTGGTCGAGTAAGAAAACTCTCCCAATGCAAGACATGAAAATTCACGGAGTGCATACCTCGCGAGGGGGGATTTTACCCAGTTGATACGTTGCGGTTGCGGCTCCGAACCCAATGATGCTCCCCGCTTCAACTGTCACTGTCGAGGTTTGGTGGCCAGTCTTTGTGCCGTTGATGCCGCAGACTTGGGATTCTCCGACCCAGTCATAGTTTGGAAAGAATTCGACACCATCTGAATTGAGACCTACGGGGCTTCCTAGTATTATTATCGTAAAGTGACAGAAGAATGGAAATTAACGAAGTGGTGACAATCGTGAAAGGGGTGGAACGCACCGGACGAACTCAAACCATTTAGAACGGACACCATTTACGACAAAGAAAGGAAAGCCATCTAGCTAAATGTTAGTTCGAGGAGCTCTTGCATCGTGGGAGTCTATCAACATACAGTGGCCGTCTGCAGGCTGCACACCGAACAGAAGAAACAGCGGGAAAAATGAGACGCCGGAGATGAGCTGCTGAAGGGAGGTCTTCATGATGCGTATCGGAAATCTCCAGATAATGGGCTCAGTCTACCTTGACGGTTGAAGCAGATAATAGGATCAAAGGTGCATATATAGCACCGATACGGATATCACACATACTGTTCGAAGAAGAAATACATCCGCATTTGAACGTGCACGAGTGCATGAGAGCACAACCTTTAGCGAGGCAAACTTACCACTCCATCGGTATCCCTCTCAGAACCCGGTCGACGCCCGACAATCAACATATTATCCATATTACAAATATTTCGGGTAGCATGTGCAACCATTAGCTACTCTCCGCTATATAGGCACCTTCGCTAACAAATACTTGAACCGCTGGTCTTTTGAAATGGCTATTATAACTCTCCTGGGTGTGTGCTGGATCGGGGTTATTGTGCCTTTTGAGGTTGAATTCCATTCCGATCGTTGGGCTTGGTATTCGGTGCATCCGCGTGCGCCCAAGTGTGTTATAAGTCACGCGTTGGCTTACACTCAGGGCGCAGAACACTTTTTTTTTTAGCCTTGGATCAGTGATTGGACAATAGTAGGCAAGGACAAAGCAAAGCGGGGTCAATCAGTTGAAGGCGCAAAGATCTGAGAAATTGTGTCACTACTAACAGTGAAAAAACTCTTTTTGCAATCCAACGAAGCGTTTTAATCACAATGCTTGCCTCAAATTCCGTGATACCCCTTCCCAAAAGAGTTCTCCTAGTAAATTCCACTCCATGGGGCCAAAGTTCAAGCGGGATACTTCCAAAATCGCTCCTTCGCATCAGAATCCATACCACCAATCCACCCCCTACTCTTCACAACACCCGACGGGCCCCGACCACCGCCCCAATGGTCCATCTCCCCAGGTCCCCATCTGTATTTAAGGTTCGTCTCGAAATCATACATTTCCAGTCCGCCCAGTATCCGGTACGCTATCCTCTTTGTGCCCTCTAGCCATAGCAGTTCCGAAATCTCCCACCCCTGATCTTCGATCTCCCAAGTTTGGACGATCTCCAAAGAAGGAAAAGAGTAGATCACAATTTTTCCGTAAGCGCCGGTTGCCAGAAACTTGCTGTCCGCGCTGAAAGAGACCTGGCGAATCCACTGTGTGTACGTTGGTTTGGTTCCAATGATAACGGGCTCAGAGGTGAGGTTGTTGAGAGACCAGATCCTTATGGAAGGTGTACCAACGGTGATGAGAAGGTGAGTTCCGTCGGGGGAAAATCTTGCAATCCAGTTCTGACCCCCTGTGTTTTCGAACGTGTGGACTAGCTCCCCCGTAGTGGCATTCCATAATTTTGCAGAGGCATCCCAGGCTGCTGTGAGAACAAGCTTGCCGTCCGGACTAAACGCTGAGCTCATGATGGAGTCGGTGTGTCCAGTGAGTTTGAGAGACGTGGTGTTGTGGGTATCTAGATCGTAGACGTAGGCGTCATGATGAGTTACCCCATTGATTGTTAACAATCGGCGTCCGTCATTGCTGAAAGGCCAAGTATCGGCGGAAGAGATCGTTCCTTCGTATTCGCCCACGTCGCCTGTCTGCAAGCCTTCGGATGAAAGCTGCAATTGGTACACCGCATTAGAAGCACCAGCCGAATAAGTATATGTGCCCAAAATCAACCTGTACCCGCCCGTAGCCAAAGAAACGAACCGTACACTATCCGGGCGTCGACCAAGTTTTGCTGGGTATGTCGGCATAGATACCAAGGAACCGGTGTCTAGTGCGATAATCTTGACATCCGTGCCGTTAACAAGAGCCAAGTACTTTCCGTCCCCGCTAATTGCACCAGCAAACGACTGGCTGCCTAGTGCTATGGGAAACTCGAACTTGGCATCCTCGCTGCCCCATTGCATGGGATGGCCAACAGCCCATCGCGCAGAGACGTTGTTCTTCCTGAAGTCGGAAACGATCACCCCGGTGACAGGTGTTGCCGGTGCGCGAGCAACATCAGCGGTATTCCCCGAAGTGCGGGTAGGACTAGCCAGTGTCTGGAGTGCATATGACAGAATGAATAAAATAAGTCTTGTGATCATTTTCACGACTGTAGGACGGAGGTTATTGCAAACTAATCGGAATTCCCTTCGCGGAAGCTCTGTTCTCTTTATGCGCAAAGGAGGCTGTTGGTTGCTGGTCCCCGGACATGCTCCGAAGCGTCTCCGATCGAATGCCCCTGTTCTCGGACCCTCTATGTCTATCGAATATTACCCGCATGTGGAGAATGAGCGCTGCTTTTCCTATATTTTAAGAGCGTAAACACGACGGCTTCTGATCTTGTTCAGTGATCATATGATGGACATTGCAGCTGCCGGAAAGAGTTACGGGCGTAAACTAAGTAATATGGCCCTGAGTGCGATGAGCCCTTTCGGTATATGCAAGTGTCCAGCCGGAGTATTGTATGGAGTTTGAGATTATCGGCGCAGCATATAGCCGGGAAGATACCCCGCAATATACATGACGGGGCCGAGCTCTCGGAGACGATGCGCCCATGGGAGGTAGTAGATCCAATACATCCGTTCCGAAACACAACGAATCGAGCAGTGCTGAGCTGGACTTGTCCCACCATACTCTGAAACCCTTTGTCTGTAAGAAGTAGCAATTTGTTCTCGTGCGAAAAGCTCCAGTTGCCAAACTTGGATATACTTCCGCACTGTTGCATTGTCATAACGAACACGAAGGTAAAAGAAGAAGAGCGCTTTTCCATAGTCGTAAAATGTTCTCGGAGAACTTATCTGTGATGGCGGGGATGGCGGAATATGAAAGCCGCTACCGACCTCGGCAATCTGTCAGCCCCACTTGCGTCGATCTCCCGCACATTACATCATCACTGACACTCCAGGAGCGAAAAGCAAACAACGCGGCCCTGTCTGGTGAACTACTTTGTTTGTTGGGATCTAGGGCAATGTGTTCGCGATGGAAGCTATTCTCATCAGCAAATTCGTCAAGGTAAGCCCTTGCGACGAGCCTCAACAGTACTAATTGCAACGCAGGACCTGCGAGATCTGAAGGTAGCAAAAGATGTACAACTCGTGAAAGCGAAAAGCTCGAGCGATCTGCACATCAGGATTACACACGCAGCGGTGACCCATGTCGACCAATTGTATGCACAAGGGCTTCATCAGAATAACCGTCGGCACATACAACCTCCCTTCATTCTCGGAACAGAGTTCGCAGGCATTGTCACTACTGCACCTCATAAGTCCCAGTTCAAGCCAGGCGACAGGGTCTTTGGGGGTAGTCTAGGGGCATATGCTGAGAGCATTGTTGTGGATGAGAAAAGCGTTCGTAAGGTGCCCGACCGATGGACCCTGGCCCAAGCATGCGCCCTCGGTGGTTCCGGTAACATTGGGTACGGAGCCCTGATATCAGTGGCGAAGCTAACGGCGGGTGAGACCGCACTGATACTCGGCGCCTCTGGGGGCCTCGGTGTGATGGCTGTACAGATCGCGAAAGCGGTAGGCGCAAAGGTCATTGCCGTCGTTGGAGACGGGGAAAAAGCGAAAATGATCCGAGAGCTTGGGGCGGATGAGGTAGTCTCCTACAGGGAGGCGAATTGGGAGGAATCAGTCAGAGACAAGACTAGCGATGGCGAGGGTGTGCATGTTGTGTACGATGTGAGTATGCATCAAGGTCTTTGGGACGTTGCTAACGGTTTCCAGTTAATCGGAGCTGTTCAGTCTTCACTGAAGTGCCTGAGATACAGAGGAAGAATTGTGATAGTGGGTTTCGCCGCGAGAAAAGGGAAGATGGAGGAGGTAGCTATGAACAGGTGCGACACTTACATGTATGACTTCGGCTGCTAATGACATCTTCGTTAGGATCCTACTCAAAAGCGCAATGGTACACGGATATAGATATGGTGAAGACGGAAGGAGGGACCCCAGCAGGACGCAAGAAGTATGGGACGGTTTCATGAAGCTTGTAGAGGAAGGAGGTATCAAGCCTGTTCCTTACAAAGAAGGGTACAACGGCCTGGAGGAAGTAGGTAGCGCACTGGAGGATGTGAAGCTGCACAGAACGTGGGGCAGAGCAGTGTTGACAATAGATGGGACTGCAGAAGCTGCGCAAAAGGCGAGATTATAGAATGTCCACTATTAAGTTCCAGCCTTCGTAGACTACTTCTTTCGCCACCAAAGCCAGTACAAACTTGCCATGATCACACTGCATAGCGGAGCAATAACCCCCACCACCCACGCTTTCGTATTATGGAAGTATTAAGGAGGAGGCGCGATGTATCGATTGGGGCCAAAAAGCTAGCTTCTTGTTCCCCAACACCAGAAACTCGACAAGGGGCAACAACATTGGATGTATGGGGATCCGCGTCTGGCATCGATTGATTGATATCAAACCCTGTGCTGAATAATGGCAACACTGTCGCGTGTATCCATGGTCCTGTTTCCCATCAACCTTTTTGCGGTTCGGTGACCTGGTATGGCTCAGCTGGACATGTACCAATGTATTTATAGCCGCCGTGCTCAAAGATGTGTATCACCATGCCTGGATATACGCGGCTTGTGCGACTCGGGAAGTGGTCCCTGCGACGCCCTACCTGCTTGCTGGCTAATCTCATTGCCACGCCAACAACTATCACTCGCAACCCCACGAAATCCTCCGTCATCATGCAAACAATTGTGCTCGACTACGCTGCCTGTCACGCCGTTCTGGAAACCCCAGAACTACTTGAAAACATCCTCTCATGCCTGGACATACGAAGCTTGCTCACAAAAGCGCAACGCGTCAGTCGCCGCTGGAATGCCACCATCACGAGCTCGAAAAAACTTCAGCGCCTTCTCTTCTTCCAGCCCGAGCTACCCAAGCCCCAGAATGACGAATCTGTCGAGAACGTACACAATCCTCTGCTTACTGGAATCTTCAATCCCTGGTACGCTAAGCACTTCAATTGGCGCACCATTGCCGCACTTCCTATGGCCGAATGTATCGAGTGGAAAGAAGCCGTTATGAGGCCCAAGGCCAGCTGGCGCCGCATGCTAGTGTCACAGCCACCGGCAAAGAAGGTCGGTTGTTGGAGGACCGTGTATTCGACCTCCGGCGAGCTTCCGGGTGAAGATGCCTGGCAATTCCGCGTCCAGTCTTTCCCCAAGGGCCTTCGCATGGGAAAGTTATACGATATAACTCAGCGATTTGTCGGTGATAATAGTAGGCCAGCATGCGCGGTCTACTGGAAGCCTTACGACCCAACCACGCTCACGCAGTTCTTCTGGCCTTCTCATATGGCGTCTAGAGATAGGACTGAGGCACGAGACAAATGCGTTGCTGCTGTCGACATCATTCTGATGGGAGAAAGATGGGTAAGCGGTGGAAACTTGACGAAAAGGCAGCTACGAGAGCTGGCGCAGTTTCGGAGAGATTTCAAACTCAAGTCCCTGACTGGCGCAGAGGTATTGGGGCCGCCGAGTAACGAGCTGTTTGTGAACAAGTATAAGACGGTGGTACAGTTTGCGGCTGATTTGGACGCCGCCAAGAGTGCGTCGTCATGAATTCTATCCCGTGGAGAGCAAAATTCTTGGGTCAGATGCGGACCGCCCGCTGCATCGAGAATGCCTTTTCTTTTACATC
This sequence comes from Lentithecium fluviatile CBS 122367, assembly GCA_010405425.1. NCBI lineage: Eukaryota > Fungi > Ascomycota > Dothideomycetes > Pleosporales > Lentitheciaceae > Lentithecium > Lentithecium fluviatile. The sequence goes on from MU005585.1 coordinate 355,748, forward strand.
GCCACGCTCTTCACAACAGCGATGATTCACTTGCCGGGCGGATCTCACGTTCCTACACAATATGCGACGGAGAGAAGAATCGCACGAGCTGGCGCAATACGGTGCAACAGTCGGAGAGCGAACTCAGCCTTACGATAGGGCGCAGCGCACGCCGACCATGTCCATCACGGTGAAAGACGAAGCGCTAGAGAGGAGATCATGACCGAACGGTAATGGTCCTGTTTGAGAAAGTGCACTTCGTGAGAGTGACCACCTACCTATCTGGTCGACGCCGGTTGCGAGAATATTTTCACTTTCATCTCGGACCTATACGAATACTCCTCCGACGCGCGAAATATGGGCCGAGCCGATTCACAACAGGAAGCAGGTGGTCTTTCGCTGAGTAGGCAGCCAGGCAGGATTGAGGTTTTGGCTCCCTGGCAACGTGAACGAGACCCCAAAACGTCACAATTAAGCTCAGATTTGCATCCGCTTTCACCATGAGATATTATGGACTGGAAGAAAGTAAACAAAGCTCCGCACGAGGGTCCTCACACATATCTGCATACACTCTTTTTGCTCTGCAGCTCAACCTACACCCACCCTGCACGTCGCACTCAGCCTAAGCGCCCACTCGACGCATATGTTTCGTCCACGGTCATCTGCCCGTGGAAAATAAGAGAAACGCCGTTGGATTTGCGTGATCGAAGAACATCGATTGCGCATCTTACCATCCAGAGGCTGTTGTCCGAAGCTGAAGAGCTGAGACCCGAGAAACAAAAGGTAGGAGAGCCACTCCCTTGAGTACTGTCTATTCCGCAATTTTCTGGGCGTATCGATCGCGTCTCGAACCCTTTGAAGCCACTGATTACTGCCCAACAGCACTAGCCGGTGCTCTTGACTGTCTAGCGAAAGATCAACAGTGACAAAGTTGAACGTCCCTTCTTTGGAATGAGAAGAATAACTTTCGGTGATCCTGAGCAAGCACTTCAGGCATTGACGCTACAGGTTTTCCACTCGTTCTGTCACTAGAGTAAGATCCCCCCAATCTCAGTTTCACAGGAGCCCACTCATGGATTTCACCCTTCCAAGCAGTGACCAGACAGGTACTCACTTTCACTGTAGCCTCTCTTGCGCATCCGATACACATATAAAGTCCTCTAGCGATTCCTTCTACCAGCATCTCATTCTCACTGTCCGACATCACAACCGATTGACACCAACCACAACTGCCGTCAACAATGTCGCACCACTCCTCAGCTCACAGGAAGGGCCCTCGCACAACCCGCTGGGCAACCCCCAACAAGCTCCGACAGCTCCAATACCGCTCCTACGTCTACGAGCTCACTCTCTACCACTACAACTACGAGCTCCTCCCGCTCCGCCGCTTCGAAACCCAGCTCTCCCGCAAGACTCACGGCTATATCACCCGCCTCGTCTCAGACGACCCCTTCAAGTCTTTTACCGTCCCCGAGGGCGACGAAATCCCCCCATACTGCTACGAAGTCGCCTTCTTCCCGAATGCGTTCCAGAACCGAGGTTGCGCATTGGGGTTCCGTGTTCCGGGGTCGATGTTGGGTAGCCGGGGAGATCAGTCAAAGGGGAAGATTGACTGGCTGTGCTTTGATAGAACTGTTCAGGAGCATATTGAGAAGTGGGTAGCCGAGGTACCGGTGGACAAGGAGGGCCTTGGTGTGCTGGGCAGCAAGATCCGGCTGTTCGAAGCGGTTGCGACGCTAGATAAGGCGCCTCTGGTGAAGAAGGGGACGGTGCAGGGACACAAGGAACATCGCGAGTGGTATATGGCGCTGGAGCGGGCGAAGTATCCCATTGTCAAACTCAAGCTCACCTGGAAGAACAAGGGCAGGGATTGGCTGAACGATATTGATGCGCAGAAGCAGGCTGAGATGGACAAGAACAGGAAGGAGGGAGAAGAGATGGATGAGGATGAGGAAGGAGATGTGGATGTGGAGATGTTGGACTTGATCGAGGGCAGTGAGGGAGAGGATGATGGAAGCGAGCAACCCACATTCGGCTTTGAAGGCACCCGGGACACCAGATCTTTGACTCCGGTCTCTAGGCCGAACCGCCGGTCGCTGGCGCCGATCACCCCCGCGTCAAAATCCAGGTCGAGGATGGATAGGCAGGCGGCTGGAGAGTACGTCTGAACGTTGTTTGCATAGAGCCTAGACTGAACCCGGCGACATGCCCGTATATCTCAAAGCCATTTGAGGGCGAGTTGTGCCTGGCATAGTAGTTGAAAATGGTTTGTTCGACGTTGGGGACGTCGAATCACTATAGGCTGTAGTTTACAGGGCAAGTGTAGCCACGCTTTAATCGAGAAATTCACATCAAATTCGCTATCATCTTGCACTCAATGGACCGTAATGAGCTGATGGGTTTGTACACCTACATAGTCGGAGCTATCAGAGGTAGATGTCACGTGAGTTTTTTTGAGTTCATGTGGTCTAGTATAGACTCATCCCCAGAATGCTCATTCCTGGCTTATGGGGGCTCCCCACATGTGACATATCTACAGCAGACGCAATTAGGTTCAATGCGATTTCAAAAATCGACTTCAGATTTGTCCGCCCCCCTCGTAATATTGCGCCGATCTACCCCGCCAATGGATTGCGTGCTCCAGCCTCATCGTGACGAGAACTACGCTCGAAAAAGCAAAGGCGCAATGCACACCTGCGTTCCGCGTGACGCAAGATGCCTCGCAAACTCTCCCATTTACCTTGAGATACCTTCCGTCCTCCGTCCCTCCTCCCTTCTACCTATCCCCGAGGTCATTTTCACGTATCGAGCCGTTGTAGAACCCTCAATTAGAACGGCAGGCTGCAAAAAGCCGGCACAGCAAGCAACAATGGCATCCGGCCTCCTCTCCTCCTTTGTAGCCGCCATCCAAGCCTCCCTCTCCGTCCTCCTCGTCATCTCCTACGGCGGCATCGCTGCGCACCTGAACCTCCTCACCAGCGCAAACGGTAAAGCCATATCCAAAATCTGCGTAAAAATGTTCCTGCCTGCCCTGCTTCTGGTAAAACTCGGGTCAGAAATGCACCCAGGCAGCGCACACCGCTACCTCATCGTGCTTCTATGGGCTTTCATTGCGCACATCACCAGCTTTTTTATTGGAATTGCGGCACACTGGGCATTCGGAATGCCCGATTGGATCACCTGCGCGATCATGTTTAATAACACGACTAGTTATCCACTGCTGCTTATCCAGAGTTTGGATCAGACGGGGATTTTGAAAGGGTTGTTGGTGGGGGATGAGACGACGAGGGATATGATGGAGCGCGCGAAGAGCTATTTTTTGGTGTTTTCGACGATTTCGAGTTGCTTGACGTTTGCGGTCGGGCCGAGGCTGATTGATACGGAGAATGCGCCCGATAGCGACGAAGATGATGATAAGGGTTCGGGGAGCCAGGCTACGCTTACAGCACATGCAGAGGATGGGGTGGAGGATGTGGAAGAGGGGCCTAGTGTGCCGAATGAAAGGAGTCGGTTGCTTGATTCGGAGGGCGCGACGAGTGGCAGACATCACGAGCGGCACCTCAGCGTCACGAATATCACGTTCTTCCCCTCAAAACCCAAGTTCACGACGGTAAAGCGCCGCCCGTATTATATTCCGTTACCTAAGTGGACGTCATTCAACGCGCGGACACAGTGGTGGCTCCTCTTCTTCTACGATTTCCTCAATGCGCCGCTGATGGGCGCAGTGTTAGGTGCTATCATCGGACTGGCGCCGCCGCTGCATCGGGCATTCTTTAGTAGCACGTATGAGGGCGGTGTGTTTACGGCGTGGTTGACGGAGAGCTGGAAGAATCTGGGACAATTGTTTGTCCCGCTACCGCTTATTGTTGCGGGCATGTCGCTCTACAGTTCGTATCAGGAGTCGAGACAGACTTCCGAGGGTGGACAGCGAACGAGCATTCCCCTGGCCACCACGGCGTTCATCCTGGTTGTACGATTCGTGGTCTGGCCTGTCCTCAGTATCTCCCTCATCTATTTAGTAGTCAAGAGCGAGGGACGGGGCGGGCTGCTGGGCGACGATCCGATGCTGTGGTTCACAATGATGCTCATGCCGACAGGTCCGCCGGCGATGAAGCTGATTACCATGATTCAGGTCAGCGATGCGGGCGTGGAAGACGAGCGGAGGATAGCGAAGATCTTGACGATAAGCTACATAGTATCCCCAATCCTAGCTTTCACCGTCGTGGGCGCCTTGAAGGCAAGCCAGGCCGCTATATAGTCTTATATCCTACATAACGACACACTCCATTCCATCGCTCTTCGCGCCCTTCTCCGTCGTCGTCTTTGCGGCTGTCCTCGCCACATCTTCCAGCACCTGTTTGCACAGTTCCCCCGTTAAGGCACTGCACTCCGCATACCGATCGCACAGCCCCTCACTTGCAAGCCCCAGCCCCTCCTGCGGCATCACGCTCTCGCCGCGGCCCTTCCCGTCCGCGCCCTTCTCCGCATCCGTCCACTCCTGCCGCAGATCCCGCTTCAACCCGAGCACCATGACGGGCAGCGCCTCGTCATAGTTGAAGTGTTTGTTCACCAGCGGCAGCCACTTGTCGCGAATGCTGCGCAGCGTCGCGCGCTGCGAAATATCGTAGCACAGTATTATGAAATCGGGACAGAGCAGCGTGTACGATGTGGGCGAGGCGGTGTCGTAGAAGGCGAGCGAGTAGGGGCGCGCGTAGAGGGAGACGTTGAAGGTGAAGGGCTGGTCGTAGTCGCGCAGTACTGGGAGCGCGTACGGTGGGAGGGAGTCGTCGGAGTAGGGCTGGATGCCGAGCGAGAGGCGGCTTATGAAGGTCGATTTGCCGACGTCTGCGTCGCCGAGCACGAGGACGGTGACTTCGGGTGGTTCTTGCGAGGGGTCGTACATGGCGGTAAGTTGGTGCGGCCGCGCGGGCGTGTCGCCGTGTTCACGGCGGTGCCATGGTTGCTTTTGCTGGTGGAGTTGGGCGGGCGGCACCAGAGCGTGCTTGGGGAGGGCCGGAGTTAACCGGCGATTAGTCTCCCCTGCTAGCCTCGTTGAACCTACTGCCTCAGTGCGTCAACTGGTCTCTCACATACATGGTCACAGTGCACTCCTGAAGTCTCTCGATCATCGAAAAGCTTACCATTCATGAGCCTTCATCTAACACCCTGCCGGAGCCGCCACTTTCACCTCACGAATCTCCACATTCTTCAGCTCCACCACAGGATCCATCCCGGTCTTTGGAACAGCGACCCCAAATGCCAAAGTATCCTGTTGGTTCTGCGGAAAAGGCTGTGGCCTCCCATTCAGCTCTGGAAGCGCAACGTCGTATTTATAGACCAGGTATGCGACGTAGGTGACAACTTGCCTGCTTACGAAGGCCTTCCCAGGGCACAAACTCAGGGCTCGGCGTTAAAGACCGATTTAGAGCGACCGTTTATGCATGCATACGGCAACATGAGACCTTGCAAATTGGTTTGTGTGTTGTTTGGCAAGATGAAGGTGTTAAGGACTAGATGTTGGCGGCTGCACCACCTGTGCCGTGCTGAACGCTTTCGTCTTAATTAGGTAAAATGGATGATTGTGTGATAGTGTAACGCCGTGCATTTGCTGGGGGGAAGGGGCGAAGGGGCTGTTTTCTTCTCGCACGTGAAGCTCCGTGGGCAACCATCGTACTCAAACGCCCACTTCATGTGCTTCCCCATGCCGGCATCTTTCGACAACGATATGGATACGGAGTCTTAGCAGCAAGCTACAGAGACGGCTCTGGAATCGCCGTCTACTCCAGACACCCCAGATGCCATTGACCAAGGCCCAAGTACCTTGCCAGATGACGGCTCAGACATGTTACGATTACGCTAGCATTCGGCATGTTTCTGGTGGGTGTCGATAGCAGTATCATTGGCGTTGTCACTCCACGCATCATGACGACTTTCCACTCCATGGACGATATTGCGTGGTATGGCTCTGGCTACATGCTTCCCCATACAGTGCTGCAGCCGACCCTGGGGACATTCTACAAGGCCTTTAACGTTACCTACGTCTACCTTCTTTCCATTTTCATTTTTGAGGGTAGGCTGCACCTTTCCCTCTACACATATCTTGTCCACCGAAGTTAATGCTGATGAGCTTGGCATAGTCGGGTCATGTCTCTGCGCCGCAGCTCCGACCTCCACCGTCTTCGTCACTGGTCGAGGGATCGCAGAATGCGGTGGCGCTGGAATTTTTCAAGGAACACTGAGCATCGTGAGCTGCTCAGTATCCAAGAAGAAAGTACCCATATACTATGGCTATGTTCTCAGTGTGCAAGCGATCAGCGCATGCTCGGCTCCTATCTTCGGCGACATCTTTGCAGACAAGGTGTCGTGGAGATGGTGTTTCTGGATGTAAGAAGCCTTCATGTCAACTATCGAGTTCCGAGATGGGTATACTGAACGCGCTGTGCAGAAACCTACCTCTCGGCAGCATAGCACTGTTCGTCGTGCCGTGGCTCGTCAGACCAACGCCTTCGGAGAATTCACTTCGCAAATCACATCTCGCTACACGTTTACGGCACATAGACTGGCTGGGTACCCTGCTGTTCAGAGGTGCTTTTACCTGTCTGTTTCTCGCACCCCAGTGGGCGACCAGACTAAACCATGGAAATCGTCCGTAGTCATTGGCCTTCTTGTCGGATTCACCCTTCATCTCGCTATGTTCGTCCTCAGTCAGAGATTTGCCGGCAAGCGGTCGTTGATCTCTCCTAGGATCTTGAAGCAGAGGACTGTATTGCTCGGAACCATATATTTGATTTTGATTGGACTGCAAATGGCTGTTGTGAGTAGTGCTTCTAATTGTGCGTCTTGGGAGGTTGCTCTAATATCTCGAATGCAGTACCTTTACTACATCCCAATATATTTTCAAGCGACTCGCGGTACCTCAGCGACCAACAACGGTATCCGTATGATTGCACTGGACGCGTCTAGAATCTTTTTCATTATCATTTCGGGAATCTTGGTCTCAACATATCAGCATTATGTGAGTATCGATGCCTCGGTTCAATTGACGATTCAGACTCTAACAGCAGGTTTAGATGCCATATATGGTCACTGGGACAGCAATCAATATTGTCGGTGCTGGTCTCCAGACAACTCTGGGAACATCGACCTCTACAGCCCTCTCCGCCACATTCCTTGTCATCGCAGGTGCTGGCGCGGGTCTTGGTGGAAACCAACCTTTCACAGCTCCGTAAGCCGTTCTGGATGAGGACGACTTACCCATCGGTAACGGGCTGACTGTCTTTGGGCTGCAGCTGGGGACATCACTCGCATTCGCTATCAGCCAGACCGTCTTCTTGACGGAAGTGTTTCATGGAGTTGAAACCAACCCCGCAACTGTGAGAATCACACGCTCAGAGATTGTCCAAGCTTGTGCTGCGAGACTTGAGCAACTAGTCCATGATCATAAGGCTGAGAGCGTTGTTCGAAAGGTGATCGGGATGACATTCACGGAGAAGAACAATGAGCTATGCCTGGGCATTAGATGGAACATCAGCCGGTTCGAACGATCACCAATGACACGAAGGTGTTCACTCTAAACGTCTTGGCTGCGGCATTGTTCAACAAGAGATACCAGTTCGAGGGCGCGGCCGAACAGAAGGAATCCTTCGCTATCAAGACCGACGACTCGTACAAATATCGCGAATCGCTTTCGAAGATTCTCCCTAATATCATCCCGATTTTCGTCTTCGGTGCAAAAGGGCTAGAGGCATGGTGGACACCCAAGTCGTGGAAGGTCGCCGGAGAAGCGGTTTCGACGTTTCGATCCTACGTCACCGGGCTCATCAACGAAGAGCGAGACCTGCTTTCCCGTGGCATTCAGGTCAATCAACATCTGGTTGCAGCTCTTGTTAGAGCTTGTGAGGTTGATAACCCATCCGACAACTCTCAGCCTAGCCAGGAACGAAGAAAAGCTACGCTTACCGAAGAAGAGATTATTAGCAACTTTTTTATGTATACGTTTGCTGGCAATGATACAACAGCTATATCGCTCACGCATCTTCTAGTGTTTCTGGCCGCCAACCCGCAAACACAAGACTGACTCTCTGAGGAACTGCATCATTACTTCTCCAGTGACGAACCAACTGAGTGGGACTACAAGACATTCACAAAGTTGAAACGATGTCTTGCATTTGTGGTAATTGAAATATATATATATATATATATCTCAACCCACCTGCCAATGCTGACGCACCTGCAGTTGGAAGCACTCCGCCTTTCTCACCCCCTCAGCCAACTAGTGAAAACCACCAATAACCGCCCGCGAGTCATCAAAGTCCAAGATAAGAACTACACAGTTCCCACCGGTACAAACATTCATCTAAGCCTATCCGCACTACACACGCATCCCCAATACTAGGGCGCAGACGGCTTAGAATGGAAACCAGAACGTTTCGTATTCACCCCAAACAACGTCACCCAGCCCACCACAATCGAGAACGAAGTCTGAGCATCCGATACCTCTCCAAGTTTCTTTCCGTAGGCTTACGGACAACGCATTTGTCCAGGAAAGAGGTTCTCTCCAGCAGAGATGGGAACAATTAGTCAGATCGACAGATTGGTTCGCGAACATGCCACAAGTAGGGACTTGCACGCGTGCACGGAGCGAAGAGTTTTATGTGCACGCTTGAATAGGAATCAATCTCTTGATCTGACTGATTGTTCCCATCTCTGCTCTCAAGTAGAGCTGGTTGCAGCACTGGCTATGATGTTCCGGGATTACAGGCTTGAGCCGCAGCCGAGGGCGGGGAAGTCTATGGAAGATGCGAGGAAGAGGGCTTTTTTGACGGGAATGGAGGTGGATCATGAGGGTAAGATCTTGTTTGAGATGAAGACCCTGAGAAGGTGGGCTTGCTGTGGAGCAAGCGTGCCTATCAATCGACGCACACGACTCATATCAACTCTTGAGAGCTGCAAATTTACAGTCACACCGAGGCTGGACTCCCTGAGGGTTCTTGTCAGGTGTCCGATTATTTTCTATCTGAGTATGGCTCACAGACAAACGCCGAAGGATCCTGCAATCAAGCAATTTGAGTATATTTTCTATTCGTTGATAACCTCCAGGTGGACTTGGATTTACGCTGGCTACAAGAACGAAATCCATCATAAGATTTTAGGTCACAGGTGAACTTCACGATGATTGACAAGCTATAAACATGGCATGCTTCGATCAAAACCTGGCACTAGACTGTATCTATGCATCGGCCCTGCTAGTGTCATCCATGTATCACTAACCATCTTCATTTTCGCAGCCAGCTGTTTTCCGTGGTCCTCCCTCTTATTGCTTAAATTTTCGCCACTTCTCTCTCCACATTTTGGAGTATACCTGCGAGAACCCTCCCGTTGCTCGTTAGGCCCTTGTGGCCTGGTGACTGGCGTTGACTTGTATCCTCGACAATAACACCTGCACTGAGTAATTTCGCAGACCCACTTGGCTTCATCTCCATTTACTGGAACGTGATTGCATCCGGCGTTTCCGGCAGCGTGACCATGAGGACAGTGGCATATGGGCGGGTGAGCCTTGCATGGACATCCGATCTGTCGAAATTTTTGATTTATGGGAGTGTTGTTTTCTTTACCGCCCCCACTGGAGCCGCCTGCCTTCTTATACTCTTGAACAGACCCATGGTATGGTGAAGCAAATAACTCGGTGCCGACGTCTTCTCCTCTGCCGGTCTATGTACTTGGGTTTATACCATCTACAACATCGCTTGCTAGAGTCTTGTGAAAGTGCCATGAACTGCGTGTTGTCGTCTTCACTTGCGTGGCCGATGATAGAATGAACAGCAAGTTCGCTTGTGGTGACAAGCCAGCCTCACTAGCAACAAGCAGACAGCCTCTCTACTATTATTAGCTCACATGATGCGGGATTGACGATTAAGGAATTTCGTTGTATTCGCACATATACAATTCATACAGATCAAAACGGAATTTACAAGCACCGCACATGAACTGAACGATTTGGCCATATTCCTCTTAGTCTCAATGAAAGCTATCGGGGTATCTACAGGGGTGTCTATGGTGGCTTGGGGTCATCTCAACGAGGTCAGAGATGGCAACAATCAGGTAGATCGACAGATTGATTCCTATTCGAGCACGCACGTGGCACTACGCGCTCCGTGAAGACACGCAAGCCCCCACATATGGCACGTTCTCGAATAAATCTGTCGATCAACTTGATTGATGCCATCTCTGAACAAGGCTGTCAAGGGGTTAGCAGGCTCAATATTCGGATCGATCTATAACTGCTTGCTAATTATGTATAGTATTCAAACGCGACTTTTTCAATGCTTGTGTGACATTTCAGTAAGGTCGTTTCATGAACTTTTCGTTCAGCCATTAGTTTTGCAAGGGCAACCAGACCTCGATGACTAAAAAGTGAGAAATGACCATCTAAGTCAACGTGTGTCGCGCTCAATTCGTAACACTACAGATCTTTCGAAGTACAGCATGTGATGCAAAGTTATGCAGCAGCGCTCGAGCCACGCACCTCTCAATACAAATAACACTTCGAATGCTTTCTCACGCAGCATCCTCGTCCCCACTTCCACTCCACGATAGAGAAACCCACCATCTCAGCAGTTTCTGGCCCGAATAATGAGAAGGCGCTAGCCACGTTGCCGAATGTCCCACACGGTGAATTTCCGTATCTCGTTTTCGGCTACCCAAAGCTCGCTGGCCGCATGGGCTCAAACCCAGAGACTGCAATCTTTCGACGCTTCAATGAGCTGAACACGAGGTTATTGCTTTGCATGCAAGCGGAATTGTGTAGATTGGAGAAGGAGCTTTTAGGCTTGGAAATGATGGATAAACTTGGAGAGGGCGACAAACCAAAGTATTCTATCGATTACGAATACCTCGCTTTGTCTTACAAGGATGCGAATACGACACAATTCGATTTGGTCAAGCAGATCAAGGAAAAGCTGAAAGAGTACAGTAAGCTACGGTTTCTTTCCCTTGGTCGCTCTTCTCCACCTATTCGCAGACTCACCAGACAGAAGTCTAGGCAATGCTCTTATCCAGACCTCGCTGCTATTCCAGCTCGAAGCTCTTACAAACTTCGACCTGCACGACCTGCAGAACTGGCTCAGCAACGACCAAGGTGGATCTAATTGCCTGCGAGGCGTGGACTCCCGTTCATGGGGCACCGCCAATAACCGAGACTGCACGAGTGGTGATCTCGTCGGCCTGAAACCCCGGATCAAGGAGGACTCCTTCTCATGATTTGTCGCCGAGAACGCAGTCAAACTTTTCAAGTACGATATCGCACAGTGGTTCAAGTGCCAATGTTTTGGGCGACAGAAGAAAGATGGGAAGCCGTTCATCTACTACGACACCACGATGCTGAAGATCACGTTCTGGATGACGAGCATCGTGGCATCGCTCATTCCGATCGCATCGATTGCTATTTTGCTTACGTTGGAGTGGATACGGGCACGTGTAGGGACGATCGCGGGGTTCAATATTTTGATTTCCGTTTGCTTGACGCTTTTCACGGATGCGAAAAGGACGGATTGCTTTGCGGTCACTGCAGCGTAAGCGATTTCTCAATCAAAGTTGTATCGGACCGTGCTGATGCGTGGTAGATTTACGGCTATTCAAGTGGTGTTTCTGGGCGTGGAGAACAAGTCTTCCATATGAGTTATAAGCAGCGATTGGGGTCTGGTCTGTGAGAGGGACCAGTGTGATCCTGTCGTCGCTACAAATATTGTTTGCTCCCCAACGTCATGATCTGCAGCATGTAGCACGCGAAGTCATCTGGTAACACAACATCATGGCGCGGATACACAATGCGTGACCAATCCACACGCTCGCAGCAGACTTTGACTTGGTAGTAGAGCTCATTGCTTCGACAAGTATTCCACTCCCGGTATGTCATACCGCCGTCCCAGGAGGAACCCTTGGCGGAATACTTTTCGTCGACGTCGACTGTGACGTCTTACTCTGCTCCATCTCCCTCTGCCTAGACTCCTGCGAATGCTCCCCAACGCTCACCAAATATCTTTGCCATATCTCCGCAAACTCCGAGCTTCCCGACCCAAACCTCTCCAGATGCCGCAACGACCCATTTCGCTTCCGACACAGCATTCCTCTATAGCACGGAAGCGCGCAGACGATGACCGTGATGGTTACTTGCAGGAAGTACCATAGTACGTTTTGATCAGGAAACTTCATGAGATCGACGTCGATGCTGTATACAGTGCGCAGAATTGTGAGAACCATGTTTACGACGACGAGACAGAAGATGATGGCGAGTTCGATTTTTTGCGAGGTTTTCATGAGGAGGGGTTTCAGCATGGTACATGGAAGAGCAATCACTGTACGCCCGTTAGTGCTTGTGCGTGGTGACAGGAAGGTAGCGCCTACAGAGTACGTCACCCGCAAGGTCTAACGCTAACCATGCTTCCAACATAGGTAGGACCCTCCCGGGTGCGTTCTCGTGGCATTGCGCTGTGAAAGTGTTAGAGCTATACTTAAATGTTTCCGAAAGGCACTTACGCTGAGTATCCGGAAAGTACTTTGGATGTCCACAAAGCCAAAACCCCCACATCAAAGTGACGCCAAAGCTGATGAAGGTGAACACGGCAGCAAACGCCCAAGCAATGCGAAACTTTAACGATATTTCCGAGAACACGTGCCAGTACAGTGCCAGAAAGCTCGCCTTCACGGCGTAGATGACACACCAGAAGATCAGACTGTTGGCGGCGTTCAATCTGGCGTTCCGGTGAGGATCGCTTTCTTTGACCTCGCTCTCGTCGATAATCCCCATGGCAGCGAGCTGTGCGTTGTACTCTGTCGGCGCGATGAGATGATATGTTACCGTGAAGGCGATGCAGAACAGCATAGCGACGCCATTGAAGAAATCATCCCATGCGAGACGTCTCCGCCGATGCCAATGGATCGCAAAGCGACCGATGGTAAAGATAAACGCGAGCGTGGTCAACGACCACGCGATACCCTTCGCGCCCCGTCAGTTACCCCACATTCTACCCCAAAAGCGCGTGCGTGCAAATCTAGGGGACTTACCAGGACCTCATGAAGCCGTAGAACATGCATCGAGCGCGTGCGAGTCGGTGCTTCATAGGAAGCACCACGATCCGCCTGTGTGGAATGAGGCAGCGAGGGGTTGCGCGCAGTGAGCGCTTTTACCCAGAGTGACTTTACCGCCGAACGGGGGATGTGCTGAACTGGAGCTGCAGGTCGGTATTGCCCAGGTCCGAGGCCATGGTTATGCTCGCCGAGCCCTCGTGTGCGGGATCAGCCTGAATGGATTGTGGAGGGGCGAGCGCGTTGCGTGTTCGTTTGCCCGCTCCAACAAGATTGCCATACAAGTCGGCTCGTGATGCGGAATCCCCCTCGTGCTCGGTAAGATTCCTATGGTTGTAATTGGTTGGTGTGTGGAATTTATCCTGGTTAGTGCCGTGATGCGCTGAGAATCCCGGTTCGCGGAACAGATAAGAAGGGCAAGCTTACGGTAATGCTGATTCAGGCCGGGAACTAAGCGGCCAATCCAGCGACCCAGCTTCGATGGAATCACCATGCTCATTTCAAGAAGGAATCTTGATCAGCGAGCGTTGAAATCATGCGAAGGCGAGTCGTTGCGAGCGGTGCGGACACGTTGACATTCGGACCCCGAGAAGGAAGGCGCCACAATAGATACGGGATATTGCCGAAGGAATGCGGCGGGCGCACAGGCTGATTTGCGATGCGGTTCAATCCTGCACATGTGCGCTTGGGAGCAGAACAGTGTTCCCTTGGGGAAGGAAAATCACACGAGGTCTCCGCACTGACAGCTCGGTAATGCAAACGATGACGCCAACTTTCGTGTTTCGTCGTTCTTCAAGTATCGTGGCTTGCGCGGGGGCTTTCTGAATTATTGATACTGTATTGTGATATAGGCATCCCTTACGAAGTCGCTAACGGATCAAAAGGCGGCTCTACGAAATCAACCACCTCTTTATCCTCCGGTCTCCTGATGCCACCCTCAGGCACCGCATCCAGCACAATCCCATACTTATCAGACGCATCAATGAGCCGGTCATAGTTCCTACACTTATGCTCCACGTTGAAGTTTGGATGCGGGTTGTAGTGATTCTTGAGCCAGCTGTAAGTAATGAGCGTCGAATCGGCGTCGCACATGAATTTTTGGCGAAGCATGTCGGCGCAGTGGTCGATGTGCTCTGCCCAATCCTCGTGGTTTGTTCGCGAGAACTCTGCATCTTCTGTGTAATATTCGGGATATGCCGCTTTCCATAGACTTCGCTGGAGGAGAATCAGTGCATGAATTCGTGGATTGTTGACGGGATCAAACCTACCACGCAGTGTAAATGATGAAAGCCTTCAAAGATCGCCAGACGGCCTTCACCAAGGTATGGTGGGGTTTTGACTGAATGCTGTGAAGTGTTGATAGTTTGGAAGACATCCTCCGGGATGTTCATCAAACGCACTGTTCAAATTCTCAGTCAAGGTGCTTGCTAAAAATGAACTGCAGACATACGTGGCAGGATATCATCCCAAGCCTTGTCTACCTCTGCTGAAGGCGGCCCTTTGAATGGCGAATCGCGGTTGAACGTCCCATTGAGACGAATCCTTCGATCATACGGATGGTCATAGAGAAGCGCATCTGAAGAAGTCCTGTGAGCAAAGATCCCGTCGCAAATGGAAGAGCAGCTCACCTCTTGTGGTTGGACACCTCTGCGCTGGCCGCACGAACAGTCCTGCCGACACTGACAACGAAAATATCACCAAATGTAGAATCCATGGCCAGACCCTCCACACAAATTTTGGCTTTAGTTTTGACGATGTTTCGTATTCCGCCAAAGATTCCTCCGATGAAGACCGTTCCAAGTTCAAGCTCTCTTTCGAAGGTATCGCAACGTAGCCTGCCATTTCTTCCAGATGTCAACGTGTTTCGCAAGACGAGGACTTTGAGGATTAAAGGGATTCGCGACACGATAACAGGCCGCGGGTGATCTGCGCAGGAGGCGAAAGGCATGCATCTGTCAACGCTGTTCCCTGCCCGTAATTTATGAAGAATCCTGGACCATGGGCCCAAGCATCATTACCGACTTCCCATGCACAATCAACCACCTTTATATTATTATCAGTTATTTTTATCTCACTCGAAACTCGTTAGATCATATTCACCCTGCTACTCATTCGCTCTGACCCATATACCTTCGCGCTATCGAAAAGTAGGCACCGAGACATATTTTGCCTCTTTCCCAGTGATAGCATTAGCAGAATAAGATCGCGAACAATTTAATGACCAAAGCCAGATTCGTGCATTTGTACGCCCCTTACCTTTCTGGAGTATATATCGGGGATTATCATTTGCAGGGGTGCTTGGTTTCAGGGCCGGGCGAATCATCGTAAGAAGGGCGGTAGGTACGCGAGCTGAAGGCATGCATCCTGGAACAACCCGCAACCTTATGCTAAAGGGGATATGTAGACAGAACGCTTCCGCCACGTATCGAATCTCATAAAATCGGTTCATTGTCGTAATCGCTAAAAATCCCCATTCTTGTCACGAAATTTCCACAACGCAAGAGATTTGCACCTCAAAAGAGTGTCATTTAGATCAACATCTCGCAGCACATTTCGATCGACATTCAACTTTTCCAAGATCGTGTCCAAATACACGTTTTCACTCCAACATGAAACCCTCCGCCATCATCCTCGCGCTCCTCCCGCTCTCTCTCGCCGCTCCAATCTCAAAACCAGGTACGCCCTCCCATACCGCCGCAGCTCATCACTTTCGCACCTCCCTGATACACCACAGGCACAATAGACGCACGGCAAGACGTCTCCACTGATGGCGAAGCCATCGTCCAAGTAATCCACTACAACGCCGACCTAATCAACCGCGACGCGAAACCTGCTCCACGCGTCATCCCTCCAGTCGGGTTTCCCGCCTACTACAAAGCCGATTTGATTGAGAAGGAAAATATTGTGAAGAGGAAGACGGGTGGGCGTGGCATTCCGCCGTTAACTGGGTTTCCGGCGAGGTATAAGGCGGATTTGATGGAGACGGAGTAGGAGAATGGGGGTTATGCGGTGCCGATATGGTACTGCGATTGTAAGAGTAAACATGATGCATGCATGGGTCGATCGCGAGGGATTCTGTCTATATTTGACGGCAATTGAAATATGAACACAGTACTTCTCGTCTAATTGCTATAGATGCCGATCTAAAGTCGTCATGCCGAAAGGACCAGCAAGCGATAGCCACTTCTATCAGTCTATAAGCGTGGCTGGTTTGGATACTCCTCCAGATTTCAAGCGCCTGCCGTAGTGGTTTCAACCCGTACGGTAATTTTCCTAGCGTACTTGGTCTGAGAGAACGACCTTCACGTTACCAAGAAGAGAAAATCTCTGACCACTGAAACAGAACCACGACTGTGGATTCACTGCTGCTCCTCATTCCTCGTGAACTTCGTTTTCGTCAACACCCTTGTCCTCCTCATGATCCTGGTCACCAACGCCTTGGGGAGCCAACTCCCGAGCCAGAGGAGCTGTATTGCTAACCTCAAGAGCAGGCTCCCTAGCCTCATGCGCCAACCCACGAAACATGTTACCAGACATGTCCCTGATCTCGAAAGAGGACTCCCCAACGTCGCGTCTCAACTTACGGGCCATCTTCAACGACTCACGAGCACTTCCTAAAACTTCACGAACCCTCTGGAAAGCCCCACGAGCTTGAGTCAGCTCACGTTCGCGCATTATGCGCTCCCAACTTATGCGCAGACCAGGGAACCTCCGGAACAAGCTCTCGCGCTGCTCCTCATCCATCTCATCGAACGGTATGGCAGTGGAAGTGGGGTCGGAGGCAGTTACGCCTATATAGGTAATACCTTGTCCACCACGATGGGAAGGCGAAGGAAGAACGCCATTGGTCAAAGCGTATAGAGTTATCGTCGGCTGGCAGGCTTGCGGAGGAGCAGGTGCGTCGATGCGAAGGCGCGGAGCAGCAGTCTGTTCTAGAACAGGAGCCATGTTGGCACGGGATCGGCCTGGCGTAAACATTTTCTGGTGAGGGTTCGAAGAAGCGAATATCGTCGTACGAAGAAGCGGTGCAGAGCCACGCGGCAGAGTCGGGGGCGTGTCCAGGTTGGGTTGACCTGACGGATTGCCGACGGTCTGGTACCTGCCCATGGGGTCCGCCCTCATTTCCATATTCCTCCTTCTTGCTTCCTCCATCTGATGAATTGGCCTTCGGATAGCGATACCAAGGGACTCAGAAGGGTTCGGAGCTCGGCGAGGGCGGCCCTTGTCCAGGCATGGATCCAGGCTCCGTCGGCACTTTGGACAAGTGTGGGCGTTGCCCATTCCGCTGTTCACCCAGTGCTGGAGGCACTTGTGAGCGAAGAGGTGGCCGCAGCCGACGGCTTCTAGTTTGATGGCCGAGTGGTCGCCACCGTCGTACGGCTCGTAGCAGATCTCGCATTCAGTATCCTGCGGGAGCCCGGAGGCTGACACCTTCGCGTAGTTCTGGAGATTTGCTGGCGACGGCGGTGCGGTCGAATGTAAGGGATGAGTGAATTGGTGCACACGCTCACGCTTGATCGACCGCGCCGCCCTCCGCGACTCGCCCATATTCCATTGAAATCGTTCGTCACCGTGAAGCACGCTAGGGAGAGTAATGCAAGGAGGGCGAGGATAGGGATGCATAGAACCCAGGCAGATATGCGAAGGCTGCCCCTCCGGCGTACCAGGTTCAGGATACCCACCAGGCATACCAAAGGGATCCACCAATACCCAAGCTGTACGTCATCGGCCCAGAGTGCGATACTAAAGCATCGTGTTAGCATGAAAGTTTAGCTGGGAGTCTTGTGTTGATGTGTCTGCCAGGCTTGGAGGCGAGTTTTCGCCAGAGTTTGCTGGTTGTGCTGGCCTTGTGTCTTGAGAAGACGTGTCGGTTGGCTGCTGCATAGTCGGGTGGTCTCGAACAACTTGTGAACCGTCGGCATGTACCTGTCCATGTATGCCACTCGGGACGTTACCTTCGGCGGAAAACTGCGCATTCTACGACTCTTGCTCGTCGGGAGCCTGATCCGCTGGCAGCAGTGACTCTGGGCGACGGTCGGCGTCGCGAAGGGCGTCCGCTCGCCCATTCGGGTTGTTCCCGTCGCTCATGTACTTTGATTTCGCGTTAGCGATTGCTTCACAGGGCGCTGGAAGTAAACCGGCTGAGCAACGCGGTGCTGCGAATTGTGCGGCGAAGGGCTTGCGGGCGGGAGTTGATGGCGAGCCACAGTCGCGATTGATTAAAACAGGGCGGGGGCAAAAGAATGCGCTAGCCGGTGAAAGGAGGCGGAAGAGCACTGTCGAAAGAATGATCACGCACGCAGTGAAGTCGTATAGTGAATAAGGTCTTGCATTCAATTTTGGAACTTTGTGTGGTAGGCGAGACGTCAGTGCTTGTCAGACCAGACATCGCCGGATATCAGACTTACAGTACCCTGAAGGAAGTTTAGATACGTGTTCTCCTGTATGATGCTCTAGACGGATCTCAGGGACGGGGAGGTTTTCGGAGGTGTCTTTAGCCTCAAGTAAAAGTCAGAACACCATTCCCAATATAGGGCCACCGAGAAGCTACTGCATCCTGAAGGCCATCAGGGAGAGCATTCCGCTTGTCGAACATAGGTCTTGGGCATTCCTTCGAGCGCAGAGCAATGACGGGCGTTCACGCCGTTACCCCACATGAATATTCGCATTTTTGACAGGGTAGTAAGGGGGGAATCGCAAGATTGACTTGCCCTTTATTGCATGTGTGATTGCGAAACCATTCATGACGGCTTCGCTACCAAAGTTGGGCAGGAAGCTTAGACACTGCCAAAGCACGAAATCCGACCACCAGAGCAGGCCAAGCAGGCTCTTGCTTGTTACAGCTTGTGCTGCCGTAAAAATATCGAGACGAAGAATGCTGTAAGGGAACAAGCCAAAGAGAAAACTGACAGCTGTGTTAGCGAGCGCTTGCGATAGCATGTGAGAAGCTCATACCGTGTGTCCAATTCAAAGCCTCCACGTACGAGCGGATGACCAATTTACCAACTGAAGGCTTCGCATGATCCGCATAATGCACATCCGAGATCGCGCGACCAATAATCTGCGCACCGCATTAGCAACAACCCGCTTCTATCATCTGCAATACGACTTACTTTCCACTTCTCCTTGTCCGCAAACCCCGCATCTGTCAACTTTCTCTCAAGCGCACCCTTCAACGTGCTCTGCAGCACCGAGCTCGTCCCCGCCATACCTATCAACATGCCCACACTGGAAGCTAGATAGAGCGAGCTCGCAGCAACTGCGGAATGTGCGGGATCTATAGCTGCTTGCACGTTGATGAAAAGAGTTGATTGGATGACGCCCATCGCAAAACCACCGGGGAAGATGTATAGAGATTCAAGCCAGTTGGTGTTACCGTGCCAGCGGAGGATAAGGAGAAGGTAGCCGATTGAAGCTGTGAAGAGTGCGAGGAGACTGAGGGTCTTGTAGCGGCCCGTGCTAATAAAACATGTGAGTTGGTAGAAGAAGGAATTGGCGATGAGGGGCATACCGTTTGATGACGATCCCGGAAAGTATACCGCCTACCGCGTTCCCCGCTACAGCGGGAAAGAGATGGGCCCCAGCTACGGTATTGGAAGCGCTCGATGTGACTTGGAAGTAAAGCGGGATAGCGATCATAAGCTACTGAGATTAGAGGAAACTAGGAAAGGCCAGAAATGATGGAACTTTACCCCGACTTGCGCCGCAGTTTGGCAGATCATGATGACGAGTGAGAGTACCACGTCCTTGTGTCGAAACAAGATGAGTGGAATGATTGGTTCTTTCGCAAATCTCGCCTCAGTAACCACGAAGAGGGCACCAAACAAACAAGCGCCGCCGAGCAAGCCGAGGACGACGGGGTGGGACCACGGCAAGCGGTCACCTCCAATTTCCAGCGGGAAGAGGAAGCTGAGTATGGTCAGCACCATGAAGGTCGCCCCAAGGACATCGATACGGGCGAGGTTGCTCTTCTTAAGCTCGTCTATCGGCTCTTGGGTGGTATGCGCGGGAAGTGTGATCGCAATAAGGATGATAGCGACGCCTGCCAGTGGTGCTTGTCCCAGGAAAGACCACCGCCAGCCTACGGTATCAGCAAGCCAACCTCCGAGTGGTCCTCCAATGCTACGGCCTGTCGTCGCGACAATGTTGACGTATGAACGCCACGATGCCACATCACGGAGAGGCACGAGATCGGTAATAAGGATAGACACGAGCGCGGTCATACCGGAGGATCCCAAGCCTGAGACGACTCGTCCGAGGATGAGGTAACCCATTGACGTTCCGACACCCCTGCTTTGGTTAGCTTTCGGGCGGTTCCGCCAGACAGGTCGCCGCAATCGCTTACACTAACGCACTACATTGACCCGAGCTGTTAGAGTGGCACGAGGTGTGGGGTAAGACTCTGACTCACCAGCCGCCCCCGAAAAGCGTGTACGCAAGTAGAATTAGGGCCTTGCGACCATATATGTCGCTCAACTTTCCATACTGGAATTGTTAAAAATCAATTAAGCTGAGTTGAGGTTGGAAGTAACCTACTAGGGGTTGCATCGCCGCAGCCGCGAGACCGAAGCTGGTGAGGAGCCAACTAGAATCACGCAAGTCATTGAATTCCGAAGCAATGATGGGATGCGTCGCCATGAGGAGCGAGCCATCTGCATTCGAGATAAATACACCTGTGCCAGAGTTAGAACAGAGATCACTGTGGTGCTCTGTACTCACCAATCAACAGAACCAATACGATCTGTAGTACTGAAACATTTGCACGTGCTCGATCATCCGACCCTGATGCTTGTCCTGCCTCTTGGTCGACTAGGTCATGGCCACTTGTCGGGTGAAGGGCTGTGCTTGGTGTGGATGGGACTGTGGCATCAATAAGAAGCGGGGTCTCTTCATGGTGCGCGTCGGCACCGCGGGATACCATGATGGGATGAAGAAAAGAAGTAAGGCAAATGGATACTATGCAGTCGGTAAGGAGAGTGGTATCGAGAATATGGGTAGCAAGAAGTACTTTTGACAGATGCCGGCAGGCCGCTATCAGAGGACCAAAATCCCGAGGCTACAGTACCAAAAAGCCGATAAAGGGACTGTGGGTCTGGGAAGAGACTAGTGAGCTAGCGAGATAAACGATGTTGTAAAACAAGGATGCAATTGCATCATCGGCAACCGAGCGACCAGAACGTTCGCATTCAGGAGCCTCAGATGTACGCGCGGCTAGAAAAGAGCGAGTTTGATATCCTTGCAGGAACCTTCAACTGCGGAGTCATGTTAGGTTGCCTCCGGGGTTCGCTAGACCCAATGAGACCAGTGACTGCCGTGGCGAAAAACGATACCATCTTCCTCGAATTGCGGTCCCTCGGCGTCCACAATATACCCAGCCTCGCATCGCTGATACTCAACCCTTTTCTGTTGAACTTCGTAGAAGTGATCGAACTTTGGTGAGAGGGCATGATGCAGATTTCTCACGTTGCCTGCTGGGTGGAGGGCCTCCCATGGCTCGATGCAAGTGCGACCTTTGCAAGATTTCAATACAAACAAGAGTGCATCTAATCGCGCTGCCACTTTGTGAAGTGAATGTCCCAGGAGAGTCTGTGCAGGACCGCTGTGATGGCTTAGGAGATTCTTCAGTTGGCCAGGGTCATTCTGTTCACTCGTCAATACAACTGAAGCGCCATTGGCGCGTGATATGGGCAATGCGTACGTCCAGATCGTAGAGCTCATGCTCGTTGTTACACCAGACAGAATAGTAGAAGCCGTATGACTTTCCGATAACGCGCAGTGCCTTATACGTATTGTTCCAGTGCAGTCGCTCTACAACCTTATCAGCAAGTAAACACGAACGGAGCAGCAGTCGTACCTTGTCCCCATGATTTGCCCTCTCCAGCAGCGAAACCCCAATACTCCACATTGACGTGCTCGTGCCGATCCAGTGTAGCAGCCTTGATCGCCTCTTTTGTAGTGGGTATGGCTTCGCCGTCAAAATCTGCGCGAGGATGTACCCCAACGAGGTCCAGGATTGTGGGTGCAAGGTCGGTATGAGTAGTGACTATCCCGGTCGTTGCGTTCTTTGGGACTCCGGGTCCGCGTATGATGAGCGGAATATTAATATCCTCTTCGAATCCGCATTCCTTACCAGGTTGCAAACGGTGTTGACCGATGTGGTACCCATTGTCGCTAGAGTATATAATATACGTATTCTCCAGGATTCCATGGTTTTCCAGGCGAGAGATGACACCATCCACAAGCTCGTCCACACCCTGGAGTGCACGGAGCCTGGCGCGATAGAAATGGTCGTTGAAGGCGACATTCTCTGGACTCTGGCGTGGCAGTTTCCGGACCCAGTTCACGCCTGAAGGTTCTTCCGGGTTGAAGTTATCGGTACGGGGAACCTTGGCATCTGGAAACAGATGGACGTGTCTATCGGCTGGGATTGGAGGCTCAAACTCGGCATTAAATTTACCCCCAGGCTCAGGGAGAGCCTCAAATTTGACGTTGCTGTGCGGTGCAACAGGTGCGATGGTGAGGAAGAAGGGCTTCTCGTCTGCAATAGCATCTTCCAGAAATCCATAGGCCTTCTCAGCGAGTATATCAGTTGTGTGCTCACCCTCATAACGGACTGGTGGATCTTTGTTCCGCTGATAAGTGCTATTGAGGTACTGATAAGTGAAAGGATCAAGCAAAAAGTCCTATATTGTTAGCTAAAACACCCAGCCAACTTTGGGGAAACTCACAGACCCAGTAAAGCCGTTGACATGGGGAGAGTCGTAATTGTAAACAGTATGCGTATTGAACAGCTTCCCAGTGTAGTATGTGTTGTACCCAGCATCCTGCAGCCAGATGGGAAGGAAGTTGTCATTCAGTCCTTGGCTAACAAACTTCGGATAACCTCCGTAGGGTGGGCTAACATCCGTCACATTTGTATTGTGGGCAGCTTTCCCAGTCCATAGAGAGACGCGAGATGGACAGCAAAGCGCAATTGTGCAGAAATGCCGCTTGTAGAAAGTTCCCTGCTGCAACAGATGCTTCTGAACATATGGTAGGTAATTCAGGGAGTCCAGATGCAAGTCCTGGTCGTCGGTGAGGATGAAGATGATGTTCGGTCGCGTCGCAGAATGATCTCCGATATGCGTTTGAGGTTGTTGGGACTCCGAAATGACTTGCTGTGGTCCAGCGACCCTCAAGCCCCAATTCGCCCAAAAGAATGAAGCCCAATACATGATTTCTCGCAAATGATGGATACTTTCGCGATGGGAAATTCTTACCACTTACTGTTTAGATATCAAGCTAATGAAGAGCTCCGCCCGAGATTGCGTGCTTAACCCCTGCTATCACACATTAGCGGTGGCAGATAGGCGCAACTCAGTGGGTCGATGGCGCTGTGCGAGGCATTTCGCATCCCCAGTATGGCTCCTCATCAGTCCTCCATTATCATAGCAGGAGACGGCATATGAACCGTGATGGACTCAGCGTGGAGGGATTGTCGTTAGTGAACCGCGCATGGCCCAAAGCGTGATGACATAATCACGCTACCGTTCCCCACCATGGGCAACTAGTGTCAACCTCTGCACGCCGCGGAGTATATCGACTGCAGATCATCAAGTCAACTTTTCTGCTTCTTCAATGAAACGTTGGCTATGTCGCGCAATGGCTCCCAAGATATCCATGCAATACACCTCGAAAGCGCCCCCCGCGAAAGGCAACATTGTCAAATTCATCTATGAATAGCGCATCCTGATTGCCCTTAAGGATGCAGACTCCAATGGCTCCGTAATGCGCGCCTGGATGCAGTATTTACCGGTTCGAATGTGTATATGTGAGGGTTCGTCGCTTAGCTCAGCGTTATAGCATTGATTTCATTACATATTGAATTTTCCCGCTGTGTTACGCTTTTCGATCCCGTTAGACGTATCAACTCAACTATCCTTCCACTGATCCACCAGTACCCCAATCAACTTCTCTACAACCTCTATTCCCACCCCAAATTCCTCATCGCACTCCAGCCTCGGAACATGCAAAAACACCACATCTCTCCTTCCTTTCTTCTGCATCTCCAACAAGCTCACATAATAAATGAAGCCACAAACGAAAGTTCCCACATCGTCGCTATGCCTCACATCGGCCATGCCGATCTCCTTCTCCTTCGCCTTCACCTTCGACTTTGACTTCCCTTTCGCTGTCGCGCCAATAGACGCACACTCATCCCGCCAAGCCTCCACAACCCCCTCTAGCTCAAACCCCGTCGCAAGCTCCCCGGGCGCTTTCCCAAAAACCTTCTTATTCTCCGCGCGAGTAAAGACCCTGCGGTTTTGGTCGGGAATATCGTGGTACCCCTCCCTCGGCGCGCTCTTCTCAACGGCAAAGTAGGAGCGATCGAGGGCGAGGCCAACATGTAGGACAATATGGGGATCATGCTTTGCTATTAGGCTAGGTGTCTCGGCGAGGATTACGTGGTAGACTGCCGGTATGTATGATTCTGGAACAATGAGGTTGATGGTGCGATTGTTGGAGGACGGGAGCGTGGGCGGGAGATTGCGGGCGATCTTCCATGAGGGATTCGTGTTGATGTCAAGGAAGGGCTGCGAGAGTTAAGTATGACGAATGAGACGTTTGGAGCGAGGGCGACGAACGCCGAAGCCAGTCACGAGCACACGAATTTCTTCTGTGAGTTTTGCGGAATCCATTCAGTGCTTGGAACTTCACTGTATCTTTCCGTTCGGAAGTAGGATGATTCGAGGTATATTTTCGGTGTAAAGTTTGAGTCGTTCCGCAGGATGCTGGTCGCCTTGCTTTATATATCCTGGTACCGCCCTTCAGCGCGCCCGCATAAGCTTAGCACTGCCAATTCTCCGCCCTTTATCTTCATGTGTGAAATCGAGCGCAAGAAAATTCTGCGAGAGTGACACTAGGAAGTGCAAGGTAAATATTTTAATATACAGCTTGGTGAAGAAGAAATATGTCGCTCCAAGCGAGCAAGAATAATGAAAGTTTGCTATAACTACAGGGGTATCTAATTCTAAGAAAAAACTTGAAGGACGTGTCTAATCGCATCGATAGGACGAGAGGAACAGAGATAACAGATATGTGAAGAAATTCTAACATTTGGATGATTGCGCGGTCACCAGAACAAACCGTACGAGAAAGCTGCCAGAGCGACGGAGAAACAAGTCTATTCAGCGTTAGTAGAGCAATTTATCAGGCCATGAAAGATGATCGACTTACCAAAGCAGCTCGATCAAATCCAGTGAGACCGGATACCTTCAAGCCCCCGCTCCCACTCCCCCAACTTGAGCCCTTGGTCTTCCAGTTCATATGAGCATTGCACTCTCCGTACGGTTTGGGCTTATCCAGTGTAGGAAGACCCGGAGTCGGATAAACATTAATCGTCTGCGTTGCAGTGGCCGAGAATTTACTGAGCAGCTCTGAGTTGATGTTGCTGCAGAATTGCCATCCCAGCACGGATTCATTCTTGCTATTGCTGCCGGACAAAACGTTCGCTAGGGCTGAGTAACCCTGGGCGCTGAAGTAACCGTAGCATGCATCAGCCGCATTGTCGAAGCGAGCTGTTGCGAGGGCATTCACTGAGGCGGACTGGTAGTAGTATGTTTCCACGTTGGGATCTTCAGTCGAGGTGGTAGAAGTGGGGGTGCAAGCTAGTGATGTCGTGGTAGGTACGTAGCAGGCACATCGGGCTTGATCGGAAGGGGCGAGGTCATAAAAAGAAGAGGTTGCTGAGGCGCAGGAGGAGAGTATGGAAGCATAGTCTGTGCAGGCCGCGTAGGCGACCGCAGTTAGCGTGCTCGTTGGTGTGACTAAATATTTGTTAGAGGTCGGATGGAACTCCCAAGAAGGAACCACTCACATGACAGTGATTTTAAGGTGCATGCTTGTGTTATGCTGGGCGGCACACTGATACCTTGCGCGCTCGTAGGAGTACATGTCGGCGTCGCCAGAATTGCTTCCACGACCCTTGAGATCTGTTTTGATGGGTCTGTGCCGTTTGTGCCGTTGAGGCCGAGCTCCAGATTTCCGAGCACTTCTTGTGCTTGCTCTGCTGCCGGGATAAAGCCGCCATTGTTGAGAGGCTCGTAGTCTTCTACACCCGTGTACAATACGGTCGGTGGGGGGTTTGAGCCCCCACCCCCACCGCCGATTGGTCCAGGACGACTGGGTCTGGAGCCCGATCCACTGCCTCCGCTTCCTCCTCCTCCACCTCCACCACCTCCACCCTTACCACCACCACCACCTCCTCCTCCTCCTCCTCCCCCTCCGCGACCCCCGCCACCTCCTCCACTTCCTCCTCCGCCACCACCACCCGATGACCCACCCCCGCCCTTTGGCGCAGCTAATGCGACGTTGAAGAAAACAGCCAATATTGTGAAAGCAGTATAAGAACGCATGTTTGTCTTTGGATATAGGTCCAACTGAAAGCTGGAAAGACGAATAGATATAACTCACCTGTCGCCTGGGGCTTAGGCGGTCATTCTCTAGTCAAAGCCACAGTAGGATCCGGGCGTAGGTCTGTGCGTGGCGTAGCCTCAATGAGGCACGGGAATAAAGACATCAATGAAGACAGTGAAGGACGTGCCGCAAAAGCTATTCTTGATCAGTAGAGCAGATATGAAGTGGGCCAAATTCATCACATGTCACTACATTCCCCATCTGAGCGACCAGACAGCCAGGAGAGCGCGTGGGAATCTTTCACGTAAACACTTGAACCGGACGGAGACTGGATGCCTGAATGAACACCCTGTAAGATGCATCATAAATGAGGTTCTCATGCACGGCTGAGCAGCCAACTCCGTCGGGCGAAACATTCACCAGGGCGGCGAAACCTGGCAAATACGGCACGGAATCCTACCAACATCTCTCGAGGTCAACCAGCTCTTGCAGGCACGAAGCGAAGCGGGTTCGGAGAGCGACCTGATGGCAAGGTTGCCGCGCATCGCGTGATTGCCGAAAGATCGTGTCGTTACGTGCAGGCCGGAGGGTCGTCAAAGCTTGGGGCGTCGCATCGGAGTAGGGACGGTGGTGAGAAGGACGCAGGGCCGAACTGGGCGAGATCGCCGCAGTGCTTAGCTCAGCACGCTAGTCAGTGGACCCCATTGCGCCACACCTTTATAACTTTTGCAACTTGAGAGACAGACAGGAACATCCAAGGGAGGTGCTCATTGTGTCAGGAACGCCTTTCAGAATCCTAGGTATCGAACGACTATATCGCACCGGCTCTTCTTTGCACACTTTGTGAGGGCCGATTGTATGTGGCATAGGCGCCTTTCTGAGGTATAGACTTCGGGAAAATTTACCACTCGAGGGTTTGCAAATACTTGATGCATCTGAAATGTGCAGGAGCAAGACGACAGCGGCGCACACTGTTCACAGACGCCGCAGAGCATACTCCACGCCAAGCATCAGGCCCTTGCTAGCTCCCACATCGCCGAGCGAACTGGCCTGACCGCCTGTGGCTGCATTCAATTCACGAATTTATTTTGCTGGGCTGAGTCACTTGCCGGTCAACTTCACCACCATGCCTTCTGGCACACTCCATAACTAACCAATTGCGCTTCCTCGCCTCCTTGTTGACTCTTGAGACTCGATTGGGGTGCTCCAAATACTCCTCAGCCAAGCATTCTGCGCAAACACGCTTCGGATAGCATGGCCACCAACGGAGCTTCGTCTGAGCCCACCAAGGTGAAAATCCTGGGCAAGGACTCAATCGTAGTAGATTATGGCATCTGGCAGAGCTACATTGCTGAAGACCTCCTCGCCAACATTCCCTCGTCGACGTACGTCCTCATCACCGACACCAACATCGCGCCCCTCTACATCCCCGCCTTCCAGAAGAGCTTCGACCGCGCAGCTACCTCACAATCCTCCCCGCCGCGCCTCCTCACGTATCAGATCCCGCCCGGAGAGAACTCGAAATCGCGGAACACGAAGGGTGTGGTGGAGGACTGGCTCCTGTCGCAAGGATGCACGCGGGACACGGTCATAATAGCGCTGGGCGGAGGCGTGATTGGAGACATGATCGGCTTCGTGGCAGCGACGTACATGCGGGGCATCAAATTTGTGCAGGTGCCCACAACACTGCTGGCCATGGTGGACTCGTCAATCGGCGGCAAGACGGCGATTGACACACCGGCGGGGAAGAACCTGGTTGGTGCGTTCTGGCAGCCTGAGAGGATATACATCGATTTGCAGTTCTTGGAATCGCTGCCCAAGAGGGAGATTGTAAATGGCATGGCAGAGGTAGTCAAGGTAGGCAATGCAACAAATACTTTCACAGGTCTATGCTGAACGTGCCAGACCGCGGCCATCTGGAATGAGGACGAGTTCACAGCCCTCGAAGGCAACGCCGAGACGATTTTGCGCGCCATCGACCAAAAGCCCGTAAACGGTCGACGGAATCTTGACAACATAGCCTCCATCCTCAAGCGAATAGTGATCGGTTCGGTGCGAGTCAAGGCAGAGGTCGTGTCCGCAGACGAGCGAGAGGGCGGCCTGCGCAACCTGCTAAATTTCGGGCACTCGATCGGACATGCGATAGAAGCGATTCTGACGCCCCAAGTACTTCACGGAGAAGCCGTCGCAATCGGCATGGTCAAGGAAGCGGAGCTGGCGAGATACCTGGGAGTGCTGGATCCGTCAGCCGTAGCCCGTCTGGCGAAATGCCTCACAAGCTACGGACTGCCAACTTCCCTCGCCGACAAGACGGTGCGCAAGCGTACAGCGAACAAGCACTGTCCGGTTGATGAGCTTATCATGATTATGGCTGTCGACAAGAAGAACGCGGGCAAGCAGAAAAAGGTCGTTCTGCTATCGGGAATAGGCAGGACGTACGAGAAGAAGGCGAGCTCGGTCGACGACAGGGACATTAGGATCATCCTCTCCCCAAGCGTGCTTGTGCACCCCGGCATTCCCTCCACTTCGAACGTTACATGCACGCCTCCAGGATCGAAGAGCATCTCAAATCGCGTCCTCGTATTGGCTGCGCTGGGCTCTGGATCATGTCGGATAACCAACCTCCTACACTCCGACGACACGCAGGTTATGCTCGACGCGTTGGTGCGCATGCAAGCAGCTACCTTCTCGTGGGAGAACGATGGAAAGGAGTTGGTTGTGACAGGGAACGGTGGCAACCTCCGGGCTACTGATGACGAACTTTATTTGGGCAACGCAGGAACTGCATCCCGTTTCCTGACCTCTGTGGCCGCTCTTGCACACCCATCAGGTTCGATTACGTCTACCGTTCTGACGGGAAACGCTCGAATGAAGGAACGCCCGATTGCGCCTCTGGTCAAGTCTCTTCGATCCATGGGAATCGACGTGCACTACGAGGAGAAAGAAGGCAGCTTACCTGTGCGGGTGTCATCGTGTGGGGGATTTGGCGCGAGCTCCGGCGAGCGGGCGTTTACTGGAAACATCGAATTAGCTGCGACCGTATCTTCGCAGTACGTGTCATCCATTCTCATGTGCGCGCCATACTCCAAAACGCCCGTCACCCTCTGCCTCGTTGGTGGCAAGCCCATTTCGCAACCTTACATTGACATGACGATCGCAATGATGGCTGCCTTCGGTGTTCAGGTGGAGAGGTCGCAGACCGAACCAAACACTTATCACATCCCTAGCAAGGGTTATACCAACCCGGGAGAGTACGTGGTGGAGAGCGACGCCAGCTCTGCAACTTACCCGCTTGCGATCGCGGCCATCACCGGAACGACATGCACCGTGCCCAATATCGGTTCGGGCTCGCTTCAAGGCGATGCACGCTTCGCGGTCGAGGTGCTGGAACCGATGGGTTGCAAGGTCGAGCAAACAGAGACTTCCACGACCGTCACCGGACCTCCGAGGGGCGGCTTGAAAGCTGTCAAGGAGATCGACATGGAGCCGATGACCGATGCTTTCCTTACTGCTTCTGTTCTAGCAGCGGTAGCGTCTTCAAACGGCTCTTCTACGACAACACGTATTTACGGCATCGCAAACCAGCGTGTCAAAGAGTGCAACCGAATACAAGCTATGGAAGATGAGCTTGCCAAGTTCAGAATCACGTGTCGTCAATTCGACGACGGTATCGAGGTGGATGGCAGAGGCTATCAGCTCGATACCCCTAAGGTTGGCATCCACTGCTATGATGACCATCGAATTGCCATGAGTTTCGCGGTCCTCTCGCTTGTTGCTCCTGACCCGGTCCTCATTCTTGAGAAAGATTGCACAGGCAAGACCTGGCCAGGGTACTGGGACATTCTACGCCAGCTTTTCAGGGCTGAGCTCGATGGTGTAGAGCAGTCGCTCGTTCTTCGCGACACGCACCATGGTCTCAAGACACACGAGAAGTCGATTATCATCATTGGCATGCGCGGTGCTGGTAAGACAACCACTGGCGGTTGGGCAGCTCGCCACTTGGGATGGCCGCTCCTCGACCTTGACACCGGACTTGAGGACCACCTCGGCATGACGATTCCAGAAGTCATTAAAACAAAGGGCTGGGATGGCTTCCGCACTGCAGAACGAGACTTCCTGCGAAAGACGTTAAGTGAGAAGCCGACCGGACACATCTTGGCCTGTGGCGGTGGTATCGTTGAGATTGCAGAAAATCGTGAGCTCCTCAAGAATTACCAGAAAGACGGCGGAATTGTGCTCCTGGTCACTCGCGACATTGCCAAGGTCATGGGCTTCCTTCAGATCGACAAGACACGCCCCGCGTACGTTGAAGACATGATGGGTGTGTGGTTGCGAAGGAAGCCCTGGTACCTGGAGTGCAGCAACTATCATTTCCACAGTCAAAGCGTCGACGCAGTCGGTTTGGCCAACACTCTTGAAGACTTTTCGAGATTCCTGGATCTCATCTCTGGCAAGGGCACAGCGATGCAGAGACTGAAGAAAAAGAAACAGTCTTTCTTCGTTTGTCTGTCTGCACCGCAAATCCTGCCCTGGGTGCAGAAGCTGCCGGAGATCATTGTGGGCGCCGATGCCGTGGAATTGCGCGTCGACCTCTTGGAAGACCCAAATTCCTCGGAGGGCATGCCTTCGCCGGAGTTTGTTGTGGATCAGATAGCGCTGCTGCGTACTGTCATCCCGATACCGTTGATCTTCACACTACGAACGAAAGCTCAAGGTGGGAAATTCCCAGATGAGGCGTACAACGAGGCTCAGCAGCTGTACCGGACCGCGCTACGGCTAGGAGCCGAGTTCGTTGACCTGGAGATGACCATGCCTGAAGAAATACTCCGCGAAGTCTCGGAAAACCGAGGCTTCACGAACATCATCGCGTCACATCACGATCCTCAAGGACAGCTCTCGTGGAGCAACGGCTCGTGGATACCATTCTATAACCGCGCCCTGCAATACGGAAACGTCATCAAGCTGGTCGGCACAGCGAAGACCCTTCAGGACAACTTTGCGCTCGCTGAGTTCAAGTCCTGGGCTGAGAGCTCACATCCCATCCCTGTCATCGCCATCAACATGGGCGAGCATGGGAAGCTCAGCCGAATACTCAACAGCTTCATGACACCTGTCTCACATCCTCTCCTGCCATCCGCTACTGCGCCAGGCCAGCTCTCTGCCGCTGATATTCGTCAAGGTCTTGCTTTGATGGGCGAGATTGCCCCGAAGAAGTTCTGCATCTTCGGCAGCCCTGTGCAGCAGAGCCGCTCCCCGCCCATGCACAACCGACTATTCCGTGAGACAGGTCTACCACACTCGTACGGTATTCACGAAACGACCAACGTTGATGATCTCAAGGAGATTATTCGGAGACCTGACTTCGGTGGCGCTTCTGTCACGATACCGCTTAAACTAGACGTGGTTCCCTTACTGGATCGTTTAGGCCCAGAAGTCGACGCGATCGGCGCCATGAATACTATCGTTCCTGAGGTTGAAGTTGATGAGACATCAGGCAAGGAAGTCACACGGCTCGTAGGCCGCAACACAGACTACCTTGGCATGGTCCTCGTACTGCGCAATGCAGGTGCGCAGGGCAGTGCAGGTCTGCAATCTGCGCTCGTGATTGGAGGTGGTGGCACTTCGCGCGCTGCCATCTACGCTCTACATGAAATGCAATACTCACCCATCTACCTCCTCGGTCGTAATCCAGAGAAGATGGAAAAGCTGAAGGACGTGTTCCCAACTTACGACCTTCGCATCATCACCTCCCCCGAATACGTAAAAAATCTTGAGAAGATACCCACAGTGGCCATCGGCACCATTCCTGCAGATCAACCCATCGACTCTAGCATCCGCGAAACGCTCTGTGATCTCTTCGACGCTGCAAAGAAACAATCGGAAAGTCAGCCTGAGGGAGAGCAGCCGATTGGCACCCTCCCGCCAGGCGGCAAGCGTATTCTGTTGGAAATGGCGTATAAACCCCCTGTCACGGCACTTATTCAACTCGCCAAGGATGCGGGATGGGAAACGGTGAACGGTTTGGAGGTCCTGGTTGGCCAGGGCGTTTGGCAGTTTGAGTATTGGACAGGAATTCGGCCGTTGTATTCTGTCGCTAGGGTGAGTGCTTGTGTATAACGAAAGGAACATATTGCTAATTGTTTATAGGATGCTGTCATGGGTGCTTGAGCCGACGAATGCAGTGGATGCGCGTGTACTGTATTATGTTTGAGATTATGCTTTTGATGTCCAAGGGAATTGCTATGGTATTTTCTTCGGTCTTCGGGTAAGGCAGACAAAAAACGGGTCTGCCCTTTGGCTAGACAAACAAATATTCAGATATTGTCCTTTCCTATCGCGTGCCCTCCAAATCGTTTGTTGAACAAACCGCTGCCACACGAAGCTAGAGCGGTTCAGGGAAACATTACACGTCTTCGCTCTCACAAATAGTGACCAGATATATATCGGCAGCATTCCAACATTACCCGTTCCTTCACACCTTGATCCACCTACCCGGACCGCGCACGAACAAAAAAATCTGTTTCTTCACCATGCTGCAAGATCCTACCAACAACGACAACGCCAACACCAACGAAGAAGAGGAACCAGGTATTTCTTCTCCGCCAATGTATCTCAAGACAAAAAGATCAGAGTATGAACAGGGTCAGAAGGAGGCTAGAGAGGTGGACGGCGAACGGCGGGGGATGGAACCGGAGAAACCGACGAAGAAGCTGAGGGTGTGGAAGCGCCGATCGGATCTAAGAGGATACGGCCAGGGAGAGGTGGCCAGGAAGGATGAAGCGCGGGATGGTAAGGTCTTTGGGGAAGATGGGCAGGGAAGTGTGGAAACAGGCGCCAAGGGTGACAGTGGGAATGCGGACGATGAGGGAGAGGATGGAGACCGGAAGACTGATGCTAAGGGCGGGAAGTAGGCAAATTTCAAACGGCCTAGGGGACGAAAGGGAGAGGGAAAGAGTTTCGGTGCCATGGAGTTGCTATCTTGGCTTGCCTTTGGAGAGTTTGGATGCGGAAGGGCAACATGATTGCTTTTGGCACATGATTCTTTTATCAAACCCTTGCTGGCGAGTATTTGTGACAATTTCGTGAAGTGATAGCCAAGAGAGGTAGAACAAGCCCAAGGCGTATTATAGATTCGAAGACAGTAGATTGTAGAGCGAGTCCATAAACAACATATACTATAGGATCTAGGGAGATTTATATCTGTCTTTGAGGCATCTAGAGCCTAGCCAACCCACGTTGGAAATGGTAGAGGTAGATGCAAATTAAGAGAACCACTCCACCTCTGATAAATTCCTTCTAACGACTTAGCTGCATGTAGGGTAAATCCTGTTCTTATAGTTACCTATACACTCTATTTGCAGATCCAAAGACATATAAAACCGTAAGCACAGAAAGGTAGCTAGTTTGCCACCTAAACCACACAAGTAATTGCCCACCGGGGACAATCAGGACACACTCTTTCCACACAACCACGGAAAATTCGAGTTGCTACCTCTCTCCCCAGGTTTCCTATCGCAAATAGCCCTTACGCAGCGGCTTGTTGAACCACATCCCCCTTTTAAGCACAGTTACATATAAAGCCCCTTCACACCTCCCGCATATTCTCTCACTCCTACCCCAGGCAGCAGTCAACGGGGTCGCAACCCCCGGAAAGCGCCCACCCTCAACCGTCAGCAATACTGTACAACCCGCCCTATCCACCATGGCGCCAAGATCGGACATCCTAACCTTCCACGAAAGCTGGCCCGACGACGGCTCGTACAAGTTCTCCGCGTCCACTACTCTGTGCTATCGCCTCGACCGCCACTATCACAGCAGGCATGCGTATATGGGGGGATACTACGACATACCCTCATTATCTCATAAGCCCATTCGGTTTGCGCCAAATTACCAGTCCCATCTGGCAGACACATATGAACAAAAGTACAAGCAGTGGAAGCTGGAAGCGCAGCATCAGATGCACGAAAACAAGGTCATCAAGGAGCGGTTCCTCAGAGTGGAGGAACAGAAGAGATATTTGCTGGATGCGCTGAAGGGGGTTGGGGAGGTGGCCAATGACTAAGTGTGGGATGAGAGTGGAAGCAGGGGTGGCAGTGCTCGCTCTAGCAAGTACTGTTACGAAAAATGAGAAACTTATAATAGAAATGTTATAATATTAGTATTGAATGTCTGCACTCTTAATTGCTGTTACGAGATGGAATTTGGACTACACCTATTTAAATCGACATCAATTCAGACTCGGACTCATCATACACACACTCTCCGTTTCCGTTTTCACAATAAATACAAATCGAGCCATCTCCCCCGTTGAGGCACTCACGGCCTGATTTCTGACACTCCACACAGACTAGCCGAGGCTTCTTCTGCACCTCAGCCTGGAACCCCTCATCGTCCATGACACGGTAGTTTGTTCCACCCAGCCGCCAAAAGTCATCCGAGTCGTAAAACTGCACTTCTTTTGGCACCTCTTCTCCGTACATGAATGGCGGTATGAATGTTCTATCGGTAGAAAACTTGTTGACGAAGAGACGAAGCCGTGAGCCTCGCGATTTGAGCTCGGTCGCTAGCTTGTAAACAGGAGCGCGGACGGGTCCGCCGAGGATCGCTGGGAGTATTACGGCAAGATTGCCGGTTGGTATAGTGGTGAGAATTTGCTCGCAGTCACCATTCGTGAACCGCACGTCGAGGTCCACGGCACGGCCCATGCGTCTAACGATATCGGTACAACGTCTGAGTACCTTGGAAGGATGACGGAGAAACAAATCTGTAGGCGGTGTGCTGTTTGTCCATGCGGAATCGGTGGCCTTCAAAGTCTCAACGGAATCTGGGAAGTCGTTTCGTTCAAGATGGTTCCAAAGGACCGATTCCATGCCCAGTTCGAGAAACTTGAGGCTCGACAAATCGCGCAATCGACCGGAGCTAGTTTCAGCAGAGCGGTGGCGGATTATGTGTGCAACGTTGCCACTGATGTGAGAAAGGCGCTCTAACGAGTCTGCTTGACGAGCAAGCGCGTCAATGAAGAGAGGATGCGATGTACGCGTCGACGGGTCATAGGAGGGATTACATTCTGGAAAGACGTGGAGCCTTTCACCGACATCGAGCTCTTTGAGTGCCTTGGGAAGACTGAGAATGACGTCAAGGAACTTGACGTTGACATTGCATTCTATCAATGTGAGAGACTGGAGGGGCGTCGACCTTTTCTTTTCCGTGGGAATGCTGGCATGGGTAATATCGGCATCGAAATTGGTACAAGAGAGGGTGATGTGTCGCAGAGTCGGGTGGAAGAACATGACCGCAGAGCGACCAAAGACGAATTTCCTATCGTCGGGGCCGTGACCGTGAAGTGTGACTAAAGGTGTTAGTGAAAGAAGGATTCAAAGGAGCATTTCAGTGTTTACGAGATTGCAACATCGGCAATGCTGGTGATATACCGGCCCTAGGGTACACTGAAGCTTCAAGCAGCGCTCGATAATTTATCCTTGTAGAGCCGTCAAAGTACGTGTTCCGCGTCCACTCTGAATTATTGGGACATGGCGATTCGATAGTCAGGTGACGCAGCTTTCCCATCAAGCCGATGAAATGGTTGAGCTCCTCAATCCCCTCTCTTTGGTCATCTGGATAGCGAATAGAAAGCTCATGGATATGAGACGGGCGATTATCCCGACCGTCGAGAGCGGCGGCGATGTGACGGGCATGGCTACCTTGGGTGACAAGCAGAGACCGCCAGATGTATGGTTCAGCCAGACCTTGCAAGCGGGAACACGTCGCAGCGAGGTTGCAGAGCGCTTCTTTCGAGTCGATCTGGTCAAGGATGGCGAGGAGCAGTTCATCGACGAGGGATAATAGACCGGATTGTGCAGGCTGCTGATGTGTTTCAGCCTGGCGATCCATTCTGAACACGGCTCGAAAGTGGCGGACTTTGCGCTTTTTGGCCCCGGCAAAAGATATGGTCATCAAGCGCCTACTTTTGCGTATATGCGGCACCTCTTTGGAAGGCCGGCGCTGGAGGTGAAATGTGGCCGATGACGGTTGCCGATTGATGTCGTGTCGGCGTTACGCAAACAAGAGAAGAGCTAGGCCGTGTGGGGTAGCGATAAGCTAGCGTCATCACGTGCTGCACTAGCTTGGCACTCCTTCCCCCAATACCGTACCCACATATAGACCTCTGACCCTCGCAACTCGATCACTCAAGTGGCCAATTTCCACCCCTTTTCCCTCCAACCATAAATATATTACCCCCAAAGTTCTCTTGACCATCCAATGATAGAAATAAGAGTACCATTTTCCACCGAGATCAAAGAGAAACTCACACGAGAAAAACCTGGTATCAACTACCCCATACTCAAGTAGGAAGATGATCAAATTAAGCATCCTCGTTGTGGGAGCATCCATAGCAGGTCCAGCAACAGCTTACTGGCTGGCCAAAGCCGGCGCCAAAGTCACTGTGATTGAGCGCTTTCCAAGACTCCGAAACAGTGGACAGGCCGTGGACATCCGTACCGTCGGCATCTCGGTCATGCAGAATATTCCGGGTATGGAGGCTCAAGTACGGGCTAAATGGACGCAAGAAGAAGGCTACAGTTTCGTCCGGGAAAGCGGCCTGCCTTATGGAACCATCAGGGCTAGTGGAAACCCCGACCAGCAGTCACTCATCTCCGAGTTTGAAATCTTCCGCGGCGACTTGTCAAAGATCCTCTACGATCTCACGAAAGACAACGAGAGCGTCGAATATGTTTTTGGCGAGCAAATCGCTTCGATGCAACAGAGCGAAATGGACAGGGGTCCTATCACAGTCGAGTTTGCAAACGGAATGGCAACTTCAGATTATGATCTCGTTGCTGCTTGTGATGGCGCAACTTCAAGAACCCGAGCCATGGGCCTTGGATGCGCTGTCCGAGAACACATCTTCCCGACGAACACCTGGGCAGCTTACTTCTCCATCAAACAGGATCTTCTGCGAGGAAGCAGAGTGGGGCAGGCACACAGTGCAGTCGGAGGTCGTTTCTTCAGCATTGAGCCAGATCCGTCAGGCTTTAGTCGGGTCATGTTGATGGGCATTCATCCACGAGACAAACGCGACACCACGCTGCCGTTTCGTCAGGCCTTGGCCCAAGGAGACGAGGCGCTCAAAAAACATATATCCCAGCACCATCAAGGTGCGGGGTGAAAGAGTAATTTTATAATACAGAAGATGATAGATTCAGAAGACTTCTACGCCAGCGAAATAGTCCAGGTCAAGGTACCGAGCCTGTACAAAGGACGATTCGTGCTAGTCGGTGACGCTGGCTATGCGGCAGGACATACGGGAGGCGGTACGAGCCTCGCCCTCGCCGGCCCCTACATGATGACTGGGGAGATTAACAAGCACAGCGGCGACCTGGTGGCAGGTATCAGAGGTTACGAGCAGCAAATGAGACCGCTCATCAAGGAGATGCAAAAGATTCCACCACTAGTGGCCACGATCCTTGCGCCGCAGACACCTTGGGGAATATGGGTGCGGAACTACGCTCTCGCTTTCATTGCTTGGACAGGGATCCTGGGTTTTGCTCAGAAGTACTTTGGTAGTGCCTTTGTCAGCACTGACACATTTCCCATCCCGGAATATCACTGGGCTTTCTAAGAAATATAACATGGGGACCAAGGTTTTTAAGTTCATAACCTCCGGCAATCCAAAAACCCCTCGGTCGCCTCAAATTCTTCGTATCTGCACAACCTATTTTGTGACGTAACTAGCTCCGGTATATAGCTACCCGGTCAGAGTCCACTTGATCTAGAGATTAGAGAAGGTACGGAGTGCGCTGCGATCAGTAAACAAACAGCCTCCTGTAAAATACATGAGGGGTCGGGCCTCTTTCTCGCCGTCTCTTCTCCCATTCACATAGTGGGATCAGGAGTGCAAAGGGGGAGTGTAGAAGGCTGGAACACTATTTTCTATGAGCGGGGGACAGTAAAGTAAGATTCGTCAGCATCGCATCAAGCCTCGTGAGCCTAAGGAGCACTGTGAGAGAACAAAAGGTAATAGAAAGAAGTCCTATATCAACTATGGAACGAAACATAGGACACCTAATTTATATACAAGCGAAAAGAAAAGGTCTCGAACGTGAAACGAGTGACAACATTTAAAATGAGAGAGAGAGGGGGGAGAGAGCACGCCGCTATCAGTACCGACGCGAAAGCGCTGCTTTCCGTCCTGACACCTGGTAGAAACCAGCGCGCTTCTCAAAACGTGCCGCCATGTGACTGCAACCTTCCAGAGATGCAGATAAACAAGGAATCACCGGCCTCCATTCAACATCTCTTCACCCTCCTCATCGATAACATAAAGTCCCAACCCCTTACACCGGCAATGACAAGACTCTCCCCTCATCACACGCGGACTCATCGCCACGCCCGCAGCCCCAAGGATAACTTCTCCACCATTCATACTCCAGTCCATAGGGTCATCGGTGCTGGGGTCTTCGTACAACATGCCACCTCCGAGCTGGTCCTCGCCAATACCATTGACTGGAACGGAAGGTGGTGGCTGCGGAGTAGCTCGGAGTATGGTAGGCCGCGTAAGATCTTCTGTTGTAGAAGAGTGGAACGTGATAGCGGTAGAAGCGCGACGGAAGTGGTGTCGCTGGCCAGTGTGACCTGGCGGTTGCTGCTGCGGAATATGAGGAAGGAGAGGCGAGGGTGGAGGAGAAGGGTACGACATCCAGTCATCACCCGGGCTTGGTCTCCGAGAAAGCGGGCTAGCAGGAGGAGAGGGACTGGCAGAGCTAGAAGAGCTCTGCGCGAAGGAGTTTGCTGTGGAGATCTCCGAACCATTGTAGGAGCTATAGATAGAAGACTGGGTCGAGAGTGACGTACGAAACGATGCTGCGGGAGAGCTCGGCTCCTCATCCATTTCGAGCGTGTCTTCCTCAGGCGTACTCGGTCGGGTTGATTGAGTGGCCGAACGAAAAGGCGAAGAAGTTCGTGACGTTGGGGGCGAGGACGAGACTGTGGCTTTCGAAGAAGATGAGATACTTGCGGTGGGGCTAGGTGGCACTAAGAGCCCGTCGTTGTTCATCATGCTATCCTTGCGATAGCGCCGAGACTGTTCCATTTCGGCGAGCATGTCACTAAGACTCTCGATAGACAGCTCCGATCTCAACTTCGATTGGGTATTTCTTCCAGTATCGACCTTTAACTTCGAAATTCGCGTGCGTATCTGGTTCAATGTTGTGTCCACTGACGAGGACTGTAGACGCATATATGGTGGCTTGGGCGTTCGTATCACGGTGTTGTACTCTTGTGCGGGAGGCTCGCCTTTGACTATGCTGTTATATGTTGGGCGAGTGAGGGTTGGATAAGTCATGAGTGTCTCGATGGTGGGTAGAGGATGGAGGAATGGTCCGGCGAAAGGGGGTGCTCGCTTTTTCTTGATGTTGCTCCCTTCGCATGTTGGAGACGGTGGAAGCGAGACTATCACAATTAGCTCCACGATCCAAGGCACCGTGTTGCTTGACATACCACCGCCTTCCTCCATGGCATCAACAGTAGTCTCTAGGCCGTCCGAGCTTGCGCCTTTCTTCCCCGCGTGTGGGCCATACCCTTCCACGGTACACTGTCCAAGACCCTCGCTTGCAGCGAAGGCGGACAATTGTTGAGGGTTTTGCATGCTTCCTTGCGTTGGCGTAACGTCCTGGCAACGTCAGCCGGGTTGTAAACAGAAGCGTAAGTGGCGGTGAAGAAGTAAGTAGAAAGAATGAGAAGAATACTGAACTGCAACAGCGTGCCAGACGATGATGGTTGAGGCATGTATGTTGAACGTACTGAAAGTGCAGATATATGTAAGCTAGAAAAGATGGTACAAGTGGCTGCTCAAAGGGCAAGTATAATGCCAGGAGAACGAAAGAACTGTCCTGAAGTAGTAGCTGGTATATACTCTACACAGTAGAGCAGCCTGCATCTTATACTTGCTTGTCCTTTCCCTTGCCGTTTTCTATTTTCGAGGCCACACCACCACCCTGGTGACCATTCTGTGCCGCTTCGAGATCACCGACACCACGTCTTACCCTGATAGTCTGTTTGAGAACTACGAGACTTAGTGAAGCTAGTGTTGGGGGCGTTGCCGAGGTCGACTAACATCTGAGAGCGGCGAGGCAGCCTTCCAGTGGAGCAAGAATTGAAAGGTGAGAACAGATAGCTGTCATAGATAAGCCCCATGGGGCCGAACCACGAAATGAGTGGGCTGGAAACGAATGCGCCATTTTGCACTGTCAACTCTCGTCATCGTAACTGCAGAGGATGTCACCAGAGTGTCACCGTGGCCAGTGTTCGATATCTCCACATAGAACGCGGTCCTTGCATTACAATTGCTTATAACCGTGCATATCGATTGTGGAAATCATTGACGATCGCAAAACTCTCCAAATGACCTAATTGATTCTTTGCACAGATGTACCTGTAAGATCAGCGTCGACGTCAGCCCTATGCGGCACAGCAAGCCACATTAACGTATGACTGGAGCGCATGGAGAGACAGAATCACTCACAATCCTTCTACTAGACTACTGGGATCCAACTCACGTGAAAATTTCGAAACGTTGGCTGCGGCGCATAAGTCGTTCGGCGTACCTGGGTCACTCGATCCTTCGACGCTGATGTGCCGCAGCGGCACAGTGCGGTCCGAATGGTGCCGACGGCGGGAGGGAGGGAGCGGCGCGTGGCGTTTATGTGATCTGGTACAATGTCCGATTGGTCTTTCCTGCTGCGGGGTTTGGGACTAGAAATTCCACGCCTTCCGAGCAACAGCTTGCAACCACGCATGCAATGATTCCAAAGCCTTACACCGAATCTTTCCCCTTGGGCTAGTCTATATCCAACTCGAAAGCGATAAACGCGAGGTGTCGCTGCGCCTCAGGGTTCAAACTCGTTCCCCCGGCTCGACCACCATCCAACACTTCACACCATTCCCGCGAAACCCAGTACACACCATGGAGCTTACAGTTAACAATCTTAGCTCAAAACTGAGGAGAATCATTCTGATAAGCGAGAGGATTCTCGGCTCGATTGTGCTGATGTTACGACAGGTCGGATACTCACGCAAGATTGAGGATTGACAAGAAATGTACATGGTTTGAAAGAGTCTCAGTAGGGTTGCGCCGACACTGCAGCACGCCGGATGCTTCCATGGTTTTCGGTATCAGCGATGACGTACGTGGCATTGAGGATAACTAGGATACGTAATGGCCATCCAGAACGGCACTAATCTTGGAGGTCCTGAGTAGCGGAAGAACTCTGAGCATGGCCCCCGTGCCCAAGGTATCTACGATTAGGTACGGGGTATAGAGGGCATAGAGGGCCATTGGGATGGGGAATGTTCAGTACGAGCGTTACCAATTACAATCGACATAGCGGCATAAAGGAAGCGAGAAAATGGTCTTTTTGGTAGCTAAAACAAGTTAATGCTGCAGAAAACCGTACCCACCAGTTGACCATCTACATCCCACCACATATCCTCGCTTATTGATCTCCTCCAAACCCCGCTCGTCCCAAGCAGCTGAAAAAGCATCCACCTTATCGTGCACAATCCTGATGGCGACGTCCTCTTGGATCCACGAAGTGCGGCCAATCGACGGTCGCTGCATCCCAGGGAATATTCTGGCGTCGATGTTGAGCAGATTCTGAAGGAGCTCACCGAATGATAACGTCGCTGTGAAGAAGTGAATGACTATTCCAATCTGTCGTCAACGTTTTGGATGCAGTCAGTGTTGTGGTAGGGTGCTATGGTCAGCCGTGCACCGCCATGCCGCGCGGAATTTTGCAATAATCACTCCTTAGGGCCTACTAAAATACCTGTTCACCTAAACTACAAAGACGTTAATATCTTTGTAGAACTAGACAATTGTTACTCTTACATCCTACGATGATAGACACTTGATGAAAGCCAAGGACCCCCATATCGCGCTGAACTACGCACTGATCACCCTTAAAGCCTATCATGATACCCAATCTCAAGCACAACTACACACCCATAGCCCCCCGAATCCCACCAGGACCCCAATCCACCAACTCCAAAAACGGTCCCAACCACCATGCCGTACCACAAGACACAACACCCTGGGGTACATTACCGACCCCATCCATGCGCCATCGTTCCAACCCAAGAACCAGGGACCACAATCCACTCACACCAGCGTTCCAACATGTCCACCGGTGACCCAGACCCGGCGAGGTTGATCATTAGATATACTGTGCCATACAGAAGTGTACAAGTCCGAGATAGCCGCGGCGCATTCCATTTACATCCCCATCTCGATCTGTACCAAAGACTACGCATTATATCGCCGTTGCAGCACTCCTACAAAGCGAGAACCCGCATCCCAGCTCCATGCCTCGTTCCTAGACATGATCTATTCTCTGCAATGCGTTGCGAAAAGATACGACAAAGTCAAATATCCTCTTGATAGTTGATCGTTAACCACAGCTGTGCCGTCGGTGTTGGACCTCACGGCGCAGCGCCTCGCGCGGTAGTCAGACCGATCGCAGCATGCCCGCCTAGCCGCGCCGCATGCAAGGTACCACACCAAAACCGTACCTAGACTATCACTAGACGCTATCGATAACATCATGCGTGTCGTGCCGTGCGCCTTGCAGGGAAACATATACCATGTGTTCGCATGGTACGCGGGGCCTCTTGCCGACGAAACCTCCACCTTGAGTCAGACGCATCCAGCATCCTTCATCCTTCGCAAAAGAGTCAATATGCGCTGCGGCACATTTACGTGCTCACCTCAGAGTCTGTCGTCCCATCTATTTCTGTAGAGCGCGTATGGTAGGGCGGCCATCTGGTTACCGTATCTGTTTCTGTCATGCACCGGATGCCGGTTACTCACGTATGATCATGCGTAGCATTTCCGCTATCTATGATATCTCGCCTCCATACCTGGAAGCACATGCAAGTGTTGAAAACCCGGGTCCCATAAATCCCGTAGTGTAGCCTAAGCCCGTCTAGCCGTTCGGAACGCTTAGAAATGTTGAATGCTCACCTCACGCTTTAATTACCAACGCCGAAGACCCATGTCAAGGAAAGACCGCCAAATGATGAGTCTAAAACAGACCATCGATCTCGCCCGTCTCGGGATCAACATCAACGTTCAGATACCCCGGCGCAGTCGGCAACCCAGGAATGGTCTGAATGTCTGCCGCAAGCGCATACAAGTACCCGGCGCCAGCGGCCATTCTGACGTCACGAATGGGCACCGTGAAACCCGTTGGTGCGCCCTTGAGAGCAGGGTCGTGGCTTAGGGAATACTGTGTCTTTGCCACACAGATGGGCAGGTTGCCCAATCCCTGCTTGACGTATGTATCCAGTTTCTTCTGCGCCAGCTCGGAGAATTCGACCGCCGCGGCGCCGTACATGCGCTTGCCAATGGCTTCGATGCGCTCCTGGACTGAGCCGTCGAGATCGTAGAGGAGTGTGAAGTCTGGCTTGGGCTTGGAGGATGCGGCGATGATGCCTTTGGCGAGGTCGACGGCGCCTTTGCCTCCTTCAGCCCAGTGGTTGGCCGGAATGGCGTCTTCTGCGCCTGCGGCGAGAGCTTCTTCTCTGACGACTTCGACCTCAGCTTGAGTGTCGGTTGCAAAGCGATTTATGGCCACGACAACAGGTACACCATAGGACTTGGCATTGGAAATCTGTTTCTTCAGGTTTACACATCCCCTGCGGAGGAGATCGGTATTTTCGACCCCGAAATCCTCCTTAGGCTTTGTATCAGGCGCACT
This sequence comes from Lentithecium fluviatile CBS 122367, assembly GCA_010405425.1. Lineage (NCBI taxonomy): Eukaryota > Fungi > Ascomycota > Dothideomycetes > Pleosporales > Lentitheciaceae > Lentithecium > Lentithecium fluviatile. Next base: position 399,958 of record MU005585.1, read on the forward strand.
CTCTGGTTCCACGCCATGTGTCTTCAACGCTCGCACTGTGGCCACAATGACGACGGTATCAGGGACGAGACCGGAAGATCGGCACTTGATGTTGAAGAAGCGCTCGCCGCCCATGGTGAAGTCGAAACCGGCTTCGGTAACGACGAAGCCGGCTTTCTCTTCGTGATCTTCGTCAGGCTCAGTGCCCGCAAGCTTGAGGGCCAGCTTGTCCGCAAGCACCGATGATGCTCCGATACTGATGTTGGCAAAGGGACCGGCATGCACAAAGACTGGTGTACCCTCAAGAGTCTGCATCATGTTCGGCTTGATGGCGTCCTTGAGGAGAGCGGTCAAAGCACCCCCAGCGCCGATGTCGTCACACGTCACGGGTTCACCGCTGCGAGAGCTGGCAACAACCATGCGACCCAGACGCTCCCTCATGTCAGCAAGGCTGTTGCTGAGTGCGAGGATGGCCATGCATTCACTGGCGACCGAAATGTCGAAGCCGGTCTCTCGTGTGTGGCCCTTTTCAGTAGGTGCCTGGCCGACCGTTATCTGCCTCAGATGCCTGTCGTTAACATCAAGGACACGACGCCAGGTGATAGTGTCAGGATCAATGTCCAGCCTCGCAAACCTGCGGATCTCCTCCTCGGTAAGATCATCCGGGTTAGTCTTGTCAATGCCGAGTTTCTTCAAGCGGCGGGCCATGACGGGTAAGAATTCCCGCTTGCCCTTCTTCACCGGCACAAGACGCTTGTACAAGGGTCCGTCTTTCTGTGTGTTCTCGTGGAACATGCGCGTTTCGATAGCGGCAGCGAGTAGGTTGTTCGCGGCGGTAATGGCGTGTATGTCTCCAGTAAGATGAAGGTTGAACTCGTCCATGGGAATGACCTGGCTGTAGCCTCCTCCTGCGGCGCCACCCTTAATGCCAAAGGTGGGTCCCATGCTGGGCTGTCGGACGTTGGCAAAGCATATCCGTCCGAGATGAGCACCTAGTGCCTGTGCAACACCAATGGTTGTGGTAGACTTGCCTTCTCCGAGAGGGGTGGGGGTGATGCCGGCGATGAGAACGTATTTCCCGTTCTTGCGGTGCTCCAGGCGCTTGAGGAGAGACAGATCGACCTTCGCTTTCGAAGCGCCGTACGGCTCCAACTCGTGTTCCATGATGCCCACCTCCTTTGCGATGTACGTAATCGGCTTCGGCCGCTGCTTCCGGGAAATGGCAATATCGGAAGGCACCGGGTCCTCGAGCTTCAGCGGAAGTGGTGTGATTTTTCGCGCCTTCTGCCTGTCAAAGGTGGCATCTGCGGAATCAACGAGGTTCTGCAACAGCATGGCTATCGTCATAGGCCCCACACCACCGGGGACGGGTGTGATTTGGGAGGCCACCTCCACTGCCTGCTCAAAGTCCACATCTCCTACTAGCCTCTGTCCCGACTTCTTCGTAGAGTCCGGGATATAGTTCGTGCCGACGTCGATGACGACAGCGCCGGGCTTGATCCAGTCGCCCTTGACGAAGCCAGCCGACCCAATGGCGGCCACCACAATGTCTGCCTGCTTCACAATTTCCGGCAGGTTCTGCGTCTTCGAATGGCACACGGTGACGGTCGCATCGGCGTTCTTGAGCAGATGGCTCACGGGGCTGCCAACGATGTCGCTCCTGCCCAGCACGACTGCGTTCTTTCCCCGGACGTCTACGCCAGACTCTTGCAGCAGCACCATGACGCCCTTGGGGGTGCATGGCGTGAAGAGAGGCTTGCCGCCCCGCTTCGCCAGCTCGCCAATGCTCCCGACACCGAATCCATCGACGTCCTTCTCGTCGGCCACCGCCGACGTTATGGCGTGCTCGGAGATGTGCTTCGGGAGAGGCAGCTGGACGAGGATGCCGTGGACCGTGGGCGTGTTATTGTACGTGTAGATGGCCTGCAGCAGCTCGGGCTCGCTGATGTCCTCGGGATATTTGACAAGCTCGCAGTCGATGTTGGCCTGCAATTGGCGTCAGCGGGGCTCGGGACAGCGGGCGGGGGAATGCTGGCCTCTCCGGCGGCCTTGAGCTTCATGCGCACATAGGTACCTGCCCGCGTCAATTGCTGCTCGAGATGGATGCGCGCCACGACGTACTCGAGTCCGACCTATCTCCGACTGCAGCGATATTAGCCTATGTTTTTGTATATATAGTATAGCTATGCGGCTGCTGACCTTGAATGATCTTCAGCGACGGCCGGTACCGCGGATTGGTCTCCTGCTTCTTCTTGATCTGCGCGCCCAGGCGCTCGCGGATGCTGCGGGCAATCGCCGTCCCATCGATCTTGGTGGCTGTCATTCTGGGCGTGCTGGTCGAGAGGAGTCGTGCGGTGGGCCGAGCAAAAACATGTGTCTGCGGGCGAAATAATAATGTTGCGGTAGGCGGGGTAGCTCCCGACGGTCGCGGAAAACCACGGCGTCGCGTGCAGATCGATATCGGACGCAGCCTCATCATAGCCCAATCCCGCTGCCAAAAGCGACCAACAAATCCAGAGCAAAGGCGTCGCACAGAATTTTGTCAATTCATAGGCTTTGGTCCGGCCGAGATTCGGTGACTCAAGCCATGGCTGATCGCCCTTGATGACACTGTGACCTCCGGAGCAACCGCCAATTTTTTTGATGCCGCCAACGCGTCGAGATCGCGCGTCAATTACGTACAAAAAAGGTTAAAGCGAACGGACACTAGGGTATAATAAATTATCCGTATTAGGACCTAAGAAGCTTCATACAAGATCTGGGGTGTGATGGAACGGTCCATCTCTTCCATCCACGAAATTTTGCGCCTGTCCGCATTTGGCCTTAGCGCATCGCCAGCCCTGAAAAGCATGTCTTCCTTCCTAGCCACCATGAGTCCGACCCAGAAACACAAGGCCGAAGCGAGAGGTCGCAAGGGGCATTACCCTAGCTAACCTCGCTGAGAGTCGTTCACCAAGTATCATCCGTAACAAAATCCATCGTCATCCTAAAACAGCCTGGGATGCCGAACCGTGTAGAAAGCCCTAGCTCAGCCAACTTGTCCTTTCTGCGGACGATTCTCCAGCCAATCCATAAGGACTCCAAACAACACGAAGAGTGCCTCGGCCTTGGACTTGAGCTCCTCCTTTTTCTCTGGATGGCAGTAGCGCGCAAACTTGTCCGGATGGTAGCGGGTCCTCTGCGCCTTGAGAAACTCCAGCGAATATTTGCCGCTGCCTCGCAGAAGCTCGTGTAGATCGTGAGCACAGATGTTGCCCTCTTTTTTCAGAGGCTTGCAGATGTCCTTCGCGCAAGCGTCCATGTACCGAGATGGGCTCGGGAAGGTGCGGATTGCCCCAATCTGCAACCACTTATCTGTATCAGCTTTCCAAAGCTCGTATGCCTCTCGAGGATCGATGTGCGGGTGTATCTCCTTGAACTCCAACCAGCTGCCGTGTGCATAACCTTTCCTACCCCGGCCATCCTGTACAATGAACCAGTCATTGCCTTTTTCCTCGAGCACTTTGACACGCTTGCCCTTCTCGAGGTCGAGCTCCCATGTGTCACTTGCATGCGAGCGACCTGAGCGTCTGCTGACGGCCCATCGGTAAGCAGGAGTCCCGTCAGGGGGCTTTGCAACATTGACAACCTGGCGATGTGGCCCAGCGTTCGCGTGTAGGCCCGTGGCAGCAGGCTCCGTTGGCTCGTCGGTGTCAACAAGCTCAAGGTTATCGGTTGGTTTGGAGAACTCTCCCTTGCATAGCGGAAGTCGAGAGACCATGTCTTCCGGTTCGAATCTAACAACAAAGTCAGGCTCTCTGCCGGCTTGCTTCTTCATGACGAAAGCAAAGGTGTCGCCCGTGGTCGAATGTGGATCCATACCAACGTACTGTTGTGTTTAGCATTTACCACGCCTTTTGGAAGTTATGCTTACCGCCAAATCCAGGTCCTCATTCTGGACAATATGCTGCAGACCGTCCCATAGGACATTCCATCCTCGCTGGATGACCGCCGACTCAAAGCTCCAAATATGCTCGCTACTTTTCATATAGTAGCCCCCACTATTATTCCAGGTGACGTTAGTAAGAGTACCAGATTTCAGTACACCCCTGATGCCATTGTTGTCTGCGTGGTATTGCACGCTGATCTGACAGAGGGCAGCTTCCAGTTCGATTGGGACCTTCCTACAACCCCACACGGTGCCCGCCCACGCGACCCAAGACCTATTCGCACCGAGTTGCACGCGCAGGGAGGATGCCAGCTCCAGTGACTGTTGGAAAACATGATTAAGAAAAGGTCGTAGCGTCGAGGGAATCGCCTTGCCAGCTCGGTGACCAGGGCTGCCATCCTTCATCTCGTAGGCGAAGAAGTAGGAACTCGGATGGCCATCGCCGAACGAGGCCCACTTGACCTTTTTGACGCCTCCGTTGAGAACGTCCGTCACCACCCTGGGCGGCAACTGCCTCCTATCACAGTCAGTCTACTCTGCAACCCAGAACAAGATTGCTATCAGTCCTTACGCAGAGTAGCCATTCGGAGTCCCACAAAACTGCCGGCCTGCTGGACCAAAAGCGATGAAGTATTCGTCTGCACCAAGAGGCTCAAGTTGAGTGAGAGCGGAGGAAATGTCAACAGCCTTCGCCGGGCCTGCGAGCGCCATTGCGTGGGCGGTCTCGGGAAGCTAACCAGAGGGGATGGGTGCGGTACGTACAGTCGGCAGGTGTCGATTTGGAGGTCGGACGATCGTAGGTGAAGTCGACTTTGCGGCGGCCTCGTTGTGACGGCCGCCAAGACTTTGACCGTGGCATCGACAACGCACATTATCACATGTGCAGACGACAAACGAGACCAGGCACATGCTGACCGTGACCGGTAGTCAACCGGTGTCTTCTATCCTTGAAGCAAGTCGCCGAAGCGGTATAGCCGGTAGGCCACGGTTGTGTTGCTCGAATGTGTGTGCTGAGACTCATCGTGCTAGCTTCTATCGATTGGGCAAGCGCAATGATTACTTTTGTGACGAAGTCTTGATGACGGTAAAGGCAAAGAGAACCCGTGATACAATGTTTTTAAAAGAGGGCGAGATGCGGATAATCATCTAGGGGACAATGTATAGGAAATTTGAAGAGTTCGAGCCGACTCGTTCCATGAGATCTACCAGCAATGACTGCTTAAAGTTGAAAATAGATTGATATTACGGTAGCCGAAAAATCGAGATTGAAAGAAACTGCACAGCTCCAAGAGAGTGCGGCAGGAGTACAATCCGAGCGCTGTTGGATGAGGGTTTGGATGTATTGCCGATCACGGCCCACAAGAAGAGTGATGAATCTAGCTGCTCCTTCGCAGCGATATCACAGATGACTCAGAGCAGAGTGGAACGGGGACATGGTCAGGGTCGGGTTCAGATCTGTAGAGAAACCACGGACAAGGGCCTGGACACACTCTCGTATTGGTGAAACAATGACTCTTACAAGATCTAAGACGGCGGTGGCTAATATTGTCTGTTATCACCGTCCAAGGGGGCGTGGTGAAAGATGAGTCGACATCTGGAAGTTCATCGCGCCTCGAGTTCATGTGGTATGGGTCCGCGCTAAGGCCACGTTCGGCTAGCGCCAACAGCCGCCCACTCGAACACCAAGGCGTCGATTCAACACCAGTCGTAGCGAAATTCCATAAAATCGCCGTTCCCCGCCACCACCCCTCCGATTTCTCCTTCTCCTCCGATACATCAACATGAGACCCATTCTACTCTCCGGGCACGAGCGCGCTCTCACCCAAGTGAAATACAACCCCGACGGCGACATCATTTTCTCAGTCTCCAAGGATCACGTAGTGTGCGCATGGTGTCAGTACCTTGCTCTGGACCCCGCTCGACTATCTTTGCTCACTATTTGTAGTCTCACACAATGGCGAACGGTTAGGAACTTACCACGGCCACCAGGGCGCGCTCTGGACCGTCGACGTCGACCCCACCTCCACACTCCTTGCGACCGGCGGCGCAGACAACACGATGCGGTTATGGGAGGTCAAGACGGGCAAGCTACTCAAGACATGGGACTTCCCGACGTCAATCAAGCGCGTCGAGTTTTCGGCCGACGGCAGGCAGCTGCTCGGCGTGACAGAGAAGCGATCGGGGCACCTCGGCACGATTGTCGTCTACGAGATCGACCCCGACCCCGAGGCGGAGCAGACGGATGAGCAGTCTTTGAGAATAGTGTGCGAGGACAGCAAGCCCACAGTGGCAGGCTTCAGCTATTTGGCGCATTACATCATCTCCGGCCATGAGGATGGTACGGTGTCGCAATGGGATGCTAAGAGCGGAGAGCTGTTATACAACGCCCAGGTGCACGAGCCGGACATGCTGAGTATGTGCCTTGAATTTTTCATGCTCTCGAAATTATACTGACCCTTGCAGTTACCGACCTCCAGTGGGCCCCCGACCGCACGTACTTTATCACCGCCTCAAAAGACAAGACAGCGAGGGTAAGCAGTCCTCCTGTTTCTGACGAGTGACAATATCTAACATGTGATATATAGATTTCTGCTGCCGATAGCCTCGAAGTCCTCAAGACGTACACAACTGACACGCCCCTCAACAGCGCCGCCATCACCCCGGTCAAAGAATACGTTATCCTCGGGGGTGGCCAAGCTGCCATGGACGTCACAACCACTAGCGCGCGTCAAGGAAAATTTGAAGCCCGCTTCTACCACAAGATTTTTGCCGAGGAGATTGGCCGTGTGAGGGGTCACTTCGGCCCGCTCAACTATGTCGCCGTGCACCCCCAGGGCACCGGATACTGCAGTGGAGGCGAGGACGGATACGTGCGCGTGCATCACTTCGACAAGCCGTACTTTGACTTCCTGTATGAGGTGGAGAGGGAGCAGGCACAAGAGCAGGCGAACTTGTAATGTGATAGGATTATCTACGGTATCGGGATGATACATGCATGTAACGGCGTTACGGTGGTGGTGTTCTATAGTCTTGGTCTGGGGACGGTAGATGATTTTCAAAAGCTTCATATTCGGACGAGATGGGTGTAGAGTCTCGTTAGACAACAGCTAATGCGATTGTCTTTTCACAACATTCCCAGTTTGAGCTGGCTTAGTGGGCTAACGTTACCTTCCAAACAGTTGTGGAAGACCAGTGTCTCGCACAGTGTGGAGGTAGCCAGCAGATCTGCAGCGAAGAGCATGCCTCCCCGTCGCCGCTCCTGATTGGCCGAATTCCATTCAGCGGGGCAGGCGACCAATTACCGAAGATTCAGTGCTTTCTCCCAACTTCAACCTTCGTCCGTTTATTCCTTCAAGCCACAATCACCACACATCATTTTCACAACAGACCTTAACATCATGATTCGCCTGTTGATCCGAATGTTATAATGCTTGTCAGGCCCGGAAATCTGAACTACCATCTGCAAAAGTTCAGCGTCAATAGATTCATGTGAGCTTTTTTTCGTTCTGATCCAGTGCTCAAACTCATCTTCCGCAGTGCTATCATCTTCACTCTTACCGTCGTTTCTCTTTTTTGCATTATGCATAGCTCGATGTCAACGCATATACCGGTGTCCTCGCCGCCGCGGGATTTCCACTTTGAGTACGAGGTGTTGAAGGGGTATTTCAAGCAATCTGAAGATGAGACGGATGATGTTTCGTTTGATTTTGTGAGTGACCTTGGCTTTGAGGAGGCGTCTAGGCGATGGAACATGCTGATCATGATCGTGGTAGATCGAAGAAGAGTTTGGGCTTATTGAACGAGATTATGACGTTGATTTCGATGGAGAGGAGGATGAGAAAGAGCTATCCCGGTGGCGGCGATTTGAAAACCATGTGAGGACTTTGGATAAGAAGAGTAATGACGGGGAAAGCGTCAAGGTCCTGTTTCTGGGAAGACATGGGCAAGGGTGGCACAACGTTGCCGAAACCAAGTATGGGACTGAGGCTTGGGATGTATGTCTCCAGCCGCCTCCCCTCCCGTATCCACTCCGCCCATTCCAATTTCATAACGATAACTGATGGGATGGCAGTGCTACTGGTCCATGCTCGACGGAGCAGATGGCATGACCTGGTCCGACGCCAACCTCACAGAAGTAGGCCAGCGTCAAGCCAAAGACGTCCACGGTCTTTGGAAGAAACTACTGCCCAAGGGGCTACCACCACCCGAGACGCACTATGTCAGCCCTATGACACGAACGATCGAAACGGCGGATCTGAGTTTCAAAGGGCTAGAACTTCCTGGAGGGAAGGCGTATAAGCCGTTGATCAAAGAGGTATGCGGGCAAAGGATCAAAAGAGATAATTGGATGATTGAAAGATTCGCTGATACTCTACAGTTGTCACGCGAAGCCCTCGGCGTACATACATGCGACCGCCGCTCTCCCGCCTCCCATCTGCTTTCCACATTCCCACACATCACGCTGGAACCTGGCTTCTCCGAGCCCGATCCACTCTGGGAACCAGACTACCGCGAGCCTCGTTCCGCCCGCAAATACCGCCTTTCCCAGTTCCTGGACGACGTGTTTGCCAACGACGAGGGAGTGTTTCTGTCATTGACGAGTCACTCAGGCGCAATAGGGAGCATATTGGAGGCTGTCAAGCATAGGACATTTGCGCTGCAGACGGGAGGTGTGATTCCGGTGCTTGTGAGGGCGAAGAGGGTGGAGGGAGAGAGGAAAAGGCCGCCTAAGGAGCCTAGTGAGGGGCCGCCGGCTTGTAAGGAGCCGCCTACGACCCTGCTGAATTATTAGGAAATGTTTATCACTGAGATGGAAGGATATTTAGAAAGTTGCGATTACATTTCCCGGTAATCCCGAACGGTTTCCTACCACTGCAGGCTGGTCGGTCACGCAAGTGGCTACCAATCCCGCACGCCCAACTGACAAAGACTGGAGGTTCGCAAAGTGCCCCAATACTCAGTCGCCCATTCATGGCCAAGATGGTCAGCGGCTGAGCTGACATGCAAACCCAATGCTCATACAAGGAAGAATCGAGCCAATGAGAAGCATTTTACATTCCACAGATGGCGTGTCCGTCTCCGCCTGTCCGCTGAGGGGAGTAAACTTCCGGGCTCCCATGCAGGGCACATGTCGCGCGCATGTCACGCATATTATATAACCCCGCGGACATCTTTCAGTCGAACCACCTCCTCCACAATCACAATGAGTTGATATAACTGTTGCTCTCTTCTTCGGAAGAACTCCGCATGGTGCTCCACGCTCGGTCCTCGCTGCGACCAGCCTCCTTCGCCCCACGTCACCGGCCGGGCCTCGCGTGACGAGTTTGCAGGCCGAACTGCCGCATAGACAGCGCAATCAACGTCGCATGCCCTCTACGACCTGCCCGTGGGGTATTAGCCGACCCGAAACACCTCCTGCCTCCGTGCGCCTGCTGCTGCCTTTACGCCCAGTGCCGCCCGTCCTTCTTAACTGAGGCAATCCCTCGCGCGCGTACCTCGGATTTCTTTACCCCGCGGCCTCTCAGAGCTCCACATCGCATCACACGTCAACCTATCACCCGGACCCTGACAGCCTCAAGCCTTGTGCGCGGCCGGAAGGTACATTCAGCGAGTGCGCCTTTGACGCCATTGTCCTGCACATTTTCGTGCACGTCGACTTCCCGAGGTTATCCACGCGGTGCGCTTTCCGCCGTCGCCCATCATGAAGCCCGCGACTTCTGTACTTCGCCCTGCTGCGCGCATTGCGAGACTGTCCCGACCGACGAGCTGTGGCTTTGCGACTAGGTGCCTAGCTTCCCACACTTCGCCTGCGAGACCGGCGACCGCGATTACCTCCTTTACCACACGTCCCGCTGCGAGCTTTGTGCCTGCCGTTGCGAACAGCTTGAACACGACGATTGGACAGCGCAGGATGGCGTCTACGGGCATCAAGAAGATCAAGGTGAAGAATCCGGTGGTGGAGCTGGATGGCGACGAGATGACGCGCATCATCTGGCAGGAGATCAAGGACAAGGTGCGCAGACTACCAGCGGAGGGCAATTGGCGTTGCTGATGCGGCCAGTTCATCCACCCGTACCTCGACATCGATCTCAAGTACTACGATCTGGGCCTGGAGTACCGCGACGAGACCGAGGACAAGGTGACGCTCGATGCGGCCGAGGCGATCAAGAAGTACTCGGTCGGCGTCAAATGCGCGACCATCACACCGGATGAGGCGCGAGTGAAGGAGTTCCATCTCAAGAAGAGTGCGTTAATTGGTGTACGAATTGTTGGAATAAGCTCACAAAGTGTCTAGTGTGGCTCTCGCCCAACGGCACCATCCGAAACTACCTGTGAGACACCCGAACCCAGAAATACCCCAAGACTCACATGATCTCAATCTGGTCCACATACCACGTACCAATTGGCAGCATGGTCGCTGACTGCATGCAGAGGTGGCACCGTCTTCCGCGCCCCCATTGTAATCCCCCGAATCCCCCGGCTCGTACCGGGCTGGAAACAGGCCATCATCATCGGCCGTCACGCATTCGGCGACCAATACCGCGCAAAGGACCGCGTCATCGACACCGAGGGCACGCTCGAGATGGTCTTCACACCTAAGGGTGGCAAGCCTGAGGTCATCAAGGTCTACGACTTCCCAGCCAAGGGCGGCGTTGCGCAGACACAGTACAACACGACCGAGTCCATTGAGGGTTTCGCACATGCTTCGATGAAGCTCGCGCTCGACAGGAAGCTCCCGCTGTACATGAGCACAAAGAACACCATCTTAAAGGCGTACGATGGAAAATTCAAGGATGTCTTCCAGGAGATCTATGATACTCAGTACAAGAAGGACTTTGAAGCCAAGGGCATCTGGTATGAGCACCGTCTGATTGACGACATGGTCGCCCAGATGATCAAAAGCGAGGGTGGCTTCATCATCGCTATGAAGAGTACGCACCCCCCAACAAGTTTGTACACCCCGCAATGCCTTACTAATTCCCGCTAGACTACGATGGTGACGTCCAGTCCGACATTGTCGCCCAAGGCTTCGGTTCCCTCGGCCTCATGACCTCCGTCCTCATCACCCCCGATGGCAAGACCTTCGAGTCCGAAGCCGCCCACGGCACCGTAACCCGCCACTACCGTGAGCACCAAAAGGGCAAGGAGACGTCGACGAACCCCATCGCCTCCATCTTCGCGTGGACGCAAGGTCTTGCCAAGCGCGGTGAGCTCGACGGCACTCCCGAGCTTGTAGTATTCGCCGAGCAGCTGGAGAAGGCTTGCATAGACACTGTGGATATTGATGGTATCATGACGAAGGATTTGGCGCTGGCGTGCGGCCGCAAGGATAGGGAGGCGTGGGTCACTACGAATGAGTATCTCGAGGCGGTGGAGAGAAGGTTGAAGAGCAGTTTGAAGGAGAAGCTATAAGCTCCTGGCTGGAAATTTGGGATATGTAGGACTTTGCCATTTGAGTGGTCGACCTTGTGTAGGACCTTGATCTCGAGTTTGGGACCTTCTTGCTTACTCGCATCTAGCGCTTCTTGGTTGCATTTGTCTGGGAGCATAGATAGCGGGTATATACATATACAACGAGTGAGATGAAAATTTTCCATGTGGAGTCGGGAGATGTTGCCGTCGCTAGTGGATTGGACCCTGCATATGGATGTTTGTTGAACTACGGCTGCGTGTTGTTTGTTACACAGATCGGGTGGATTCTTCGCGACTGTCTTCCCCTCGTGTCTCGCTCGGAGTCTCTCGTACGTTTTCTAGCGCGCCTTGTGAGCGTGCAAGAGCTAGAGGGATTGTGGAACAGTTCAAGTGAGTAGATTGATTTGGGCTGTGTGAGACACGAGACGGATCTGGGCTCTTTGACCTGGTCCAGCGTTGCATGGTTGGACAGGCTGGATAGCCACGAGCGCTGTGGGCCGTTTCTGCTGGAGATCTGTCTCGAAGGACCTCCGAGAGAATTACGTCACCTGACTTTGTTCTTCACTTTCGCACGGCCCAACAATCCGCCAACTCCCTCTCCGCCGGCCACTTTTCGCACGGTCCTCCAAGATCGGAATCCCCTGCGTCCCCTGCGGGATATAAACTCTCACACTACACCTCCTCGACGCACAGCGAACCCCACGATACCACTCTGAAAGCTTCTTTTCGCCAACAAGTCCCTCGAGTTTGAACCGTCTTTGGCATCGGGGTCAGTTGCTATGTGTGACGCAACACCCAAGGCACTTGAGACGGGAGATAGTCCGAAGATAGGGCAAGACACGACATTTACCTCATCCTTCGCTGCACTCTCACCTTCGTCATCGCCCGCGAAGAAGAAAGCTACAAATCAGCCGACTAGCCCCGCAAAACGACCCATCACATACGACCTTGGCTCGAGTAAGCCATCCAGCCGAGCCACAAGCCCCGCCAAAACCCCGAGGTCAAGCAGGCCCGCAATTCCCTTGAAGCACTCCGTCGACATCATGTGCGATCTGGGATCTAGTAGGCCATCCAGCAGGGCAGCGAGTCCAGTCAAGACGCCAAAACACCCCGTTACATACGACCTCGGATCCAGCAGGTCATCTAGCCGAGCCACAAGTCCGAGCAAGACCCCCCACAACAAGTCGACGGAACAGCCCCAGCAAACATGCTGTCAGCGACGAGGTTCTGGAAGTCGGAGATACGGGTTTTTATTTTCGGCTAAGCTGGCTAAAGCGAGGATTGACCCGGGTCTGAAGAAGGATGCGGATGGAAGGGCAAAAGATGGAGAGTCTAGGAGTCCGATGACGCTGGTGATGAGGGAGGTGGGTATTGTGGGGGCGAATGGGAGGGTTGTGGCCAGTCCTACAAAGACCGAGATGAATTCTGTGAAAGGGAGTACAGAGAAACAAAGTCCTGCGACATTGGCGAGCCCCAAGAAGGAAGGGGTGGCCAAGGGCACAACGGGGAGTCCTGCGAAGGGAATGAAGATTGAACGGAGTCCGGGAAAGGTTGTTGACGCGGAGGATAAAGCAAGCGCGGCGAGAAGTCGCATCAGAAGTCCGGGGAAGAGCATCGTTCACACGAATGCGAAGAAGCCGATGGCTTCAGGTTCAAGTTCGCCGTCAAAAGCCTCGCACACAACACCTACACACAAACCAACAACGAAAAGTACGCCAACGCATCCTCGGTTTCCTGCTTCGGCCAAACAAATCCCCATCAGATCTACCCCGATAGCGACGACTGGGCGCTCAGATCGGCTGCCAGATACACCCAAGACAGCCATCCGCACACCCCGCGACACTTTGGCTGCTACTTCAAGCAGGAATCAGGTAAAGTTCGCTCACGCATCCGGTTTGTTCTCGCCTCAATCGAGGAGTAGTGCTGAAAAGGGGAGAGGCGCAAGGGACTTTGGAGATTTGATCAGGGGGTTGAAAGGGCGATGCGGTGACAGAGCGGGTTCAAGATGGGAGGACTGAAACAGTAGAGGGCGAAAAGAAAACGGAGTGGACGCTAGGCCGAGAGATGTCATTGAGTGGCGAGGGCAAGAAGGCAATGCCGGCCTGGGAAGGCGTGACGCAGCACTCCTCGTCCATCTCCGTCCCGCGCCCGTTCACATCCGCACCGACATCTACGACATTTAACACATCACAGTCCACACCAAACACGCCTCTTCCCCATCTCGATACACAACTCGTGCGGGACAAATCACCCACCCTCCGCTCCGCCATCACCGCCGAAATGCATGCCATCCATTACTCTCTACGCAGCGTACACGGCCCGGCGTACTTTAGCCCCCAACGAAACATACCAGGTACGCCTTCCATCCGCGCGGACAGGGGCCGATGGCTCGGTTCAAGCGAAGCGCTGAGGGAGGGCGGGAGAGTCTTTGGTACAAAACTTGGGATCAAGACCGAGAGAGGGACGGTGAATACGCCGATGATGGAATCCGGTACCCCCGGGCGAGCACGTGAACGTGAAGCTGCTCCTACATCCGCATACTCACCCCCTCTGGACAAACCTGGGAAGACCGTGGCATCCCCAGTCCCTTCAACTCCGGTACCTCTCAAATCTACCCTCCCCCACCGTCTCCAAGTCTCCATACCCGCATCCTCGCCCCTCCAGCTCATCGATAGACCGGCCTATCACCCGCGCTCTCCTTTCTCCTCACCGTTCTCTGCAAAAGACCAAGAAGACGAGGCACCATACGATCCATCCACCGATCCACATCCATATGAGGAAAAGGTGGCAAATGCAGAGGCGATTGCTAGGATGATCTCGGGGTGGAACGAAGAGCAGTTCGGAGAGTGCGGGGACAATTCGGGAGAAAAAGAAAAGAAATCACTCACCTCAGATTCCCATCCCTTTTCCACTTACGCCGCAGGGGCGACGACCCGAGCGGTCGACGAGTCCTACACGCCACCCGGCTCACCCACATCCTCACCTCCAAACTGCCCCGCCCCTTCCCCTACCCCTCTCTCCATCACACCCCTTCGCATCCCGAACCCCAAACTCCACCCCTCACCGCACACCCCAGTTCCCTCCACTACCCCCTTCAAGCACACGCGACCGCCTCACACTCCCAACGCGATACAAACGCCCAGCCGCGCCCTCTCCAACAAACTGGACGCCGCCATCGATGCACATATCGAAGACAGCGTGAGGCAGGGACGTATATTCACGCAAAGTGGACAGCGGTACGCTGTGTTGCTTGAGAAGGGGCGGTGTGCTGACAGTAAGAAGTGAGAGGGAGGGACGGAAGAAAAGGCAAGAAGACCCGTTTATTAGGCACACGGATAGGTGAGGAAATAGTCGGTTAGAGCGCCGACTCGGGGTAGACTAGTACACTTGATTAATTCTAAAAGCTAGTACCTTGCGAATGGTGGAACGAGCTGGCAGCTGAAGTTATCTAGAAGCCGTAAATCGCGTTACAAGTCTAGCCTTCCATCTTTTACATTAAAGTGCAGTACACACGTTGCAATTGCAGCAATTGCAGCCGGAAGGCCTATACCCATCCCGATACCCAGAGCAATCTTGTCCGACGTGCTTAGTCCCGAACTGCTACCACTTCTAGCTCCATCCCCCGAAGTTCCCGTTTGTCTTGCAGGCACAATGGATGTCACACGGGTTATTACAACGTTCTTGCCCACACGTACATGTTAGCATTTCCCGCCGCTTCCATCGTCACGTATGTTCATAGAGAAACCCACCGTCAACTGCAGGGCGCCTCCAAAAAGAGCTCCCAGTAGGAGCACAGGAACTTACTTGACGACGAGGCTGGCAAGGACGTCACGCCTACATTTCCCTCGCTCGTTGCGGTAACTAGCGTCAGGCTCGTTATAGTCTCCGCCGGTTCATCTTGTTGTGTTGTTGTCGCCGCCGACACGCTCGCCGGTTCGCTGCCAGCTGCTTCAGCACCCCCGCAATATCCGTCGTATACTGAAATCGCAATGTGCAGATCGACCGTTTCGGATGGGCCGCAGCCGGTGCTCACGCATCCGGCCAAGGTCGAACTGGCTTTGGATTGCAAATCCGCCCTGCAGAAACATTCATCGGTGTATTTCTCAGGACAGCCTAAGCGGTACGGTAACCAGATTACGCAGGACTGGACGCAGGTGCGCTGCAGCCGGAATGCGGCGTCGCTTTCAATCGATAATGTGTGCTGTGCGAAGACGTGTTTTGAACTGGATAAGGCGTGGTATATGAACAGGAGCCACTGGAATTGAGGATCATGGTTCGATATGCTAGGCGAGAGAAGTTTGGGGGGGAGGGAAGAGAAATGCTAGTTTGAATTACCCAGCGCCAAACTCCAGCATTAAGTAGTTACAGCTCCTTGACTGCACGTTGCTTTTTATTGGGACTGAGCACCACGGTACTCTAGCTAAGACGTTGTTGGTTGAAGTTGGTGGTGGCCGTCTTGGGTACATAGGCTCTGGCCTGGCAGTGCATGAACACAACTGAGAGAGAAACAGGGACAAAAATTTACTTAGCCTCCCTATCACGCTACCGCATAGGGAACGCGACCGAATCGCTCCAGCTAGAGAGTTGTCAGACGTAGCATTTCTGTTGGTGCAGATGACGAAGTAGGAGAGGAAGGTGTTGACCATTCCGGAAAGCGCGTGGCTTGCTGGCGTGCTGAAGCGAGCTCCCAAACGGTTCGATAAACAAGGCACTATATGATTTGCCCCGAGACGAGAGTGTGCAGAGCTAATCAAGTGACTAACCTTTAGAACGCTCTTTAATTATAGAGCGCGCATTAAATATATAGAACATACGGATTTGCTTAGATTTAACTGGTGGGAGTTTCTTTGAATTCTTCGCGAGTCCTCGCACAAAACACAGAATATACGAATAACATAAAGACATAGGGTACGTGCCATTATGCTTTCAGGACACATACGAGAACATAAAGCTATCTAGTAAAGACCAAAGCCTATGTGGATTACTCACATTGACTGTACGAGTAATGGGGGATCTAATCACCAGTCAAGGATGCGGCGAAAATAACACAAACTCTTTTTCCAGTAACTAACACAGTACCGTACAGCAAAGATCGCCCAGAAGCGTTTTCAAAAGGACCCATCCTCTTTCCTCAACATTAAACTACAGGACCCACCCACCCAACAATTCATTTCCAATGCCCATGTCCGCTAAAATCCTCATCAAGGCCCGCTGAAAATGAACCATGGCTGACTCGCTACTCACTTTCCTCGCCAAGTTACCTAGCTCCTCCCCCCCAGTCTCCCCATCCGAGGCCCCCGCGGTGCGTGATATCGCAGAACGAATTGGAGACCTCAGGGACGACCTCTGCAGGGGCTTGCGGTAAAAGCCTTCAACAACCTCGTGCTTGAGGAAGGTCAGCAAGGATTGACCCCTCACTATTGCCTCCGGCTCTAGTGTTTCTAGCTCTGAGTGTCGATGGTGGTATTGAAAGGATTGTGTGTAACGGTTCTGCTAGCTGCATGTAGTTAGCTCCGCTAGGTGCGAAGGCATTAGGCCAGCCCTCGCCCACCTTAAGACAAGACAGACACTGTCACACTCTTCTCCTTGAGATCCCTTACACTGTTGAATCGACGACTACACGTTGCCACGAGAAGGACATGTGAAGTGGAAGTTCCACTACGGAAAAAAAAATTGTCATGTCTTTTCCAAATACAAGCCAAACGTGCCTTGCGAAAGAGCCACCAACCTCTTCAAGTACTACCCTGCTTCAAGGGGCGTCTTGTCTTCGCCTGGTAGGACTCAAAATGCATTGCAGAAAGGACAATTCATCTTTCTTAAAGATCAAGACTCAAAGCACATAGTAAAAATAAATAGGGAATCGCGTCTTTTTTACACGCGGTGGTCAACAAAAAGAATATCTCGACTTCGACGATGGAGAATCAGTTTGGCAAAAAGGCATCATGTCTTTTTCCAACGGCAAGCCGCGCACCAATTGTGCGGGAACATCCTCGCTGAATCACCTAGTCGACATCCGGAGATCCTTCAAAAGCTCCACCAAAAGCTCCACATGTCATCCTAATCCCCTACGTAGTTTTGCTTTCATCTCCCAAGCTTACATATAGGCGGCAAGCCTGGCACCACACATTCCCAGCTCTCACTTTGCGCATACAGGAGACTGAGATGATGCTATCACAACATGCCGTGAATTTTCCTAACTCTATAAAGACAAGCAAGCAAGCAAGCAAGCGCATGTCCAGAAGCAGATCAGAAGCAGACCGTTCGAAGCCAGAATGACCCCGTCCATCCCCGGGTTCGTCCATTTGTTGTTCATGCATTTTCTGTCGTTCTATGCCTTCGGCCGAAGAAACGCCCGCTAATCCAGAAAGTACCCCGGTCCGCAATTCAGCACCCCTACATAGGAACTTCATCCGCCGCCTATTTCTTCTTCCCAAACTTGGGCTGCCCAATCTTATCCCCCCTCAGCACCACATTCAGCACCCTCTCCATCGTGCCGAGCAGCTTCTGATCCGGCGCCGC
This sequence comes from Lentithecium fluviatile CBS 122367, assembly GCA_010405425.1. Classification (NCBI taxonomy): domain Eukaryota; kingdom Fungi; phylum Ascomycota; class Dothideomycetes; order Pleosporales; family Lentitheciaceae; genus Lentithecium; species Lentithecium fluviatile. The sequence continues at coordinate 417,797 of MU005585.1, forward strand.
AGTCCCGCGCTCAAAGTCGGCGATAACCGTGGGCGTGGTGTTGCACTTGGTCGCCAGGTCCTTCTGCGTCATGGTGTTGCCCTTGTCGTTCTTGGCCTCGCCCCGCGCTTTGCTGATAGCTTGACCGACGACGGTGCCGACCGTCTTAGGCTTGATGATGTCGTCGGAGCGGTCGACTTTTGTAAGGCGCTGGCCTTCGGTGTTGGAGGAGCCCTGGAGAGGAAGATGTTAGTGGCTGGGAGTTGGAAAGATAGGAGATGTGTAGGTTGCTGAGGGGAGAAAATCCGACGGTTTGGATTTCTTCATCTCAGACAAACCTGGGTCGGCGTCTGGCCACCGCGCCTCATCGCGATGGTGGCAGCCAGCCTCCATGTGGGAAGTGGCAAGATCAACTCACAGCATTAACTCCGCCAAACTTCTTCTCCGTCGCAACAACAGCACCACTCCTCTGCGCCGCATTCAGCGCTGCCTTGCCCTTGACGACGGTCTCGCGGGGTCCAGCCGCCCCGCCGCGAGTGCGCGCACCAATCTTGGTAACGGTATCCCAGTCGTCGCTCATTTTGTCAAAGGTATGTGTCTGATGTCTCAGGGGTGTATGTTTACGGTTCGTGTGTTGACGTAGATGAGGTGGTGTGGTGTGCTGAGTCGGGTCGGTGGCGGGGTTCTCGGGCTTTTATGCTCGAGGCAACGGCGAGGGAGGGTGTTTGTAAACTAGCAGCGGGCCGTTTGCTCAATCGATGGGTGGACGGGTGATAGATGGAGATATCGATGAACGGAGAAAAGTGCTCGGCACGCGGGCGTTTATGTAGCAACGTAAGGCAGTGGTCTAGCGGTCGTCGACTCGCAGAGCAAGTGGCTATGTCCCCACCCTAAACCCTTTTGGGCCATCCTTCTCGAAGCATCTCCCACATCGCCCTTTCGCCGCCCTTGAAAACTGTTGAACATCGGCACAGGGACTCATACATTGTCAACACACCGTCTCAGTCACGCATTCGTCGATCTCAGCGAGGAAAGTATTAGAAATATTCTAGTCATTCGCGGTTGATCTAGGTTCTAGGAAGCAGCGCTTTCCTTCAACACAGCAAACGCTTTGTTGCAACATCAAACTCCTTTTTTGTCATCCGCCATTTGGTAACATCAAGAAACCCTTTTTCAAGCATTCTAGCAGCCTAGAACGCGGCTGGCGACAATCTTTGCTTTCCAAACGCCGCCAGGACGATACCCAAAGCAACGCAGCTGAGCTGGACCGAGAATTGCATTACTTAGCGTCTAATGCTGTCATGCATGTCATAAGTCGTGAAAATCGTTGTTGCTTAGTACATTCCGAGGTCTGACATGGCTTGCTCAAAGGTATCCCATTTGGTGAGAGCACCGAGAGCGCGGCGCATGTGGGCGCTAACGAGAGTGAGGCCGTAGATGTAGCTGGCATTGACCCAGCCGAATCTGTACATAATTAGCACCTCGATCGTGAATGGGGGGTTGAATAAAACGTACCCTTCGCGAGGAACGCCCTTGAAGTCGCTGCCCTGGTTGCCGTACTCGGCCTCAACCTTGTGGGGATCAATCGGGCGAGTCACGTCATACTTCTCGACGACAACGCCGTTAAAATCGACAAAGGCCTTAGTGACCATGTAGAGCCAACGGTATGCGAGGCGCTGTGCTTCAGCATCGTATCCATACCGCTGCATGCCCACCCAGGCGAGGATCTGCTGCGGCGCCCATCCGAATGGATAGTCCCACTGCCGATTCGGACGCTGGAGACTGATAGCGCCGCGAGACTTCTCAGTACCGGACACAAGGCCTCCGAAGACTTCAAACTTCGGCAGCGCTTGCTGTACCAGCACGTTCGCCTGGCGAGGAGTAGCCAAGCCGGACCACATCGGCCAGAACGTCGTTGCGCTCTCGTACCCAGTGCGCTCCTTCTTGACCGTGTCGTAGTCAAAGTACATGCCGGCTTCCTCGTCCCAAAGATACTTGTCCACAGCGATACGCCGCTTCCTCGCACGACGCTCCCACATCGCTGAGGTCTCCACTTGTCCTGGTGTCATTCCCGGACCGCAGAATTCCTTCGGGACGGTCAGTTTGTCGCCGAAGTTGTTGCGAATGGTGCGGCCAATGTCGACCTCGTACTTGTACAGCAGCGCGTTCACGTCGACGACTGCTAGATCAGCAGCAACGTTCTCCAGGCGATACGAGGTGTCATGGCCGGACTCGCGCACAGCGCGATCGTGAAGGAAGTACTTGTCCAACTCCGGCTCCGAGACCCTCTGGTAGTTGTATGCGTCCACAAACTCTTCAAACGTCATGCCATGCTTCTTCGCATACGGTTCCAGAATGTGCGTGAAGTGGGTGGCTTCTGTCTCTGGGGGCACACCGAGACCGCCCGGACGGTAGCGGGATAGGCCGGTATCGGGATCAATGCGGGGTGCAGCCATCCAAACCGTGTAATACTCCTTGATCGCTGCCAGGATCGATTCTCTGAGAAACTCTTGGGCGCCTTCTTCGTGCTTGATGCGTTCGTAGACACGCAAAGACATGTCTGTGAGAAAGGGTGGCTGAGAGCGGCAGAGGTAGTATGTGCGGTTGGCGTTGAGGATCTTGCCGTAATGCTTGATGCAGAAGCAGAAATGAGTCACCATGGCCTTGACGAGGTCCACGCGATCGTTGATGAGCAGCCCGAGAGACTCCATGTAGCTGTCCCAGCCGTAGAGCTCATTGAAGCGACCACCAGGAACGACAAAAGGAAGACCGCGCAGGTCCTTCTTACCGGTGACCGGGTCGATCCACTCCTCCATGGCAATGGCAAGCAAGCCGGGTGCCTTGTTCAGATCTCGCACGTAGGCATCGTCGCCGCAGTTCTCCTGCAGCCATTGCACGTCCAGGCGCATCTCCGGGTGCTCATTGGCAATGCGAGTGTAGTACTCATACTGCTCGGGTGCGCCTTTTGGTACGTATATGCGAGGGCGGGGGTCGTCGGTCCAGTCCTTTGGATCGCGTCCGACCTTCTCGATGTTGGAGCCGTCGATGCGACGCGTCAAGCCATCCCAGAAAGAGTATGTGATCAGGCGGGAAAGGCGGTTCACGGGATTCTCATTCAGGCGGGCCTCGTCGAGCACAATGGTCTTGCGGCCATAGTCTTGGGCGAGGGTGAGCTCCTGCAGGAGGTTGGAGAGCATGTACGTGCCGCGCACGTCGAACTTGTTGTGGGCATTGGAGGCGAGGGTTCCGAGCGAGAGCACCTTGGGGCCCTTGTCGTCGATGGTGATCTGGTAGTTGCCGTCCGAGTCCTCGCGGGAGAGGAGCGTCTTGAGCGTGGGTTCGACTTGGATGAGGAAGCGGCGCGGCTGAAGCGAGACCTCGTCTGCACGTCTGTGGTCAGCACTTGCATGGCGCCGCCGGTACATGCGCACTAGGGTGGGTACGTACCATGGCTGATTCGCCGACCGGGAAAGCCTTCTGAAGTTTCGATAATCTGGTTGCGACCACCCGAGGAATGCGTGTCTACCACCTGTCGCCTGTCAGACTGCACAGCCAGCATTCGCATGTGGGCTCTTCACTCACTGCCGAGTAGGTGCGGGCGCGGGCATGCTTCCGGTCGTGATGGTCGCCGTAGTAGAGGTGGGGTGCTGCGTAGGGATCAAGGACGGTGGATGAACGTCGAGTCTTCAGAGATTGCGAGCTCATGCTACGGGGACGGGCGGGGGCGGGCGCGCTAGCTGTGGTGCGGCGGGGGAGCGAGTGCTGGCAGGATAAGCTGCTAGGAGCGAAGTACTGTGACGGCCGTTGATAAAAAGCTAGGTACCAAACGCGACTCTGGTGTTCAATGCTGGCGGGGCGCGGGGCAACGTGCTTTGAAAGAAACAGAAGACCAAAGGGTCACACGACAACAATGAAGATGCGTAGCTGACTAGGTGACAAAGCGCTGCTGTGAAGAGAACGACGGAAGACAATCAATGCTGCTCGCGGTAGGGGATGGTGAGGAGTGAGTCGCAGCCGCGGGGGGGTCTGCTCCTTTACTGGCAGCTTGAGAGTGGGAGACCCGACCGGCAGCGTCTATCTGTGGGTCGTCGCCGCGCAGTTCGGGATGCGGGCAGCGTGCAGCGGCAGGAAGCGGTGAGGAGTCCGTCTGTTGCGATGGGCTGGTGCTGCGTGCGTGCTCACTCAGGGTCTTTGCGGCTCAACATCTGGACAGGCATCGCGAATCTGCGGCGGGCCGATCGCAACACTTGAACAGTGCGGCGGACGGCCCACTGTATTTTCAGTCTCTGCGAGCCATTGCGTCACTCACCTCTCGCCCCCGACAAGTCTCGCGGCCGCCTGCGTGCTGCTCGCGCTTCAATTGCTCATTCACCATTTCTGCTGCTCGGGTGACCCCTGCGGCTCGCTGCTGCTTCATTGGCTCACTTGGCCGTCGCCGTCGTCATGTGCGCATCGAGTCAGCCCGCAGCTCCCCCACTGTCACGACCTTCGCCGCCCAGCAGTGCCATCCCACCCCCGATGTGTTTCATGCACCCATCGTGACCCGTCCGCTTGACATTCACTGGCTGGGCCCAGCCGCCCTCACCTACGTCGGGTGGAAGCACCCCATCACCACCGCTGACTGGTTTTCATGACTGGTTTTCACTCTTTCGCATCGGCCGACTTTCTTCACACGGAGATATCAGCATTTGGCACTTCCATTACTATCACAGGACTAGGAGAGAAGTTTTCCATTCCACATCTTCCACATCTACCCGGCTCGGACTTGCGTTGCGACAGGGAGCTGTACCGAGAGGCCGTGGTCTCGCGCAGCAGAGGCGGGAATCGCCATGTCAGGGTTGTACAAGAGAGCCTGGTAGAGGCGACTCTTCAGACGCTAGGACATGCAGCAAGACGGCCAGCGTCCCTTTGAAATCCATCATCGCTCCGTTGGGGGCGTATTGCGAGCTTTTCTTGCCCTATCTGTCGGTTTTCGTTTCCTCATCTTCACAACCTTCCAGTTTCTGGTGCCACGATGCTGCTCCTTCTTCTCCTTCGTCGTCTCTAGACACGTCTCACGACATCGAGCCAGCGAATACGTGTCCGAGGACGGTCGCGGGCTACCGATCTCAGCCTCCGGCCCCCCCTCTGGCTCTGGGTCGACGAGAGTCATCTCTGACGCCAGTCGCTGCACGTCCACCTCTTCCGAATCGCCAGAAGCGACGCCCACATTCTCCAATGCGGTTCTAGCCAGCCAGGGATGTGGCTCTTGCGTCGGGCTCGCTGCGATGAAGCGATCCATCGGCGTATAGGGCGATGCGAAAGACCCCGAGTATAGCTTCAGTGCGTCAAACGAAGCTTCCCGGCGGGCTGCGAGGTTCACCTCGTTTTGGGAGAAGTCTTCGTCCGAGAGCTTGTCATAGTCGCCAAAACGCTGCCGATACGTGTCGTGCTTGGCAGCTCGCAAATCTTCTGCTGGGATCAAGTCTGCCACGGAGCATTTGTTGTTCTACGCCAGAGCCCGTCAGTCCACTACATATCCGTGTAACACAAGATCGTCTCACCTGGCAAGCAGCCGTGTGTATCCGCAAATTAGCCTCTGAAAGCTTGGTTATACGCTCAGCCGGCACATCCTTTGTAGAATCGACTCCATCCGGAGAGTCTCTGCTCGAAGTCATTGCGTCCAACCTCCTGCTTATACATCAGTGACCCGTCGATACAGCAGCGCCTGGCTACTTACCTCAGATGACTGATCGATGCGCTGACCGAAGCGCAGTGCCCAGGGCCCAAGCGGCTTTCGAATGGGCGACTTGGTTCTCCAGAAAAACATCGATTGGATAAAACACTTGGGAATGACAGCGAGCTCCACCCTCGCTGGGCGGCTGGAAGGAGATATATGTACCCCTTGCTTGCTGTCTACAGCCGCGTCTAGGGCGATTCTCCGCGTTCCGCTACAAGATCCCAGACTCATGGCACCTGCCGGACCGTGTACAGGGCATGTACCACGCAAAGAAGAAAGTCCACTCCCATTCGGTCGTGCAGACGTGTGAAGGGTCCAGCTACACACCACATTGCAGGTCCGGGGATAGAATTGAGTTCGAGCATAGGTCTGTGCGCAAGGCCAGTTCCCAAAAGCAATTCGAACGGCTGGGACTCTGAAAGTGAACATGCCAGCGACTACCCCTACAGGACCGGATATTTACCCGTCCTATCAAACACCGTCCTCTGCGGCGACACGGTCCCTGAGCTGACCGATCTCTTGCTTCTTGAACTCTTATCTCACGTTGTAATTGAGATAACGCCAGCGCCCGGACCGGCACTTGGCCCCGAAACTCTACGCCTGTCAATACTTGCTTTTCCCACGACGACCTGAATCTCCGAAATGCAGCAGTGTCTCATTCGCTCGATCGACCAAGCTTTGGGTCTTGTGTTCCTGGCAGGGAAAGGAGCCAGGTCGATTGCGCCAGACAAATGCAATCTGCCGAGACAGTTGTGGGGCATGGGAACCCAGCATTTGTGACACATCCGCACTCACCGATGTGTTTTGGAAGGGTTGCACCGAGTGGCATCTTGTGTTATTAGTGGAGAGCTGAAATTCATCTCTTTGGGCTCCGCCCAAGGCTGGGAGATCATCCGGGCCGTGAGTCTAGCGTTGCGAACTTCAGCGGCCTCAGCGCAAGGCAGGGTCCATTACTGCTCTTTTCGGTTGGGCTTCACAAGGCACCACGCTGCATGCGCAATCTTGTCTCGCTTCGTGCTGAATACGAAATTCCTCCGTCAACCACCGGCTACACCGTTGGGGCTGTGTCGCCCTATATTCGTATTTCTTTTTGTAGCGTCGTCGATGGTCTCCATTCAGTTTTGAGCCGCCCCTCTGGGTCGCACCCGACCGTTTGGTTGTCGGGGCCAAATTCGCGTGCGCAACCAAGCTCCCGGAAGCGGTTGTGGTGAATGTCGCAGACGGGGGCACGTAGCCACCAATACCGTATGCAACCGTCATCTTGGTACCGACCTCGAATACCGAAGGCGGAAACGGTCTGCCAGCGGCCTCCAAGAGGCGATAATGATGATGGGAGAGCGGCATTATACTGTTGCAAAAGTCGCTTCCGACCACTGAGGCTCGGACACGGTATTGCCTTTCGTTCGCTCTTGTTCATGGACGCCTCTTTCACCTACACATATCGAATCCGAAGCATCTCGAAATTTTATACATGCAGCACATCGTTCTGAACCTAAGGGATCAAACCCTCAGCAATGCTTATTTCCTCAAATGGCTCGCCGGGCAATCCACTTCATTTGAGCTTTGCAGACGCTGGTGGATTACGTGTGTTCAGTGCGCTACATGCAAGTTGATTGAAAAGGTTCAAGACCGCATGAGCTGCGCCGTTCTAACCAAGATGGTCTGCTTCTTCGCCGTCCAATAACTCGTGCCGCCCGCTATCCGCCCATTGCAGGGCCGCTGTCTGACTCTTGCCGGAGTGGTTTATGCATCCCAATTCCTTGGTCCTGGGACACGACGGGACCGTGACTGATTGCGTAGTGTCGTGGCGAATACTTACCTGGTTCATGTTCTTGAGTCCAGGTCGAATGTAGGTCGGTCACGCTCATTTGCCGATATTCAGGCGTGAGATGGACCTGCTCGACCCAACACTATGGTCTAGGGCGGCACGGCACGGCACGGCACGGCATAAACAGTCTGTGCTCTATCTTTAGCTCGAGTCGTTGAGAAGCGGGACAGCATCGACCAGGCTTCGCCTCACGGCATGAGATGCTTCATCGGCCATTTCGGTTCCGCTCTTCTGGTTTCTGGGATTCGTCTTGGTAATAAGGCGGGCTCATGTTTGGGCAATGTGCCGACACTACAGACAAGGCGTCAGGCGACTTTTCCAAGCCACAACACCGGTCAACGGGAAGGGTTCGTGCCGCCCGACTTAGTGAGCGATTTCTTGCCGAGCGCTTCTTCTAAGGAGACGTAGAATTCGTCGATATTTGCGGCGTTTGTCGCTGCCACGCAATACTCCATAGTAAATAAACACGGCTGTGCAGTTTCTCTCCACGACTCGCGAGGTGGATAACATCCTGGTGCAGCAATGCAAATGCATAGGTGCCGCCCGTCTTGTAGAAGGACAACATGTGACTGCCAGTTCTCTTGGCGGTTGACACCCGAGCTAAATCCTTCCATTTGCCCTCAAAAGGCGGACCTCCCGACACAGTGGGTAGCAATTGCCTGATCTCTAGCGAGCGATAAGACATGATTTCGATATTGATCCCCGTCATTGGTTACCAGAGACGCCATCGCCGATGATCTCAATGTTACCAAGCATCAGCAGCCCGGTTCACTCAGCATCCCCAATTGCCAGGCGTGCTTATCAGTGTTGGGTCACTCATTGGTCTTGCACGTTTTCGAACATCGCCGATCTCGGATTCTCCACATCTGTATTTACACGAGCTAACATTGTGCAATTCATACTCCCACGATGCGACCAGAAACCAATACACCATCGGCTTGTACTCACAGCTGCATCACCGAACCACCAATGTGAAAGCAAGTTCTGGGTCGCCCCACATGCTGTGAAAATGATAAGTCAAGGCGTTATATTGTGTTTGCGGGTTCAATGTGTAGATATGCTCAACGCTACGAGGACCGCTTAACGAACCATGGATCCATGGCGGCTGGCACCCGCTACCCACCTTCATCAACTTTATTGCCAATCGTGTACACTCAAACTCAAACGCAACAGGTAATGCTCATCAAGGATTGAGTTTATAGATGAGACGTTCAATAATTGAGACTGTCCTCACTTGACAGCTGGCGACACAGCCCTGGAGGAAAAGGTTTTGTTCCGAAGAATCTATCCTGGATCTACAGAAATTACGGTCCACTAACGCTCAACAAAAACGCTGTGTGGTTTGCTGCCATCATTTTGTTGTTTCCAACATCTGCGCATTCCCGTGTTCGGGAGCCTCTACAGACCATGGAATCTATAGATTCTCAGGGGCCAGCATGTTTACTTTGGCGCCACTGGTACATCACCTGGCCCTTCATAATTTTCGAATTACGCTCTACTATCTTCCCAAGACGTCACGACATCTTTCTTCCTGCAGCTACCATAAGCGTCAATCCCTGGAGGTGAGACGCGATGGGTCTTCGCGAAAAATGCAAGGTTGCCATGTCGCGATTCTTCCACTATCCTCGGAGACAAGAACCGGCCTACATATCAGAGTCTCAATCCCAGACGCGTCAACTCCGCAGCCTTACCAGTGAGGATGCTGGGGATGCTGGGGATGCTGAGCAAGAGCGGGCGCGACTTGCCGAACTCGATCTTGGCCTGCGCGAGGGCAATGGGGCCCGCAGCAATAGCCTTCCAGCTGAACAACCCCCAGGAGAGCTCAAATCCGTATGTCTTCCTTCGTCCATATCGCTGCGCTTTGCAATATAAAGACCATTCATTTACGCGTTTCGCCTAACTGGTGACACGCGATAGACACCCCAAACGCAGAAACGGCTGGTGAAGAAGACAGCCCAACCTAATGTGCAACAAACAGAAGGCACTCTTCGCCGGGCGCCTGCCCTTCGCCGCACTCTATCTTTGAGAAAGTCCATCGAGTCTCTCAAAGCGTGCACCCACAGAAAATCCGCTCCGAGTGCGAAACGCGAGAACACCAATACCCCGCCACCGAGACTGAAAGTAGATACACCAACGAAACGGGAACGATCAGTTGGGTCTCCTTCAATTCTCGGTCCGGTTCTAAGCCACGTTTCATCCAAAGCCAGACCCCGTCGATTCCGTTCAGCGAAGAGTACCCGCCAAAGCGACGAAGTTTCCCAGGACGCTCCAGCCTCAGGGGTTCCCGATCAGGCTTCCCCAAAGAATCTGCATGATGTCTCTCGGTATCAAAATGCACCGGAATCTGACCCTGACCAAGAACAACCCGGTCTTACGTCCATGTCTAGCACGGGATTGATCCATGATCCACCACACGCGAACCGGCGCTCAACGGGCAATTTCGACAGACCACCAGCTGGTGGTGGCTCTCGAAAGCGTGAATCTTTACATGAAGCGGTTTCTGGGGTCACACGACTGTCTGCTGCTAGACATGCAACGACTAGGGATCAGCTGAGACGCGACCGCACGAACAGCTCCTCAGCCGCCCGAAACGCTTCCGAGAGCACCTATTCTGAAATTTGGCATAGCTGGACTGTGCCTCCGCCTGCCCAAGTCGCACGAGTTACTGACCTAGCCAGAGAGCATCCACTCATTGAAAACCCAGGACAATCATCAGATCGACTGACATGGCCACCGGCCCAGCTCGGAGAAGCTGCACAAGCCGAACTTCGACAACACCGTTCCTCGATTGCTTCCATAGCGGAGCGATTGAGCTCAGCCAAGTCATCGCTCTGGGGATCTTCGTCTACACTCCGCGGTGGGGATGACCTCGAAGCACTGCTAGTTGAGACTATAGAGAAGATCGAGACCATTGAAGATGTCAAGAGTGCCGAAGCCGCCCTATCCATGCCACTCTTAATGAGAATTTCTTCAACACATCAAAGAAAGATTAGCCAAGCGGGTGATGGTTCCATGGAACCAACCAGGAGAGCATCCGGACGAGAATCCCCGCATCCCAGCGCTTTCAGGGATCAGAACGGGCATGTATCTCCGCTGAGTTCGGTCGACTTCTCCCAAGATTCCCCTTGTGACCAAAAAGCAAAGATGGTATTCGAAAGCTTGCGTGAGCCTCCTATTTTTGGACTGGAAGTGCGTTGTAGCACCGATGCTCTTGACCCCAATATTGAGTCACACATTGAAACGTCAAAAGACCCGATCCGGAATTCCATCAAGTCGGGCGATACTATGGCTCGGCTAGTTCCCTTACCGCACGAAGATGATCTATCATCTCAGCTTGAGTTTGACGAAGGTTCTGGACCTTGTAATCAAGATATATCGGTGCAGCGAAGCTCCTCTACTGTGGGAGAGCTTGTGCCTAAACCCCTAGACTGGAGGGGAAAGTCAATAACCGAATCCCCTGATTTTTGTGCCCTCACATCGCCGAGCGAGTCGCAGGTGGCGAGAGTCTCCAGCGACTTTACTGTAGCACCAACACCCGAGAGCTTGGATAGTCTGAAAGAGACACTTCGCCTAGCCATCAATACCCCTTTGCCACGGTCACGCCCTAAAGCCAGGGGTGTGGTCATGAAGAGGAAAGGCAAGGGGTCAGTTTCGACACCGACAACGCCAGAAGAGCGCTGGGAAGCCATAAGCCGTGAGAAGAACGGGTCTACCGAAACCTTTCCCCCGGGATTGTACTCGCAACTCAACAGTCGCATACTTCCGGGTCGCGAAGCCCTATCTGCACCCATCATTTCCGGCCTCTCACGCAGCGCCAGTCAGACTAGCAAGGCAGCCGGAGTGTCGAAATGGCCAGATACCGGGAGCCGGTTCAAAGAAGTCTTCGACTTCCCGCGTATGCGTAGCGGACCCGAGCTTAACCAAAAGTACAACAACATGTCCTCCGAGCGCCTCGAGAACCCCAAATTGCGGCTCGCCCGTCTACGCCGCGAGGCCGATTCGCGCAGTGGCAGCTCAGCCAGCTCGCTTGTGTCGGCTCCCGGGGTGTTGGGAGTAGGGGATGCGAGATTCAGGAGCGGAATTAGCACGACGATTGCGGTGTCGCCGCCGCGGAGCGAGCTTGGTGTCAGCGTTGGGGGAGAGGGTGGGATGGTTGAGGGCAAGGACTGGAAGGAATTTCGTGATCGGGTAGTTGGGGGGCATTGTGCTAACTACGTAAGAACGGGATTTCCTAGGTGGGGGCATGAGGAGGTGTAAGTGGGACCTTGCACCTCACGATACTGTTGTCGCTGCTGCGCAATCTAGAGTCGTGAATGAGTTGTGTAACGTTACTGACGTTTTTGAAGGAAGAAATTGAGGGAGGCGAAGCTTGCTGTTGCTAAGGCTGCGAAGGGAGGGGAGACGATTGGTACACCGACGACGGTATCGGATGCAGTCAACGGACTCAGGATTAGAGCCAGAGCTCAAATGGATATAGGGACGGGAGCTGGAACTAGAATGGACACAGACACGAGAACTGGGACTGAGATTAGGAATGGGAATAGGGCAGGACCCGAATCTGAGGCTACGAGGTAGACGCTCTTACGTCTTTCTGGAGGTAATGATGGATTCTTAATGTATTTGGAGCGGGATGCAAATCTTCACCGTTTCATCGCTGCAGATCTCCGTCTTCGCAACACTTTATTTCTGGTGAAGCGTTTTTACAGCAAGGGCATCACAAGGAATAAACACGGCTTGGTTTCTACTTCGATGTCTACTTACAGCCGTGATCAATCCTACTTCGACCCTTCCCTCTCGTGAGACTCGCGCTTGGCTTGGAGCGCCGGCAGCTGGTTCCGTTCTCCCAGAACATGCCTTCTCGGTTTTCTGCGAGGACCAGGGGTTTCGGTGAGGAATGGCCGGATGACTGATCTCAGACTGTCTGGTTCTTGCATCGCGTAACTTGCCTCCGTCTAGAAACTTGATCCTTCTGGTGAATGCCCAATATCTTCATCACAAGCAAATACTACACCACATCCCTCTGACAAAGCATACTCGCCATTAGGACCTGGAGTAGTCGTCAAAGTTAGATTGAACGACTCGTGCAATCTCACAGAAAGAAATTGCAGTTTAACAACATCTTGTTCAAAGAATTAAATCATTTTCTACTCATATCCTTGTTCGACATTTGCTTGGGATTGCTATCAGTGTTGTAGCACTTTCCTATGAAGGCGATAGACCATGAAGAATATCCCTACCTGATAGCTCCTTGTACCAGATGTTCCAGACTGAGGCTTGGAATTTGTAGTGGGTAGTGCTTGGAAATTAACAGCCTCCTCCTTCTCCCTCTTCCCTTTGATCTGTCTGTAGTTATCTAATATGTAGTATGAAAAATAAACCCTAAAGCCAGGGTATTGAACGAAGCGTTCCCCTTGGTCCAAGGCATACCGCCACGCCAGGAAAACATTCGATTACGTATACCACAGGCAGCAAATACCTAGCTCCAACACGTATGTTCACGTATGCATTGCGGACCAGGAAATACCGATCTGTGATTGAATGCCCTATTGATGAATCCTTTCATGATCTTGAAGGACAGCACAACATCGTTGGTGCCCATTTCTTCCATATCGAAAGGGGGCATCCCAGTCTTCTGAATACTTCAAAATCCGTCTCGCTCCAGACATATGGCGTGAATACATACTAACCAGCTAAGTGCAAGTGATGCCCGAAGGGCCACCCAATTGGTATGAGAGTATGAATTGTGAAGTAATTGAGAAAGTGGTCCCACAGCATATGAGTTGTACCTAGAAAACCGGACAATGGCGAAATCGTAAGCTTTCATCTTCTGGGCCTTGTGCGGCATTTCAAGTCGCGTCCGCTTCATGATACGTCGTAAATGACCCATATCCGTTTTTGATTCCGATGGGTATGCCGAGCGAGCTTTCATGTCGAACGGCACGCCTTTTGTGCCCTTTGCCTTAGCTTCCATGATGCGACGGACCAGGGGACCTCGTGTTATGTCTTTCGCATTACATATGGCTCCGTCTGCCGTTGCGCCTTCCGATAACCGGATATACGCGGCTGTTTGAAGGCTATTTCTAAGGTGAAGTAAGTTTTATAGCCCAAGGTATGTTTCTCAAAATATAAAATTCGATGCACGAGATTTTAACTATGTTAGTCGATAGATACGGAAACACCGGACCCTCCACCAACACCGTTCCCGAACACTTAGCCTGGACAGACAAAGAGATGGATAACCAGACTGTCTTGTCCGGTCAGGCTGTTTTAGCCAGCATCTTCAGAACCGTATCTATCCGGGTCAGTGCAGGATACATATTCGAGAATCACGTCTTTGCTCTCCTAGACAATATGGTCATTGCGGATACGACTGTAGAAATAAGTATCTAAGCAATTAGAGGGAAAGTAATTAATTAATATAGTGGTAACTTACTTAGAAGGCTATATATAATATAGGTTACTTCTAGTAGAATGATCAAGCGCAGATGAGCCTCGGATGCCTATGGTTGTCTTTCGTGTTTTGGTGTGTGCGGAAGATAAGTTTGAACGTGAGAGCTACTACTATAGTGTGAGTAGAGAATTGTTGTCTTTTATTTCGTTTCTCTTGTCGCCGTGTGAGATTGGATTGTCGGTCGCCCGATTTTGAAATTTCAAGTTATGTGTGAGCAAGCCCGCACAGACCAAGGCACATGCGCGGCGTGCGGTGTGACAAACCGGTTAACTGAGGATACACACGTCTGTTGTCAATAGATCAGTTAGTTCAAAGTCCGTGTAGCCACTTTGATTGTTATATTTTGCACCCCAATCCACACTGTAACCCAACCCCGCCGGTACCAGCAGAAGCGTGCAAACTGCGTCGTGGCTTCCAATCAATTCGATCCTAGTCAGTACCCTCTCGCTGCAGAGTTATGGCAGCCTCCGCAGGCTTCCTTACAAGAGCCAGGAATGCTCTTCGGCAAGGAGTGGCCAGCCCGGACGATGTTCGCCACACCGCGAATGTGATTAACCGGCAGATGCATATTTTGATCTTGCACAAAGAATGATTCCGGAGCTGCGACTACCATACAGATACCAACAAACCAATGCAGATGCTGTTGGACCTTACGAAGCAGAAGCGCGGTGCTCTCCCCCAACTCCATCGCAATAGTGCGCCTCTTTCCAAGGAAGCTAACACTGTCTGGAACGAGATGAGCAAAGCTCGATTGGTCGAATGGACTCGGGGTTCGTCTACACTCCAATTAGAAAAAAGCCTAGACAATACTAACCATCAATGTCGGTAACAGGCATCTTGCTCCGTAGAAGCGAGGACGACCAAAGTACGCGGAGCTCATTACCAAGGCCATTGATGCCATGTATGAGGATCCAGTTCCCGCCTTCCCTAATCGAGTGAGCTCTATTCTCCGCGATATCGGTGTCGTAACACTGTTTGGTATTGGTCTCACGACATCAGGTCCTTCTGCATCACACCACGGTACACCGGCTGGCTCGACCGGCGTTGGTAGCGGTTTCGGATCAGTTCCCGGTCGTGGCGGAGGTAGTGGATCCGGCTCCGGTCCTGGTGGAGGTGGTGGCCGTCTACCCCCTCCACCACCTTATTATGGCAACAAGCCTAAGTTGAGGGTTCGGATGCAGCTCGAGCAGAGAAGGAACCTCATTAAACGACTGGACTCTACAACAGCGATAACACTTGCTATCAGAATGCACTGCTACAGGCGAAGGGTAAGTCTCTGCGATTTCTATGGATTCCAGGACTGATTCTTACACGTTTAGTCACGGTACCCAATTTTGCAAATACTGTGCGCAATGATACAGGAAGTGGCAACTTGGTGTCTCTTCTGAAGAACCTTGCTATAACGTGCACGGACGTACCTGCCAACACGTTCGGTCCTCTTAGGGCTTTTTGTGATGACATCAAGGGGGTGGCATTCGATAACAACAACAGCACGCGTGCTGGATACTTCCGGAAATTCATTAATGGCAATCCAGTACAGCAAGATGCTGCCGACTTCTACCAGAGCATCAAAGAACACTGTTACACTAAGAGAGGGCAAGTATGGCCCAGCTTCCTGGTCAACATTCATTTGCGGTGTACTGTTTGCAAGATCATCTGGATATTAGATCAGCCGGAGATGCAGGATGTGAGTTTCTCGTTGTCTCTAGGAAGACCCGCGAAGTTCAAGATCTGGGCAATCATTTGCTACATAGGTGGTGATTCTAAGAGTGGGTACGTAAATCTTTTTTACGATCTGTGTCGTAATCGTGAGGCAGCGTGGTCCGCTAGCCTGAAACATGGGTGAAAGAGTTTACTGACCTTGAGTTCATTTTTACGCATTATTATGCATACATCTGGCACACCAATGGAGCATGGTACAAATTGGATGATTCACGGAGGACTAGTGTCGACATAATAGAATTGCAATCCGCAGTAAGTCCTCGAGTATGTATCTGGAGTATTTGAAATGCGGAATTAACGCACATAGACTCGTGATGCCCATCTTTTCTTCCTCGAACAGGTCGGCGGTGCCGGTACAACTACGACTGTAAAGGGCTCGTTCCTCTATAGTCTCCATTCAGAATAAGTTTTGCTGATTATTGTATTTGGACAAGACCGTGGGGACAGGCAGGATGACAGGTATCATGGATACAAGCATAGCGAAGAAGCTATCAGAGACCTCTTTGAGTGCCATGATTGTAGGTCTCAAGTTTTCTATTGTTTTAAAGCAGCACTCAGCTAACATGACATGTAGGGCGAGCTCACGGGGCTGATTGGCCTGTCAGTCCAGCTAGAAATCGTCACCCAGTCGATGATCATCCTCGACCTCGTGTACGGCTTAACCCAAATCCTACCCCGGCTCCCTCGAACCTCGGCCGAGATTTTGCTCGCCGGATGGCAGTTCGGGAACGAGAAGAGCAACAACGTCGAGATCGGAGAGATAGGGATCGTCGCCGCGAACGTTGATTCGGGACCGCAGTCTTGACAGTCATAGTGGTATGGGGCTAGATAGTTTCTAGCTACAACAACAAGCATACCATTCTGCGGAGAACGAGAATCCGGTCCGAAGCACAGAGAAGACCAGGATGCAAGTTACAACATTGACATTGTTGTACATGTAGCTTTTGTCCGGTTACGGCCAACGCAATCCAGAGAATGAAAATTATAGAATGCCAAAACACCTAGCCGAAATCAAACCCGTGTCACTCCCTTGTGATCAGCCATGTAAGGAAAAGAAAACTCGAAAGCTGACCGGTCATGCCATCTAGAGAAAGATCAAAAATCAAATGGTGAACCTAAACCCAATGCGTTCCTCCTGATATCTGTCGGTCTGGAAATGGCTGGCCTTCTGATAGTAACAGGGGAGTAGTTGCCATATTGTTCTGTTTTATCGATGCCGTCAGGCCCGGCATGATTTAGTCGCGGTGGTTATTTAAGCGACTGCCTCTTCTTATGTTACGTTAGAGTGCGGTCTTCTAGAGCTGCAGATAACCGGTCCCTTAGGCGTTCCTTGCATTTAGGCTGGCCATGTGGATGCCAATTAGTTTTGTTCTCAACTGTCCTATAAACAAACGCAAAGACTAGAGTGGACGGGGTGGGACTACCGGTGAACATGGAAGTTGCGCAGCTGTCGGCCGAGCGAGACGTAGTCTGCTCCTGCTAGATATCCCATTTGAAATTGTTAAATGCGGGTGGACCGTCATTCAAATCCAGTTGCACAGGGTTACCAAGTGTGAAGTCGCTCACTATGCTATTGCCGACAGAGCGACCGCTTTCACAAAGAGGACAAGTCATTAGTGGCCACGAGACGACCTATGTTTGCTTCTTGTGCCTGCAACTCCTCAATAAGCAGCTCCAACATGGTCCGAACTTGCGTACGTTTGTGGAGCCGAACAAAAAGACTTCTTTCCCGGCATGTTCTGGGATATGCATAAAAGGGAACAACGTTCTGCTTCGAGTCCGCGAAGCTGTATTGTAGACGAGTAGTTTTTCTCCAGATGATTTGATCGCCCATACTTTCAGAGGGGCGCTAACGTTTAGTTTTCGACCGCCTTCCTCTTCTTCGTATCCCAAATAGATTCGGCCAGCCTCGAGGGCAGTTTCAATTGAGGATCAGTTGACATTTCCTCCGACCTTTGCCATAATCTTCCCGGTCTTCTCGTCTTTGGTCTGATTAGTAGCGTCGTTGCGAACGACCTTGGGCGGCGTGGTGGGAGTAGCGGAATGGAATGGAATGCATTGGTCATCTGGGGGTTCCAGTTCGTCCGGGGCCTTCCTCTTCTCTCTCTTCTTCTTCTTTTCGACCGGTGACGACGCGTCAGTCGGAGACTGAGATCTCGCGGGCTTACCCAAGAAATTGGCGCCGACTACTGTTTTGACTGCGTGGACCCTTTCAAATCACCATGTCCCACCGGCGAGCCCTGAAAGCTTACCGGTGGGAGAGGCCTCTGGGTTTGGGTAGCAACACTTCCGGGAACACCGGTTTGAAATGAGCCAATTGTACTCGTGAAGGTCTGTAGGGGTGGACTGGCAACCTTGGCGTTCGGTTGCTGCAGGTTCTGATGCGGCGATACTGCTGCGGCTATAGTCGAGGGAGGTAGAACATGCGGTTTGATAGGACCTGGGCCCTCTGAGTTGGGTGGCGGAACAGCTTGAGCAGGTAGGTGTTTTTGCATCACCGACGAGCGGTGTATATCGAAGGTCTGTGTATGCGTGACGGCGCTGTTTACACAGGGTATATGGACCAGTTGGTACCCTTCGGTAGGATTGTATGCATAGCCTCGTCGCTATTGTAGGATTCTATTGATCTCTGCGCTCAATGTCGGCGGGTTTACGCGAACCGGGAGACCCTCGTTGTGAACGTAAAAGGGAAATGGCTTTCAACCTTCGTCAAGCCACGTATTAGTGTGTATTTTATTTTGAGGCGGAAGCCCTATACTCCCGCCTACTCTATCTATGTCCCACATCAAAAGACATAATGCGAGGCAACACGCTGATTTAGGGTATGCGCTTATTACATATTCGCTCGCTCACTGAAAATGCATCACAAGAAACACAAAGACGTAACGTATGCAAAATGTAAGATGACATAGCAGCAAACACATCTACGCACACCAGACCAAGCCCCGCTCAGCGCAGAGGCCCGACCAACAAAGAATTTGCAACCGAAAAATCTGCGACGGAGATAAGAACGAAGATATCAAAGTGCAAGATAAAAATGGAGCAGAATCGGGGATAATAGTACAAAAGGGGTATTCCAGTTCCAATTCCGAGTCCGTATCCGTCGTTGTGCCCATCCGTCATGAGATGCCCCAGCCATTTCATACCATGATCGTGATGCCAAAGATGCTAAACCTGCGCTATGCCTGCCGATGCACTATCCAACAGTAGCGATGAGGGAATGCGAGAAAGCAAATAAAGAGAGCAAAGGAGAAAAGGAGATAAGAGCAAGCGTAGAAGGAAAGTATGAGACGGTGAAGAGAAGAACGGATTAAAACGGCGCTGAGATGCGTCCATTGAATCAAGCCGCCGAAGCGAGATAGAAGCAGTCGATGCGATGCGATGCGAGGCGAGTGTCGTCGGATGGCCGTTCAGCTTGGGAGCTAAAGGCGCTCAAATGCCCCAGCCCTCCCAGCCTTTGCCCATAATCTTCTCTAGCACACCGATGACACTATCAAGCAGCTCGCCGAAGCCGTCGCTGCCTCTGCCCGTGCCAGCGCTCGTAGGGCCAACTCCATACCCAGATGCAACAACACTGTCGCGTCCTTCGGCAGCACCACTCCTCATCCGCACCTTGACCCAGCGCATCATAGCGCCACAGCCCTGTTGCCACTGGGAAATATCCCGAGGCCACTGGTGGACGATGCCTAGAAACTCCAAGTCCACAAGCGCAGTGCTGAGGAACTTGGCCGACTGCGTGGCAATATCCGAGTACTGCATGCTACTAGAAGTAGGCGAATATGGTGCGGGCGAAGCGGCTTGGTTGGAGACAAAGTTGACACTTGGCGGGTAGGTATGGCTCGGCGAGGTGGTAGGAGTATTGACTGCCAGGTGGGTTGGGGTGGACGGGAAGGCGCGAGTCGTAGGGAGAGGAGAATGGGATTGGAAGCGGTGTTGGTGGGCTTGGCCATGGGGGATATTGATGCGAGTGTTTGCTGCGACGGTGGCAGACCAGATGACAAGCGCAGCGAAGTAAAGACCCATATCAGCGCCAAGCTCGAGACGAAGCGTGTGCGGTGGCGCCGTCATGGCATGTTGGAGGATCTCGATAGCGAGTTTGAGAGCATCCCTCACCGGCTGATTGTGTGAGTCGGTGTTACCAGACCAGAGCCCGCTAATCCACGAACGGAGTGTCGTCTTATAGCCTGTGAAGGCTTGGGGCGAAGGCACTTTCTCGGAAAGAATCCAAGACTCGCCGGACACGGCGAGAAGGGCGCGGATAGGGGTGACCTGCAGAAGCTTTGCGGAGAGGAGTTGGTGCTTGGTGATGGGCGAGCTGTCAAGAAGATGATCAATTGGGACAAACGAAGGCGGTGAAAGGTACGGGGCTGGGTTGTTGAAGTGATTGTAGTGGGTCGCGATGAGCAGAGAAGACTGGAAGGAGTCGACAACGAAAGGCGCCATGTCTGTAGTAATTTGGTAAACGTATTCAGGTAGATGGGCGGTTTGTTGTGCAGCCAGGGCCCAGTCCGTAGGGCTGGCGGCGTCCCAAAGAGAAGAGTGAGCCGGGAAGGGAAGGTCAAATCCAGAGAATTGGATCAACGACTGCTGGGGTTGGCGTGCCAACAGCGTTGCTTGTTGGTGCTCCAAGATGTAGCAGCAGAGTAGAAGGCGTTGTCGGGTGCAAAGCTCCACCCACTGCGCCCAGCGTTCGTATGTGGCGTTCTCCGGCTGAGCAAGAGCGGCGATATGGTCGACTATGTTCGAAGTGATGATCCGAAATTTTTCGCAGAACTGGGTATTGTCAGGGAAGAGTTTTGGACATCTCGGTGAGTTCTTACCCTATGATACATGGTTTCAAATCGTGTGGACAGACTCTTGGATGCGCGGCGAGCTCTATATTGCGACAGGACTTCGATGAGGAAAATGGCCTGCGAATCACACAGCCGGTCGGACTCAGTCATTACATCCAGGTCCCTCTGTTGACATTTAGCCTGTCATCTTTCAGATCGTATTGAGACCATACCTTCTCGAGTAACTTGATGCATCGGTCATGGAGAATGCGCGACTTCCGCTTTACGGCCGCATCGTTCGAGTACTGTCCGCCGATGGCGACCATGGCGGCGTGGAGCATCGGCGATTGGCTCATGCTCTCAAAGGTAGTGCGGTGGACGACAGGAAAGGCGGGGTGAAAGTGTCTCCAGTAATTGTCAAGATATTGTTCAAACGGGTACGTGTGTGCGTTCTGGCCCATACCGTAGGATTGCTCTGAGAAAGGAAACAGGATCTGCTGCTCCTCCTCATCTCTCTGTGCCATAGTCTTTGGGCCGAAGTGCCCAAACCCCGTCATAGGATCCACTCCAGCGGCCATGGGCATACTCGTCATCGGATAGGATGTAGTCATGTATGCCAGGCTCGCCTGGGCCGGGCTCTTGTCGTGGGATGTCCACGTGTATGCCAAGGTGGAGGTGGCGGAGGTAGGTGAGCGCGACGGATATGTCCAAGGCTCGATGAAAGATGCGTTTGAAGATGTGCGTGTGCGGTTTGAGTACGCGCCGTAGGGTGGGTTAGCGAACACGTTGGCGTAGTCGCCAGTGCCAGGAATAGGCGAAGCATACCCACTCGAAGACGAGTGATAGTTGCTCGGAGAGTGGTTGAAGGGATCATTCCAAGCGATGTTGGTCTGTAAACCCTCTGTTGGTACTGGGATGGCGACTGAATTCTGGCGCGCCGAGAAGTCCGCCCGTTGCTTTAGGTGGCTGGGTCACGTGTAAGCACATGAACAAGTACACCGAGTACGACCATGCGAAGAAGGAAAGGAAAGAGTAGCTCGCTGATGTATAATTGAAACTCACTTAAGATTGGCAGGGGACTTGGAAGTAGGAGACGAACGGAGAATAGGAAACATCGACGAGGGCTTGCGAGGAGTACGAAACGGATTGGAAGTGTACCTTGCGTCTGTTGCCGACTCCAGCATAGGCGAAGCGGCCGGCTGGTAGTACGGCGAAGGTGGTGGATGGGCGGTCGCAATGGGCGCCGGCAGTGCAACCGCGGCGGTGACGCGTGTCTCTGGCTCTGCGGTGCTTGCAGGGCTGTACACCGACTGTTGCGGCGAGTCTGGTCCGCCTTCGTTGCTGCGACAATTCAGCATCAGCCGACTCAGGGCAGGATGGGTCCTTACTGTCGCTCCTGGTGTCGTTGCAGCAGGTCTAGCCTGAAAAATGGTCTGCCGCATCCTGGGAAGTCGCAACGCAGTGCGTCTTGTGCGTGGTTCTTTTGATGTCGCCTCAAGTGCTCTGCTCGTGTGTACGACTATGCAGATGTCAGTCTTCTTCTTCTTCTTCTTCTTGATCCAGCCGACCAGTATCAAACAAGCTAGTGGCGTGCAGCGCACGGAAGAGGCTTGTGTGAACCGTTTGACACGATAGGGCGTAGCGAGCGAGCCTCGTGTTCAGCCCTAACGACAATGAAAGAATTGAACGACTTACCCGTCCGCACTCGCAGTTGTGCACCTTCAAGCCCTTCTTTGCTTTGCTGATGCGGCCTGTCCTGGTGTAGTGCACTGCTGCATCCGGCGACATGTGCGTAGGGCTGGTCGATCGTTGCATGGTGGAACTGTCACCGCGGGAGGAGCCAGTGTGAGGCAAGAACGTCGTTTCTTTCCTGGTTCCTGGACGACGACGAGAGGAAGTAGACTTGGTGCCACCGATACGTTCATCCGATGACTGCGAGGTTCTGCGGCGGCGGCGAGGTGCTGTGGAAGAGGGTTCGGTGCCTTCAGGTTGCGGGATGGATGAGGCCAATGGGCGGCCGCCTGTCTCACTGGGATTCGACGACATGGCGGACGGAGTTGGCGGGAGAGTATATAACTATGTAAGAGCAGGAGGGGGCGGGAAGGATCAGAGCCTCAAGTGGGGACTCGGACGCGAGAGGGCACGAGGGGTGGTAGCGGCGATGGGTCCAGATCCGGTAGTACAACAGATGGCTATGGCTAGTGGTGATGTTTTGCACGCGCGTGGCGGATTAGACATGGAAGCCAGGCGGACTCGGAGGACGAAGCGGAAGATTAAAGACGATGAGGACCAGGGCCTTGGTTTGGATACTCGTCCAGAAGCGGGATCACGGCCGTTCCAAATTGGGTTCTGACGATGGAGGATGCAGAGAGAGTGCTGCGCCCGCGTGCCGCTGTGTGCGTTTTGTGTAGGGGAACTGTAAATACTTCCGGGCTGTGTCTAGCCAAGCTTTCGAGGTGGAGTGCACGAGGGGAAGCACGGGAGCATGCTCTGAGGGGAGCAGAGAGAGGTGAATGCAGGTCCCAGTCGCCCTAGCCTTGACGCTGGAAGGCATGACCAGGGGTGTGAGCCATGGGCAGCACGGGCACGACAGGGCACAATGGCCGTGGCTGGACGATCGAGGATGACCTTGAAAAGCTTGAGCCCACGGGCATGGCTGGAGGCTTGCAACCGAACGGTTCAGCAGCCGCAGAGGACAAGGAGGCATCCGCGCACCAAATTTGGGGTGGATGTCCCCTGTGCCGCTGGATGCTGTGAGTGGGCGGAGCCCGCGCCAGACTACGGACCGTTCCCGCATCAAACCATCGCTCAAGGCTCATCGCCGGTTGTTGCTAAGGTGGGAGTGGCTTGGGAGTGGGAGAAGGACGAGGAATGGCGCGCCGTCACGCCCGAAAATAGCGAAACGCGTGAGTGGCCGGCGCGCCCGCTCAGCCTTCGTGCACCGCACACCACACTGCAGCTTACCGCCGAAGGATCGCGGCCTGTCCCAAAACGACACCACGATGACCGCATCGAGGCCAGCGTTGGAGAGCAGACCAAAGAACAGGCGGCGCCGAATCGACGTTGCGATGCAGCTTCGGGGACCGCTTGGCTGGCCAGTTTCAAGCAACTACTGCCCCTGCATGGCAGCACCTGGGATCATGCCCGACGATCCAAGAGCCATTGGCGGACTGCATGAGCTCGTCATTGGCAGGCGCAACGAGCGGTATACAGTAGCCCTGGTGAGATGCAGCACGATGGCGAGATGGTTAGGCGGCGATAACGTGCCATCGCAAGTCCGTCGCCGTTGAGATGAGATGTCCAGAGACAAGGGCGCTGGCACCCTCCTTTGGCATGCCTATTCGTCCGCTCACAAATATAACGAGTGCGCAACGGGTCCAGTGTCCGTAAGCATCGGGGTGCAGTCTCTCCGCAAGCACGATGCGGCTATTAATGGCCCTGTCCCACGTCGCGGCTGCCAAGGGCAGCCAATCTCCACACGGGCAGCCTTCACGCGCAGCAAGGACCGCAGTGCTGCCTGTGATGGTGGGCCTGATAGTCTTAGCAGAGGAAAGCTTGGGGAACACGTCAATAGCTCCCGCTCCAAAACCCCTAGTCGCGCTTTCAGCCCTTTAGGGCTCGACGATGCCACAACGGATATCCAACGGCGTCACTGTCTGCAGACCACACTATCGCGCACTTGCCGGAGACTGTCAGCGCTCGACGGACAAAGCGAAGGGGGTGGTCTTGCATGTCGCACGTCAGAGCAGCCTTCACCGGTTTGTCAGGCTCGAGCGTCGCCTGCAGCATGCCGTCGCAGGGGATGGAGAATGTGGAGGGACTGGCGAGCCGGCAGAGCCGCCCATGGTGGTGCAGCGTGGCGCACACGTGACGTGAGCCAACTGCTCGCAATGGCTTCCTGTCCACGCTGCAAGCGGTGGGTCGTCCTCTCAGAAGTGAATCATGGCTGCAGCTAGGTGCTTACGGCTTTCGGCTAGGTAGCTCTGGTGCCGTTGCCAGTCTGTCGGAATTCCGACGAGCAAGGCCGACGAGGTGTCGACTGTCGGTCCTGTTTTCCCGCAACCGAAATGTCGGTCTTAGACGGCAATCACGCTTGCGTGTGAGAATGCTACCGTTTATAATGCTTTTTCGCCCAATGGCGTTCCGCGGAGAGAATGTCAGACTGCAGACGCGCAACGGCGGGCGCGTAGGAGGGCAGGGGTCTCATGAATCAAGTCGCCAGCGCTCAGGCGCGTTGTTCGGCATCAATGCTGGTGGCTCCATCCACATCGTAGGCTAGTCGTACTGTAGGCTGGCAAACTGGAGCCATTCTAATGACTTAGCACGACGTCCCGCTGCTCCAGCGCAAGCGGCGCCATGTTCTTTCCGGTTCTCTTTCCGGTTCTCGCTCGCCTGCGCTGCTCCATCGTTTGTGAAGGAGCGCTAGAAAGCTTGTCGGGACGCCGATCGTTGCAATGACAGGCAGAGCATGGATCCCTGAAGGGCCGGGTCTCGGGGTTCAGCTTGCAGTGTGCGTCCAGCCCGTCTTCTCGAAGGTGTAAGAGGCTGACGTCGTGAGAACTCAAACCACAGCGCGGGCAGCGCTCGACGAGGGTGCAGATTGCAGCTGCGATCCGACGATGCAAAACCAATATGGACGGGCATCAAGCATTCGAAGCGTGAAGGTGCGGGTCGAAGCATAGTGGAGCTCTTGAGACATGCTCTAAACCGCCCAGGCTCTGCCCAACCAGGTCGAGCCGTCTGAATCCTTCGGCCGGCACGTGAGCTGTGCGGACATGGCTGCCCCGGGTGCAGTCCGCGAAAGCGGACCCGACGGCGAAGCCTCGGCACTTGGGCAGATGGCGAAGTCTCCCGTAGACTAGAGTCCGCTCCTGCTCGAGCCCGGTGGTGATAGATGGGCTCCAGACGTTGAGTGGCAAGCATGCAGTTACCGATACTTGAGCTCGCCCGCGCAGCGCTGAGACATGGCCAATGGGGCACCGCTGCTCTATCGATGAAACGGAGCTGAGGACACGGCGACGACCGCGGCTGCAACCGTCCATCACGCCCAGAGCGAACCAACAGCGAAACGAAGGGCCAGGCTGTTTGCACTCAGCGCAGTCGTGAGGTGAGCCCTGCGACGTTGGGTTGAGGTGGAGGTGGAGAGGGTGGAGCATCGAGCCGAATCTAGCTCCGCGCTGGCGGGGCGCTGCTGATTCGCTGCTTCCTCGCCCGAGCGTCGCTCCTGCCGCCGACAGTGCGGCTCTGAGTCTCGTCTCGACGCTCGGGGGAAATAATGCGGATCGCTCATCTGCACAACTCTGTTCATCCTGCGTGCGATATACGTGCCATGCTATGCGCGCCGCGTCTCTAATCACCCACAAACGTGTTGTTTTACGAGACTCGGCGAGCCCGACCCGCCCACGGAAAGGCCAAGGACGACGTGTGAAGCGCGCACAACGCTTCGCAGTCCCTTCCCCTCTCCTCTACGCGCCCGCGGCCACAGCCTCACCGCCTGCTGCAGCTCTCTCACACTTCACGATAGAGTGCTAGCGTACTATGCCCAACGCTGTGATTGCCCGATGCGGCCTAGGCTGCCTGCTTCTATTCATAGGCCAATCACATGGGCCCTGCCGTGAGGCTGAACTTGGGAGGGCTGACTTCTCTTCCACCCTCGACACCGCAAATCCGCCTTGCCAGATGCCGTGTCCTCCGCCGACGCCCATTGCGGGGTTCCAATCACGCAACACCAGCCGCCAGCGCAAAAAAAGAAGGCAACGAGGCAGCACGCTTAATTTCGCGCAGATGGCGAGCCTTCACATGCGACGTCACGCCCAGCGGTTTTCGTTGGCGTCTGCGCTCCTCGCCTTTGGGTTGATTCTGGTTGCAACGTCAATTCCGCTCCCCATGGCTTACCGGACGTCATGTTGCCTCTCCTCACGGTAAGCCTCCACATCGGAGACGTGAAGTAATCTACTTTCCTGTTGACTAATCTATCCCCTTTGATCGAAACGAATGGCGAGCTCAAACGCGCTGTGGCATCTGTGTTCTCGTATCTGCGTCTGATATAAGCACCTTGTCCGTCAGGCTCAGCCCTACTGAACCAACATTTCGCTTCCGGGCATGATACACATCCTCCAACGCGCCCGCATCGAGCGCACGTTTCACCACTCTTTCGCTTCCACATGTCCATAGCTCACCTCATCACTAACCCTCGTCGTCCTCGCTCGGCTTCTTGACGCGCTGCGCTAACGCACCGCAACAGTAAGCTGCATGGCCTTCGCGCGCTTCTCGGCGCGACCGCATCGTGTCCACTTCCAGCTGGCGAATCTCTCCACAACGTTTGACAGCCCATAAGTCCCCGTCCCTGCATAGTGGCGGTTGTCAACACAGCCGAACTGAATCGTTCTGAAGCAGCGCCGAGTACAGCGGCCGCGCCCCTGCGTCAGTCGCACAGAATGAGAGGCCTTCGTTGTGTTTCGGAGTTGCAGATGTTGGTGGCGCATCTGTGCGCCTGACTGAACCCCGACGCGGCATGCACGTGATGTCTATCAAACACCATCGTTTTGCTCCGCTGTCTCAGGGAGAGACATGTCAACGCACTTCTGAGTGTACTTCTTCCGGCGGCAAAAGAGGCCTTTGGAGAGAGACCAGAAGCTCGTATCGACGATGGAGTGTGGGCCTTGAAGACGGTCGCAGTCATGTGAGGGAACTTTCTTCCTCCTACACTCTTGCGACGATGAGAGGGTCATCAAGGATCGAGGAGGGATACGTAGATGGAGGAATTACCTCTGCAGACGCACATTCAAGGTTCTCAGTGCGCAGATCCTAAACCGCCCCTCCCCTACTCAGCACTCATCAATGCCCACGCCACAGACCCGACCAGAGGGAGGTCTGGGGATTTAAGCTTCTCCATTTGCAGAGCCAGTGGGCTGGGATTGCGGGAGATCTACTGAAGCCGCAACCATTCGTTGTGGATCCCGTGTCAAAGATAGAGCTCGAACTGTGACCGTTGCGCTATTCGCGCGAAACGACAGGAGCACGTGCAAATCAATCTGCAAAGAGCTTGCCGTAATGACTTACATGGTGCTATGACTTTCCTCATTATTCAATCCGAGTGACGGATCCAAAGGGTTCACTCACTTTTGCACTGTATCTCCGGGCAGTGGTAGCTTGTTACGTGGAGCCGCATCGAGCAATCCCGCACGTTTTGTCTGTTGATAGTCGCACAGTGACCGCCCACGAGCCCTTTGCAGACAGATCAGTCAGTGCGATCGACATGCATCGCTTCCCTTCCCATTCCTCCCGATCTCTGCAGCCACATCATATTCCCCCGATCTTGCGCAACCCACGATATGCCGGTACCCACGAGCCCACCCAGCAACATGGCTGCCAGCATCGTTTCGTAATCCGAAATACCGGACTTCGCAACCCTTCCCAAAGATGCAAATGCTTCTAAAAATGCTTATGGCCATCAGAGCCAAAAGCCAATATTCGCGCTTGAGATTAAAGTTTTAGAGGCGTGAGACGCTCTTTTCTGAGTGTGGTGTGGTGTACTCTTTCTCGTCTTGGTACCGCCTTCCCTAGCTCGGTCTTGCTAGCGTGGACCCTTGAGCTTCCCCGGATCCACTTCCTTCGCTCCATCCTCGTTCCCTTCCTCATCCTCCTCTTCCTCTTCCAATCCTCCGCCTCTCCTTCGTCCTTATAGGACCGGCATGCCGTCTCCTTATCGTAGCATCGTGTGCGCGCACTCTCGCACGAAAATCTCAAATTCCCGGCCGATATCCACTCGGCTCCCAGCTTCGACGCTTGATATCCTAAAGCGGGCAACTCGCGCGGCCAATCCCGCGACTACCATGTGTTGGTAGATCGGGCACGGCTCTTGGAGCGGTAGTGTTCGCGCTTCCCGGCGACATTCGGACGTATTTTGAAAGGGGGATCATGGCGTGAAACAAGGCTGTGTATGTCCGCATGGGGCCTGTGTGGGAGATAAGAACCTATAAAAGGCTGCGTGGTCGCCATTTCGCACGGGAGATCTACTGTTGTCGAACATTGGGATAGCGTAGGAGAAAAGAAGTCCATACGGATCATAGGTCAAGAGGTGGGCAGTGGAGATAGGGGTCCTATTTCGGTGGATGGTAACAAAACAGCACTGAATTACAGTGTGCTTCCAACGCCACGACAGCGCTAAGGGGCTATCAAAGGCGGACGAACTTCCGAAGAAAGGCGGGTCCAAGGGCCTCGAAGGCCACTACATCGAACACAACGACGGACACTCGAATGTGTCGCCTGGTAAAAAGGAAAAGGGTCTGGCTATCTATGCTTGGGCTTGTGGAAGTCTACATCGCCGACTACATCGTCTCTCATCGACCACATCGTCCCTCACGAACTCGGATCGAGTTTACGCATTCTACTTTAAGGGGCCTCGACAAAACACTGCTTTCATAGCGTGTGTCAAGACTCTGCCTTTCTTGCTTTGAGTGAGCAGAAAGGGGATCCGCTCTTTCGAGATGTTGACATCACTTTAGGATGAAATGCGAAGCTGGACGACTGCAGGCTGCCACTAATGAACGCGTAGAGAATTGCTTGGAAAAATTTAGCCTTCACTCAACCGTAGACGACAGTCCGACCACCCCGAAATCGCTCGTTCTCGTCTTCACGTTCAAGGCCTCCTCGGGAACCGACCATCGTACGTTTTCTTCTCCACCTCGGTCAACTCTCTCATCGTTACACTCCGCACGCTTCGGGACTCGACCGGCATCTCGACTCTCCCACATACAGCCTCGTCTGCCATCGTCGCATAAACCAACGCGTTAAAAAGCTCGTCGCCCCTCGCCTCATCACTTATCCTCGCACTCTCGACTTGAACGTCATAATACCACAATCCTACAATCACGACTTGAATGGTCTCTAGCGAGCCGCTCCCAATGTGCCGCCCAAAGATTCGGCCTATAATCTTTGTGTTGTTGATATCAGTTGTTACGAGAAGGTTCTGCAAAGCTGAGCACCGTGCAGAAAGCCATGACACCAGCGTCAGCGAATGATCGTCGAAGCCGATGATGGAAAGCGAGGTGATATGATACGAAGCATTCGTCTCTGCTCTGGGTATCTCATGATTAGGCCTAGGTCTTCTCACGTCGACCTCCAACGAGCGCAGCGAGGAGAGTCGTAAGAAAGGGATGAGACTGCAAACGGGCGCTGCGCTTAAATGCACAGAAAGATGACGCAATTTGGTGAATAGATGAGGAAGAGATGATGTGGACGGCTGCTGCTGCTGCTTGCCCATAACCTTTGTCAGAGGAAGCAGCCATTCCGAACTCGAATACGGCCGCACAGTGAAACGCGACAGGTCCAGCTCATCCAGCTCGTGCAAGACGCACAAGGTCTGCAGGAGCAGCGCCGAGCAGTCGTCCGTCACGGTCCCATATGTGTCTTCTTTTTCGATGCTGGATTCGACGGGTACAAAACACCCCTCATTTGTGTGCTGCACAGCGAAGTACTTCACATGTGCAGCTAGATCCGGTTGTTCCAGTAAAGTTCGCAACAACCGGCGACCCATGGTTCCCGATAGACTGTGCACTTGGGCATAGAGATAAGGTGTCGCGATGCGATGGAGTTTCCGCGAGGTCCGACATAGCGCAGAGAGTGCTAGTGTATCGGGCCGTGTAAAGAACGGCGAGTGGCTTGTGCTGACCTTGTAGACTATTTGGTCGAGGACCTCTTCGGGGAGGGTATTCATTCTGAGAGACTACCATGGGTTGTTGCCCGAGTACGGAACTCGGTAGGTGACGAGGTTGTGGTTGTGAGTGAGGTTAATGGTACGCGGCTGCCTAAATTTTTCGAGGCTGGAACCATGGATGGCTGAAGTCCAATGATTCGTCAGATTGGTGGAGATTGAAGCGAGCACGTAGGACGCATCGACCATTCCAGAATCTCTTGCACTCCTTTTTGTTTCTTCTATTAACTAGCAATTACGACCCGACGCAGTCAATGTGCAACGATACGCTCACGATGGCCGTCGCCCGAACGCTTTACACCACCCACCACGAGCTTTAGATGAAGATCCAGACCGCACCGCTGCCATCGAATTTATCATCACATTTCAGTTGGAAATGGCTCCATATCAGTAATAGCACCCGCTACTTCAAGCACCAAATTCGTCCGCGCCGATCGCGAGCCACGGTACACATGCATATCGTGGGCGCAAACCCACTTTATCTTACGACCTTGCGAGCGCTCTACGACTCTCAACACGTCGAAGCCTGAACTCTAGATCTTGAGCTGCTCAAGTGGCTGGTTATTGTCATGTGACCATGGCTGCCTACTCACCAGCAGCGAGGAATCCGTTGATCTAAGAGATAAATCAAGCTATGGTGCATCCTTACGCTTGTTGCTCGACCTTTTAGCGGGGCTTTTCATCCTCAACGCGCCAAATTGTGGTACTGCAAGGGTCCATTACCATGGTAGTGCTATGACTCCTTACATGGTCTAGTTTTGCAACGTCTCAGGAGGATCACCCGCATAGCTATAAAGGTAGCCCCGTAAGCCCTCATCCCTCTCTACTTGCAAGTCTCATTTGATCCCCCAGTCACCGCTCTCCCACGACAATATTACACCATGGCCTCACCAAGCCACGATTCGGATGTCGAAGGTCTTGAATCAATGCTCGATACCAACGCCGCAGTCACCAAACGCATACTCTTCAATGAACCTACGGAATTCTGTCCCGATAGTAGTCGGCCCAAGAGACGCAAAGGCGACGCTTCTAAGCCTGGCCACAAACAAGAACGAAACACTCGCACGAAGAAATACAGGGATGATAAGGGTTGCCAGGGTGCGGCGCAACTCCGTCCTCCTTCCTCGTCTCCTCCCTCTCAACTTCATGGCGCCGGATGTAAACCGGCAACTTTCTCTTTCGCGCTGCCGCTTTGCCACGCGCGACCGATGCGATCGCCGTTCTATGCCGCTTCGTCTGAGATGCGTGAAGAGAGACCTCGGAGACGGTCTCCTTATAAACCACTCACATTACGACCTACGCCCACCTCAGAATTGGAGAATTTCGGAACACATATCCCGGCCAAAGAAGCAGTGTGCGATCAGAAAACACGAGGGTCTACCTGTTCGGCGCCTGACAAGCAAACGCCGCTGGAGCACAACAACAACGTTCGCCTGACCGGAAGCCGACTCAACTCGGCGGACAAGACTGAGAAAGATGCAATGGGACCGGTGCCGTGCTCGCAGTTGGGTCTCCTAGTCAAGCGGCGACCTGAAAGTAAAAATGAGGATGTAGACGAAGTCGGTGAACATGTGACCGTAAGTTCGTTTGTCGCTGCCCCAGATGCTTTCAATGCTAAGATGGACGGAAAGAACGGCTATCATCGAAACAATATTGAAGCCGTGAACCCCATAGCACCTTCCAGCCCTAAAACGCGCGAGAGCATCGAGGACGGAACGCCGCCTACAGGGTTACCTCCTTCCACTCCTAGTGTTACAAGCCATGTTGACGAGCTAGCACGTGCCGCATCCGCTCGATCCTCCTACTCGCTCTTCTCCGACCCAGTTTTATCCAACCCAGTTTTATCCAACCCAGTCTTATCCCACTCACTCTCCTCCCACTCTTCGCCAGTTGACGCAAGTCTGGACCCGCTTCCCAAGCAAACAATGAGCAGCAGTCAGGATGAAACCGCCGCCTCCCAGTTGGTGAAGTCTCTTGTACAGCGCTCTGTAGACCTGCAACTCGAGGTCAAGGAGGAGGAAGCAAGCCGACTTGCCGAACGCCGCAACCGAACGCTGAATCTCCAAATCGATAAACTACAACAAAAGGCCGACAAGAAGCGCTCCAACCGCGAAACTAAGAGTGACAGCGCTCTCGCAGAGTGCAAGGCCGCGCTCCGTTCCAGTGACAAGGAGTGCGCAGAACTGAAATGCGAACTGGGCCATACGGAAAAACAGCTGCAAGAAGTGCAACAAGAGCTGCGCGAAATCAAGGATAGCCTCGCCCCTACCCTTCGATTGGAGTACCACGGGCTCAAGAGCGCGAACGAAGTGCTCCAACAGCGCATCCGCAATGCCGAGGCTAGTCTCGGCCAGCGCGAATTGGATCCAGTCAATGCTCTAGGATTCCTGCGAGGGCAAATAGAGAAAGTTGAACAAGAAATACACCGGTCCAGCAGTCTCCCATACCACTGCGAACAAACTGGACGTTTCATAGAGCGTCGCAACGACCTTACTTATATTCATAACACGCTGCTCGGAATGACCCGGACCGACGATTCCCGCACACGCACGGATATTTTCAACGCGCAGCAGCTCGAAGCAAGGGACCAGAAGATCAGAGAGTTAACGGCTCGAATCGACAGGATGCAACAGGCGATGGATAACAGGGAGTTGGGGGACCAAGGCGGCGGTCTGGGTATGGCTGTGAATGCTGGGCCTACTACTAGGAGGGCTTACCCTATCCCTAACGGCGGGCATCCGCCAAATGCCGGACCCGCTACTAGGAGTGCTTTCCCTTTTCCCAACCACGGACTTCCGCCATATCCTAGAGCCCCACGGCACGGCCTGCCCATGTCGGCCCCTGTCCATGTGCCCACCGTCAGCAGTCAGGCTGGTGAAACGATGGATCAAAATGCACTCATCGGTGCCCTCCTTCAGCTCATCCAGGCGAATATAAATGGGCGTATCCCCGACGGATCGGGAGGTAACCATGGACGCAATGTCATGCAAGACACGGAGTTGGGGGAGGCAGAAAACGGAGAAGGCCGGACTCGTGTTACCATCAAGATTGAGGAAGCCAGCGAGAATGAGGGTGAGAGGAGGTAGTGTTTTTATTGCTTTCCGTATTTGTACAGTTCTTAAGAAGAGCAATGGTTATGAATTTCATCCACTACATGTTGAGACTTGGAGCAAGTTAAGCTCATCCTGAGAGGTTTCATTGCCTTTGTCTTGTACGCAAGACCGCCAACTTTTAGAATCACGATCGCGAAGGTAGCTGCACTGTGGTTGTCGTCGGAGTCATCGTCTTCGCCGGTACGTTGTAGGATGTTGAGCTCGAGTTATCCCTCGGTTCGCGCTGACCCACTAACCAAAACTTTCCCCCTTGCCCAACTCCTCCTCAAGTGGAATCACGATGCGGTTTAGGGCGATGTTCGCGAAAGTGTTGGAGACGGGGAAACAGCAGAACAGGGGAGGGAAATGGTGAAGGAGAGAGACGGAGGTTCAGATCTCGTTGCAATTGTTAGACGGTGCGGCTCTAGTCTAAGTGGACAAGAGCTGGATCTTATTTGAATGGGCTTTACCGACTCGGTGACCTAGCTTTAGGGATTAACACTACACGGTAGATTTCTAGAGTGTGGTAGATCGTTTTTCCCAGTCTATTTTCACACTTTGGAAATATTCAGATCGTGTTGGTTTGCAAAAGATGCCGTTAGCTGTTAACCATATTGGCGTTACACGCCAGAAGTGAGCAAACTTTGTGGGAGAAGACAAGCCTTAGCAACTTCAAAGCATTTTGCATATGGCTACTTCATATCAATCAGACGATATCAGTGCATGAGTGACGCATGCCGAGCGTAAGCCTGTCAATAAACAACAATTCCAGAGGCTATCAGGAATGATTGGGAATCTTCAGGTCGCGCCCCTCACCGCGGCAGTAATGAGACTCGTACCCGAAATATCGACCCATCCTCACCAGCTCACCATCCGACGCCCCTACATGGCCCATTAAAACAAGAATTCCTCATTCCCAGATATTCGTCATTTCAGAAAGAAACCTCCCTCACCAGTCTCAGAACGCACCCCATTCCGGCGTCGGAGTGGGCGCATGCTCTCTGAGTTTGCAAGGCGGACTGGTACTTTGGTATCCTTAGGACTTTGTGGGCCCCAAAGATCCCTGGCTTCTTCGGCGACAGGCAGGTGAAGTGGAACAGAATCGCGCCTCGTGGGCGGTGGCGTACTTTCGGATGGTGGGGCTACATCTTGACCTTGGGGATGTTTATGTGTTCGGGGGCTATCCCGCACGAAATCGGCTTGCAATATGAATTGAGCTGGTGGTGATGGGACTTTAGAGATTGTGTTGTCCTCGTCGTTTTCGGCTCCTTTACAGGCCCAGTCACTATGTTGCTCGTTTTCAAGGTCTTCGTAAAATACCCCTGAGCAAAGCTTTCCATTGTTTCGTTCATTTCTGGCTCGCTTGTACGCTAGGTCCTCTTCTTTCTCGGACTCGAGTTCGTTGGAGTTCACAGTGTGGGGCTCTAGCGTGCGAGGTCGTTTCTGCGATGAGACCTTGGAATTTGTGTGGGTGGGCTTTAGCTCCGAGGCTGCAGTAGAGGCCGTTTCCGGTTCAAGCGTCGCGTTTGAAGATAGGCCTTGATGTGAATGTTCAGCTCCAGGCGTACGATCATCGTCGTTGAAACCGCTCCCATAGTCGGATGGTGTGAATTGATTAAAATCTTGCTCCGCAACAAGAGGAGTAAGCGTCAAATTTGGCTGACTATAAATCCCAGCTTTCACTGGCGCATGAGCAGACGACCTTGACAGGAGCTTCTTGAAGGCTGATCCGGAGTCTCCAAAGACAATGGCACCATTGTCGACAACATGTTTGGGTGGTGATATCCTGCCAATCGCTGATTTGGGGATGATCTGTTGCACACGATCGCACCTGCAATGTACAGTCTGCGACTGCTCACATGCTTCAAATAAGAGTGACCCGCCTTGGTGCCATTGGAGTTTTGTTGAAGTAAGATATCCGCGAGTGAGTCGACAGCCAGCGACATCGTAGAGTTCTTGTATGGTTTTGGTGCTTGCGACTAAGTAGTCTTTCCCCTTGGGAACTCGATGCCATGGGCGACAGAGCTCCGCTTTGGTTTCTTCTGCCGGTATGATAAGATCTCCAAAGCCATCTGCTAGCAGCACGAGCGCGTCAATGTCGCGCAGAAGTGTCGGCCAGCCTCCACTGGTCTTGCCGAGTTGGACCTGCTTTTTGCGGAACGGCGAGCGCTCTTCGACCACAGCTTTATATTCGAATCCATAGAGGCTCTCTCCCAATAGGTTCGCTATGGAAGCTCCTGACGCATTTCTATCCCTAGCCACATCCTGATCGATAAGGAACTCTAGCAATGACCAGATGTCTTCGACCATATCCTTGACCGTATCGCCATCAGCGTCGGATAGACGGAGTGACTCGTTTTGAAGCAAGATATCCTTTGCTGATGACTCAATCGAAACGTTGGTATGACGCTTGACAGATCCAGAGCCAGAATTCAGCAAATTTCGGTGTTGGACGATGTGAAGCAAAACACTTGAGGCTGGCACAAGCCACGCGCGTCGTTCCCCGGTGTCATACAAAGCTACAGGGGTCTTTTCTGCAGCGGCGATAATTCTTCGATACGGGCCTCGCCTCTGGAAATGGCACTTACCGTCTTTGCCGCCGAATTTGAAATCGAGTTGCCCCATGGCTATTTGCTGAAACCCAAGAGAAGCCCCAGCGCATCGTATGCTAGAGGAAGACTCGACTGCTCCGGAGTAGTCGATATTATCGTAGTCAGCCGATGTAAATCCTAACCTCGACACTGCCACTGAGCACCACCCAACGATAGCGCGAGAGCGCCAGATATCATCCAGACTTATTTCACTCAACAACGCACGGTCCTTGCAACGAGACAGGCCGTCGTGATAGGTTAATCGCACGTCTGGATCATGGCTCGAGATAGCATGCCACTGCACTCGATCGTCCTTCTTCCGGATGGGAACGAACATATGAGAAAAGCCTTTCACCACAACTCCATCGTCATACTCCACGGCGTGGCGGACACCTGCGAGCCCAGCTAGGAGATCGAGTGGAATCTCTAGGCCCTTTTCATCTGCACGCTCCGGTACGGGAAACCCTGATGCGATGACCACTCCACTGAACAGGGGCATCCAACATACCCTTTCCTCCACTGGATGCTCTTCTATCCGTATCATCCAATGCCCCGCGTATTGGTAGCTTAATTTTGGCCTTGCATACGCAGCATTTTCTCCATATGGTGATGGACGCAAAGCTGACAACGCCCAGGCAAGTTGCTGAGTTACTTCCAGGAGTAACGACTTGTCTGATCTGGATCGAGCAACAAATGTGGCTGATTTGGCACGAATATTGAGTTGAATCTGTAAATCAAGGTAGGAACAGTCTGTATCCTGGTTAATCGGAATCTTCACTATGCCCACGGTGACATGCCTTTGAGGATCTCTCCTTGTCCCGGGGCTGTTGAATCATCCTCAACATCCTTTGGATCTACTCCAAGAGCAGCATCCAGCAACTCGAGAAAGAATGCACCAGTCTTTGGCCAAACCGTCCTGAGGTATTGCGAGCATGTCGTAGCATGCCCATGGAAAGCGGCTCCGGAGATGACTACCGCCAAGCCAATAGAATGAGTGGACACGTATGTTTTAATGCCCCACCAATCGACAGCAATCCGTACCTCGCTAGAGGGCATCTTATTGCTTCCCATGAGCAGTTTCCTCCGGACATCTTCCATAGCGTCAAAAAAGGCCCCATTACTTGCTTTCTCATACGTAAACGGGCGAGGGTCGGCCCAAGTATAGGGAGTGTTCAATGTCGACGTGCTGTACGCCGATAAACCACCATAATTCGTCAGAGACGGCGTCAAAGACGGCGTCAGAGATGGAGTCAGAGATGGCGTGGGCGTTCTGTGATACCGACGGGTATGATCTTGGAACAAGCTCGAGTATGGAATCGTGTCAGCATTGTTCGTCGCTATGGTGCACGTGTGGTTTGATTTATCGGCGAGATTCGAGAACTGCCTCCCGCAGGCCTGGCACCCCAGGAATGGGTGCGTTTGGGGAGGGAGACGCGCTGACTGTGAAGGTTGTGTGAGACTCCCGACGTTGTGGGACTTTGGCAGAAAACCGGTGGTTTCTTTGAGCAGCGTTTGGAGAGGATCATGGAGGCCATGTCCAGCGATGTTGGTGGGAGGACACAAAGACAAATCCAGATCTTCTTCCGGGAAGCCATACTGTTGTGGCGGGGGCGGTGGCGAGTAAGTATAAGAAAGTCCTTCAGAGTGCTTCGAGAGCTGCGTGTCCGCGTTCGCATGCCCAGACTGTACCGGAGGTTCGTGTGTCCTCTTTACTGATTCGGTTTCGAGCGGAGCAGCCTCGCAAAGACCGGATTGGGTTGGCGCGATCGTTTGCCAGCTTTCCATTTCGAAAGGAAAAGGAAAGCCACGGGAATTTCCATATAGTGATTTGCTGATCATTCGAGGGAAACTAGAGGAGAGAGACGTTCTAGTAATTATCTAAAGTCGGCGGTGAGGAGTCTCAGCCTTACTCCGCCACAACCCCTAATGTGCTGCATGCTGCATCTCAGGCCAATGACATCTGGAAGTCACACAACACTGACCGGTTCTGATCTTATTGCCAGCAGTGCAACCGCACAGGTAAGACGATCATCGCGTTTGTCGTCCCTCTCCTTCTCTTGCTAGGCAAGGCGCGTAGGCTGCGGACTGTGCCGCGCGCATCGAAGTGCGGCGCACAGCGCAAGGATCGCCCATGAAGGCTGAGGAGACGAATTTGAGAAAGAGGAAGAAGGGGGGCTAGGGAAGAGAGGGGGAGGAAGTGGTCACGGATGAGGGAAATTGAGACCAATAAGCAACCAGAGAGTGTGCTGAGAAGCAAAGTGAGGTCGAGACGAGGGGAGGAAGGTGTGTGTTTAGGACTATCAACGAAGCGATATGAACTGAGACACAACGTCTTCGTTGCAATGAGGTGTCGTGCATGGTAAAATGTAACCGCTATGCGGTCCGGAGGCAGTGTGGCAATCGATCAACGACTGAGTCTATTCTGTATGTCTGTATGTGTGTGTATGTGTGGAAGCCAGCTCTCAGCTCTGAGGTAGGTGTCCTGTTGTCGTAGTGCCTGCTACACTAAGATGTCATGTGACGTCATGTCACGCCGTCACATAAAAGAATGGCGTGTGGGTGGGTCATCGCTTGGGACGGCAAGAACGACAACGAAACGCGCTAGCCAAAAATGTTGCTAGCGTCTTCTCACTTCAGCGTGTCAAATGTTTGGCAACTGCACCTCCATATAACTTACACCTACTACCTATTGGCACACAACTACATGCGCTCAGCGTAGTCTTCTAGAAGAAAGTTGAACACTGTTTGATATATGGAATTCCTAAACTTCGAAAATAGATATACAGTTCCCCGCCAAGATTGGCACAACTATGAACTGACACATGAGGCTTTTCCAACACCACTCAGTCCGACCATGCCGTCCAAAATCTACATCACTTTTCGTCCTTATAGCTTCGCACGCCGTTGGAGGTAGAGCCGGATGCCAATAGCCACTATTCCATGTTAGTATGTTTTCAAAGACGGACAAGCCTCGAACAAACGGTGCCGAGTGGACAGTGCAGGACCTCTTCACACCCCTCAAGGGTCGGCGATGCTTGCAAGCTCGGCAAAAAGAAAGCACGCAAGCTCACATCACTTACCAACAACAGCAGCCAAGCTCTTAAACCCAAGCAGCCCAAGCAACCACGGACCCCACCCAATCACCTTCCCCTCACGATCAAAGTTCGGCTTCAAGTCGTTCATCCGCGCCATCTTCTTTGCCTTGCTCGCCGTATACGGCGGATACCTAACGTCCATCAAACTCTCCAGCCACGCAGGGGTCGACGTCACAGAGCGTCTATGTGTAAACACGTCGAACGAAGCCTTGCCGCGATACGCGCCCTGACCCGAGGAACCAACGCCTCCAAAGGCCATGGTAGGGATACTGGCGTGGAAGAAGCCGTCGTTGATGGAGGCACCGCCGGAGCGCGTTTGCGAGAGGACCTTTTCCGTTTCGGCCTTTGAGCCGAAGGGGTATATACCGAGCGGTGTGTCGTGCACTTCGTTTGCGATCTTGATGGCTTCGTCAAGGTCCTGGACTGCGAGGATGGGGAGAAGAGGGCCGAAGGTTTCATCTTTGATCAGGCTGTCCTCTGTGCTCGTGACCTGGACGACAGTGGGCTCAATGAAGAGATCGGCCTCGTCCATAGTGCCGCCGAGCAGGATCTTGCCGTTGGAGTCGTCCAGCATCTTCTTGAGGCGCTGGAACTGGCGCTGATTGACGATGCGGCTGTAGTCGGGCGATTGTCGGGCGCCCTGGGGGTAGAATTCCTCAAGTGCGATTTTCATCTCGCGCAGGAAGGGCTGCACCATTTCCTTGTCGATCATGGTGAAGTTCTGGCTGACGCAGACCTGGCCGGCATTCAGATGCTTCGCCCACAGCAATCGCCTCGCCGCCAGTCTCGGGTCGGCATGCTTGGTGACGATAGCGGGGTTGCGACCGCCGAGCTCCAGCGTCACCGGCGTAAGCGTCTCAGCCGCCTTCTTCGCGATGATGGTGCCCACATTGGCAGAACCCGTGTAGAAGATCTTGTCCCACTTCTGCTCCAGCAGCGCCGTCGTCTCCGGGACAGCGCCCTGAATGCACGTGTAGCAAGAGGGATCCAAACTCTCGGCAATGATCTTTTGCATGACGGCCGCCGCATGCGGAGCCGACTCGGAGGGCTTGAGCACCGCCGTGCATCCCGCAGCGATGGCGCCAATAAGCGGGCCTATCGAGAGCTGAATTGGAAAGTTGTATGCCCCAATAACCAACACGGTGCCCACGGGGTCCTTCCGTATCCGCGGCCTCACGAAGGTATTCGTAAAGGGTATGTCTTGGGCCTTCTCGTCCTTTGCGAAGCGCGCCAGGTTGTTGGTCATGAAGATGATGTCGTTCATGCACCAGCCCAGCTCAACAATATGTGTTTCGTACGTCGGCTTCCCGATGTCGCGCTTGCATGCTTCGATGATGAGGTCCGCATTGTCTTTGAGGCCCCAGTAGAGCTTGCGCAGCTGCACGAGGCGGAATTCGAGGGGGCGCGTTTTGTGGGAGAGGAACGAGGCGCGGACGCGGGCGCTGGTGGCGGCGATGGAGTCGAGCGGCGTGTGTTCGAAGGCTGGAAGGGCCATGGCTTCGTCCGACGTGTAGATAATGGATGATGATGCAACTACAAAGGAGGAGAGCCCCTTAAAGCTTCCTAGTGAGCTCCTTCACGGGCGCGACTATGCCTCGGCCTTTCGGCGGGTGCTACGGTCCCCGCTTTTTGGCTGCCCGTTTGACACTAGCGCAAACGCCTCTCAAACGTTCGCGCGTCATCATCCCCATCTCGCTTCTCGCTCACAATCGTGAGGTAATTGGTGTTGACACATGTGTAATTATGGCCATCTATTGTCGCAACGATAAGTATACATATCACCCCCACCCCCCATCATCTCAATGAACTTCTTCCCCAACGCATCAGCAGCCATAGGATTCGCCCCGCTGACAACCTCGCGATCCACCGTGATATCTCCCAGCGCAGTACCGACGCCTTCAACCATCTCAGCCCCCTCCTCCCGCAAGCTACTCTCCACTTTCATAACCTAGCCTCGAAGCACGGCAGTCTCCATGAATTTCTCTTCGGCACCAGACCAGCTGGTGAGCTTATACGCCTTGTACGCAAACTACTTGTCGCCGGCGTGCTTTGTCGATAGGAAGGCGTAGGGTCCGTGGCAAATAGCTGCGGTCGGTTTTTTAGCGGAGTGAAAGTATGACAGAATGCGTCCCAGTTCCGGATTATCGCCTAGATCTGTGAGCGGAGCGTGACCGTCAGGAATGAAGACGCCTGCGAATCCCTTCAACTCTTCGTCGGATATCTCCGAGAACTTCTTCGGTCGCGAGAACCCATTCTCCTTCTTCATCTTCTCCACAAGGTCCAGCTCTCGCTTCTTCTCGTACCAGTTGCCCGCGAATGCTATGAGCGAAGTGCTCAGTGGGTCTGGGTCGGTTCCTTGCCCTCAGGCGAGGCAAGTGTGACTTCGTATCCCAGTGTCTAGGAGACCTTGAAGTGGCTTTGCAAGCTCCATAAGGAAGTAGCCGGAGGGCTAGTCGATTGTTTTACCCACTGAGCCGACGTTGTGAAGGGGAACGGAGCGGCATCGGACATGATGATGAGCACTTTTTTAGCGGCCATGATGGCGGTTTGCAGTAGGTTGAAGCGAGCTCGTGGTGGTTTGTTTAGAAGGGAGACTCTACAGGATGATGTTGTAGGAAGAACGAGATAGTTGTGCTGATGTATGCGCAGAAGTGAGAAATGTCAATGTGACGTCATGCGCGCCTCATATAGTATTCCTGATGTAAACCCAACGCTGTAGACCGGTACAGGATTGGTGAGATTGCATAGGAGAAGAAGTAGGAGGAAGAGGGGGTTGTTTGGTAGTGGAGGGGACAGACAGCAATGTTTATTCCTATAGAGTTGTGCTACAAAGCACTTGGGCGACCTCTGTTTGCTAAATAGCATCCAAAGCTTGCTAGATACAGCTTGCATCGAGGCGCAATGACCCTCGCACATGACTACTCACGAGCCTCTTCTTGCATGTGTGCTTTACTGAGTGCGCCAGCAAACAGCAAACCAAAGACCCCACTAGCAAAGCCTCTATTGTATAAATGAGTCCACTCCTATCTCCACAAGTTCATACAACATCCTCTTCACAACCTGCCCGACAGCATTCACTGCCCTACCCATACCGACCTCTAAATTAACCTATCACCATGACAAATCCAATTGGTTTTACATATCCCCCGCCTCACCTCCCCGGCTGACCAAAATCTGTACTCTGAATCAGCGTTTCCAACAGTCCGTACTACGCTACGTGTGAGCTTATAAGATGTACATTACGGGTTCAATTAGAGCTACTTACGTACACCCCGGGGGGGACTATGGCCGATACTACGGACTGTTGGATATGTTGCTCCGAATTCATTGACGAATTTCTCGGCAAGTTCGGCCACCTCATTGAGATCATCGACGACGGCAACGACACCTATTACGAGTTCCAAATAGGTAGCCATCCCATTCTTCCTCCAATCGGGAGGGCCAGTACTATATACGATTGGGTTTAGAGAATTATGAGAAGAGCGAGTTGGGGAAGGACCCTGTGTCAGCCATGGAGGCGCTGTATAATGTTGCGGTCGAATGTTTCGGTGAGGAGAAGGTGCGTAATTGGGGTCTGCTACATTATAAAGACACTGATCGACTCGTTGAGGGACCGGCGTGGACGGACGATGAGGTAGCCCGTAATGATAAAGAAATGATAGCGAAGCTAAGCGATGAGATTAAAGACGATGAGAAAGATAATAAGAAAGGCGAGGAGAAAGAGAGCTAGAAGGTTAAGAAGAAAGATGAAGTAAAAGGTGAGGTAGAAGGTGAGGTAGAAGGTGAGGTAGAAGGTGAGGTAGAAGGTGAGGTAGAAGGTGAGGTAGAAGGTGAGGTAGAAGGTGAGGTAGAAGGTGAGGTAGAAGGTGAGGTAGAAGGTGAGGTAGAAGGTGAGGTGCAAGTTTAATGGTATCGATAGGAGCAAGAGGTTCTGAAGATAGCTTTGAGCGCGGGATCAATAACTATGAATCGTTCCTACCTTAGATACATATTTACCCTCCAGTCCCAATACTTACTTTCCCTTTTCGCCCATCCCCGCCATCACTGGAAGAACATCCCATAATTACTTACCCGCCACGACCTCACAGTCACATCGAAAGCCCCAAGCAGCATCCCAAACCCGTCCCCGAATGCAAGTTTCGTTACCGTACAGCCCCTCCTCTTCGCAGTACTCAAAGCAGCAAGTATCACTCGCAACCTCGCACAAATCCGCACCAGCATCCTAACTGAAGTAATACTCGTCGTCCACAAGGACCATGCTGCCGTCACTGGGAAGCTTCTTCCCTGAGAGACCCGTATTCCGGACATTGACGCAATTAGTGTTCATGGAAATTTTGCCGTCGACGGTGACGAAGAAACTAGGCGAGACAGAGCGCAGATGCGCTGCGCTTTCTTCATATATGTCGCTAGTTTCTTCCTCGCCAGTTTCTTGAAGCCGCCAAACCCAGGGGATAGAGTCTGGGGTTTCCGGTGTGTCTGGTGTAGTCGGTTATGGGTGAGGCTTCTGCGGAGACGGCTTTACAGATGAAGTTGGGGAGCCGTCCGGAAAGTACTCTTCGCACAGGTATTTGTAGATGGTGCAGATGGAAGCTGCGTCGCTTGCCTTAATACAGTAGTTGTTGTTGATAGAGTACAAGCCTCGAAATATGTAGCGAACACCATAATTGTACCAATCCGACGTCCATTCCGAAACCCAGGTGGGTTCAATCGTCAAGGGACATCTGCAAGCAGATTGTCGTTTATTCTCTTGGCTCCTGCTATTCCACCGTAGTGCATGATACTATCCATGTTATACGGACTGGTCGTCTGTAAGAGTCCCTCCGGGGCGGGAATCTTGCTGAATTGATCCAGAGCTGGGACGCAACATTTGCTAGTAGGATTGGCACAGCAGTCTTCTTCATCCTCTGAGCACTAATAGTCCTGCGGTGGCAGTGGAGCGAAGGCGTAACAGCTAATGCGGATATAATCGTCCCTGTCCGATCACTGGTGCTCGTGCGCAAACCCCAGCTGATGGCCCATTCGTGCCGGTACGCGCGATAGAGATCCAGAGTATCCCAATGAGGATCGAAATTGACCTGCTTCTTTGGCGGATAGTAGCCGAGACCCACCATGTGACAGCCTTTTCCGGAAATTGATGTGATGGTGACCACGTCGGAAAGAAGTTCCTCGTCTCCGATTTGTATCTATACTTGATGATGCCGCCGGGCCAACGCCCGTCTGCAGTGTCTTTTGCGCCATAGCCTCGTTTCTTCGACGTCAAGGCGCCGCTGCTTCATTCTAAAGGCAAATCTTCTGGGCCCCAAATCACGTCACCCCCGTGGACCGCCTGGCTGCGGCTGTTCACCCAGTACGTGATGTTGTAGATACGGTTCGTCGTCGGATCCGCTACGGTCACGGTGGTGTAATTACGCGATACGGTATCGAATATGGGACTGTTATAAAGACCTGGCTCGTCTTTAAAGTTGCCCAAAGCGTATGCAGTTGGGGTGGGGGTGGCAGGAGTGGCGGAGGATATGGTGGACTTG
This sequence comes from Lentithecium fluviatile CBS 122367, assembly GCA_010405425.1. NCBI lineage: Eukaryota > Fungi > Ascomycota > Dothideomycetes > Pleosporales > Lentitheciaceae > Lentithecium > Lentithecium fluviatile. The sequence continues at coordinate 462,286 of MU005585.1, forward strand.
GCCGACAATTCTGCCACAGGTGTAGCAGATACAAGGAGGGTTACTGCTGTGAGTGTGACACCTGTCAGCGTCTGAGGAAGCGATAAGTGCAGCGAATGCATTTTTCTGTATACGAATTGTGATAATCAGAAACCTATGAAGCAGGTGACTGTTCACCCTGGCAGTTAAGGTGCTTTATACCCAAGTAAGAGTGCATTGCGATACTGTCGGAAAATCACGACGTACTTCGAACACTTCGATAGACTTAGGTGCAAATTCCTTGGAGCAAGTGAGTCTATCATAGAGGGATCGATGCGGTTCTGTGGTCTTTTATCATGGCCTCCAACTCCCAGTCCTCCTCTTACTCTAGAAGGACCGGCGATCTTCGCTGGCTTCCTCCACTATACTACAAGAGAAGCTCACTGAAGTGGAGATCCAAATTTGGGCGTCTGATTAATCATCGTGAGGCATACTGCGCACTTGCATGGATAATGTTGATAGAGCTACGACTCACTCACACTTAGGACATCTCAAAAGATACAAGAACATGTCGTCAATCCTGCGTTGATTTTTTTATGGCTGCTTGATTTGTGAGCGTTCAGGGTTTGGTCGGTGTGGTTTAGAGTTCGGTAGGTAGGACACGTTCTGTGAAATTTTGGTGCGCGCTATACCGTAAGCGGTGACGTTGGAAGGCGCCAACTGCTGAAGGGCGATTTCGTGAACAGACACCATTACGAATATTTTGAAACGTAGATGCTAGTTGGTGTTAGTTGAATGTTTTACGAATACCTAGATGTGATTTCGAATTGAATCAACGCCAAAATCACGACGGGGTGTTCATGTACGGCACTGCGTTACGGAACCAGATATCTGCGCACGCACGCTTATCCCACACCTCCCGTCATCTTTCCCCCTCGGGCGTCGCACTTCATCCCCATGCAGCACAATACGACCAAAAGTATTCTATATTTGCATCTTGAAAGTTGCTACTGTTGCCAATGCATGCCACCAGAGCACGTACGAAGCCAAAGCTGGCCCACCATGCGTCGAAGCATCGGGGGCTTCGGTAGGAACAGGTACACCCGCTGCACATCTGCCATAAGCACTTCTTGCTGACCCGCCCCAGAACCTCTTTGCGAGCAAATGAAAAGAAACTGCCCTTAGTGGAGCCGCCGGGTGGACACCGAGCCGGGAAACTTAGCAGCCGATCGACCCGTCTGATTGGCCGTTTAATCTAACCCGCAGGGGCATTGCAAGGCTGGGCCTAAAAATGGCCCCTAGTCAACACCATCCGTTTCGAATGAGATGCATGCGATCTATCTTTGCTCCGAGCAGTCTAGCTCGCTTGGGGCCCGTTGAGCCGTTCGCTATGGTCAATTTAGCAGCTCCCATGCCCCAATTGTCGTGATGGGCTGCACGTCGCGCTCTGGGCATCACAAGAGCTAGATATTTGGTTATTTTGGGCCGGTAAGGGGAGTGTGCGCCATGGTGAGAGGATTGTCCCAAAGGCTTCGGATCCCAAGTTCTTATTGCTCCTTCCCGCTTCCCGGTGTTGGACCCACACGACAAAATCCTTCCCGGAGTCATCGTCGGACCCTCCAGCAATATGAGTCTTGTTGACGCTTACCACGTCCATTTGGGCTTCTGGACGAACTGGGAGCATGGCAAGATTGAGGGCGCGACAATCACGCTCTCGCGAAGGAACGGCGGCCTTTTGGTCGCGTTCATCGCCATCTTCGTGGGAGCCGCGGGAAAATCCTTCTGGAGGCTTGCGTGCTTCCTGCTCCATCGCATGCTCTCGCAATCGAGGCCACAGGACGGAATCTACCACCAGATACAGGCCGTCCTTCGGAACAGCGACACAGCCCAGGATGCAGCGTGGTCACTTTCACAAGTCATGTGGGCGTGGCGGTTGCCTGCACGACTTCGAAAACCGTTTCCGCGTCTCCTGGGTATCATCATCCTAGCCATCTTCGTTTCGGTCTCCTTCGGTGTCGCCGGTGTGTTTTCGTCGCAAATCACAACGGATACCGCCAATGAAGTACTCCTCAAAGGCAACAACTGTGGCCCGCTGGACATCGATTCGGGAAAGGATCCAGTCGCCTACAATCTTCTCTTCAATCCTTACCAGGTGAAGAGAGTCACGGCGTACTCCAACTACGCACAAACATGCTACACGACCAACACCACCGCTGCCGCCGAAGACTGTCGCCCGTACGTCCAGCCCAGCTTGAAAAGCACCAGCACAAGAAATGCGAGCTGTCCTTTTGCAAGTGAGATGTGCAAGTCGCAATCGGACAACCTGATCGTGGACACCGGCTTCATCGACAGCAACAAGGACCTGGGTATCAATGCGCCGCCGGAGAACCGTTTCCAGATGCGCTTCGTGCATCATTGCGCTCCTCTCGTCACAGAAGGCTATTCAAATGTCTCTGGAAAGGTGAACTCTACAGAGCTGTTTCAACAGTACTATTATGGCAATGTGTCTGAGACGGTACGTTACGCAGCAGCGCTATCTGCATCGTAATCAACTTGTCTGACTGTGATCACCCCATTAGGTCAACTACACCCAAGAAGTATCACTCAACGAAACAGCTTCGTACGACGGCCTCAAAGTCGGCCGGTCTCGAGCTCGCGCCGACTATGGCATCTCGTACGTCCCAATCACCCCCCACACATACTCAACCTAACCAATCAAGCATCATGAAAGCATATGGCGGTTCTGTAGAGCGCTCAAAAACCTACTCCATGTTCGAGCCCATCGCGCAACTCCAGCGCCTCGACGCAGACGTCATGCTCTTCTTCCTTACCGCGCGGGGCATCAAGTACACGGAGGCGGTAAACGACCCGTGGTTCTCCGCGCACCGCGAAGGTCCCAAGCACGGCAATCTCTTCAATGACACTCCTCAGCCATCGTACTTGAAGGATGAGCCGCTGTCCGTCATGGGCTGCACCATGCAAATGCAGATCTGCAACCCCAATCTCCCAGAAGGCAAGCGCTGCGAGAAGCTGCGCGGATTCATCGACAACAGCTACCAAGTCGAAGACCTCTATGAAAAGCAGTCGCAGAAACAAGCGCTTACTTGGGCGAATCTTATCTTCGGGCTCGGATGGTTTTCCATCTCGGGGATTGTCGATTCTTGGGGTATTTCGTCGCTCGTCTCGCGGCAGAATCTGGCGAATAACTTCCAGGGTCCCATGCCGGATAACCAGTGGCAGCTCGAAGTCGAGCACTGGGTTGGCGCATCCATGGCGTCACTCCAAGGCGTCTTCGTCGAATCTGGAAACGGGCCTTCGCCCGCGTACCAGCAGTTCCGCCACGCACCAAATAACACTGACGAGTGGAATATCTGCAAGAACCAGGTACGCCACGATAACCTCACCGTCCGTCTCCCAAAGACGTCGCCATGCTGACCCCCATTTAGAAAATCATGTCCACAAAATACTCCTCCTTCTCCGTCCTAGGCGTAAGCCTAATCCTCCTCTTCGGCGGCCTCTTCATCTTCCTCGACTTCACCCTTCCCCACATAGTCGACTACATCCAGATCCGGCGGTCCCGCAAACGCCCCAATCCCAGCGGCACATATGCCCGGCTGGAGTGGGACACAAACACGACGCTGCAGCTCCAGCGCCTCGCGCACGAGCAGATCGGCGTGGGGACTTGGAGCAGCCGCTGGGGCCATCCGATTACGGAGAAGGGAGAGAAGTTGGCAATGGTTGATGTGCGGGATGAGGAGCATACGCTTTTCATAGTGCCGCAGAATTGGGAGGGGAGTGGGAACGCGCACAGTGAGAAACCGGGTACTGCGGGATCGAGCTCGGACGTGGCATCGTGCTCAGATGTGGATGGGGGGATCAAGATGAAGCCACTTTCGACGCGGACGGATACTTTCGACACCCTCGACACCCTCAGAGTGAAGAGAGTTGACACCGACAAATCCTTCCCGAGCGGGCGGAAGAAAGTCCGGCGCGTGGACACCAAGGCTACGCTTGTGAACGATTCTTCTTCTACGGGGGAAATCACGCCTATCACTGAAGCTTTTAGAAGCGGATCGGGGTCGGACGAGAACACACGCAAGCGCTAGAGCCCGCACAGTGTTCTTGATGTCTGCGATTTATGACTCTGTACAGTACTTGTGCTTTTGTTCGGGCTCCGCGTTTTGCGCGGCCGAAAAGCTTGCATGCATTCGCCCAATGTATTACGTAGCCAATTTCCGTGATGTGGTTGTGCGTGTGCATGTGGCTTGTCCGTTCCCGGTTTTCTGATCGCTGGTGCGGAGCTCGTCTCGCTGCCTGATGCTGTCCCCGTACCGTCTGGTCTTCGCGCGGGAGACGCATCCGTTCTCCACGTTGAAGATATCCTAGAAGACGGCGGAGACGAGACATATACCGCGCTATCCACCCTTCCCTTTCCCGCCTCTACTCTTGTTCCCCGCACATCTCCACCTCCAACCCCAACACCCATCCCATCCCCCATAACCTTTGGCGGCACAGGCGGTGGCCTCTCCTCCTCTTCCCCCTCCCGATCCACATCATGCAAACTCTTCCTCCTACCCTCCACATCCACCCATCCCGTCTCGAGAGCCTTCATCATGCACCGATGCATATCCACGACATAGGTCTGGTCCCAGAACCCGGTACTCTGGACGCCATCCAACGTGCTCGACCACCACGACACCCTCCTGCCGAACAGGCTTCGCGCGAGCTCGTAGACGTCTCTTGTCAGCGTCTCATGAGGTGAAGCCGGTATTGAAGACGAGGTTGAGGCCGAAGTCGACGTAGGAGTTGAACTTGAGGACGGCTCGATCGGCGCTGGGACGCTGCAGCTGAACTGCACAAAGTAATGGCACAGGGAGGCGTTGCAGGGGATGACGGGCAGAGTCGAGATGAGAAAGAGGATGTATGCACCGTGGGGCGCGGGCACGAGTTGCGCGATGCCCTGGGATTTTGTGCGCGAATGTGTTCGTATGTGGGAGGAGGAGCGCGGCTGGGTAGACGTAGAGGTCGAGTAGGAGGACGACCGACTCTCGTACCGTTCGAGGAGCGTGTTGATGAACGTCTTGTAGAGGGTGCGGTTGGTACGGGTGGGCTGGAGAGGCGGGATCATGTCGAAGCCGTGAGTTTGCTGCATGCCTGCTACTTCGGGATCTCCCTAAGGCTGTGGCTGTAGATGAGGATATTGACGCCTGCACGCGACGCTTTCACCGCGGGACGCGTTTTCAAGATATATCTCTTTCGCTTTGCTCGTTCACACCGGATCTGGGTGGGCTGACACTGGCATGCCAAATAGCGAGCCTTTCTCATAGCAGGTTTGTCCGCTTATGCGCCGCCTATTTAGGCCGCGTCCATCTCTTGAGCGTCCAGCCTGAGCACGCCACCTGACCTTCCATCTTGGGGCCTTGGGCCTAGCCGGGCGCGACTTACGCATCATTTACGATGGGCATCGCCATCGACCGTTAATGCGCTGCGAAATGTTTGCCTGGGCGACGGCGGCGCGTACAAAAGCAGCCGTTTCATGACGCTCAGGGCAGCGTAACAGGTTTGACACATAGGTAACATGCGCGTAGTTTCACGCGTTCGTGTGCTGATGGTGAACATATGCGAGACGGAGGCCACTCCGAGGAGCGCCCGAAGCGGCGGCGCGGTGCTGAGGTTGGAATAGGGTTTATGCGATCTTGGTTGCTATGCCGCGGAAAGCGAAGGTGATGCCTGGTGGTGATCATGCGGCGGTGCGGTGCAGTGGTGATCGGAGGGTAACGGGTGCATGGTGTCGGGGTGTGCGGGGAACGGTCCGATGAACACGAGAGGTTCGTGGCGTTTGGGATGTGCGGCTAGAGGTTGGGCCTTGTTTTGGAGGATCTGCGAACGGGACTGAGTTGGGATGGTTGATTGAAGAGGAAGGGCGATGATCGTTACGATGAGGTTGGGATAAAGATGCTATAGATGGTTTGGTGCGCCGAAGCTTCCCTCACTGAACGTTGGTACGTTTGCACACGTGCTCTCTTTTGAGCGAACTTGTACGTATCCGTTCGCATGAACCACGGTTACCTACAGAGACGTGCATATTCCACGCGTTCGGATGTGCACGTGCTGCCCAATTGGGATGCGCAGGGTCCTCCGACGTCTGCTGATCTGGACTGAGCTTGTAACCGCCATTGACTATAACTTTGTCGTCTCCCGAGGTTGCTCTGATCAGTGGTGAGAACGATTTTCAGATCCGTGTTCTGACGGTTGGAGTTTGGGGATTTGTAGAAGGCGGTGCGAGTGAGCGATTGAGTTTCCACTTAAACCCCGTTTGGCCTAGCGCAAACTTTAATTTCCATCTACACTCGAAGTGAACACACCTATACTGCCAGTCTGGTCTTGCACACTTCACCATACTACATTCGAGCGTGCAAGCCGAGATCTCGACTCACCGCTTGCGTACTCAGTCAGCCCTTCATCTTCTCTAACTTTCCAGTAAACACCCAATTCACGGAACACTACCAACCGGCGGCAGCCTGAGTAGCCAACTGGCACCTAAGAGCTAAACCTGTAACCATCGACGTCTTATCAAACTGGCAGCCGAAGATATTCCGATTCTGATAGCTAAAATAGGTGCCGCAAACGCCTGCAGCAAATCCTCGACGCATACAACACAATAAACAACAACCACTCCACTGCAATTCCGGCCTGATGACAGCCGGTCTTGACCTACTGTCCGATATCAACTTGATGCAAAACAGTCCTTCCCTCATTTTCTATTTTTCTATTTTTAACAAATCCTGGTGGTCCCCCGTAATGTATAGTCCTTTTGAAATTCTGAATGATTCAGTACTCCACGATAGGGACCTACCTGTTTATTCTCATATCCCAGTCAGGCGAAGAGAGGAGCCCACAGGTTCTAGTCCAGCATACGTATGGGTGAAAATCTCGTGAGAGATTGCAAGTTCAAGCGGCGGCGGAATGACGCTATGGTGTTGCTGTGGAATTCGATTTACATTCCAGATGAAAGCAGGTGAATGCTGTCAGATTGTCAACCACAACACCACTACCGCCACTCCACCTCATGCTCTCCGATACGCGTACAACGATCCACACTAATTCAGGATACCGAGTATCGATCAAACTCGAATATAATAGTGCTGTCTCGTTAGAGGCGAAACAGCGCTGGAGTGTGGGTGTTAAATCTTTAGCGATATTCCAGATGAACTTATATATCGCCTTGTCTACAAGGGACCCTCCCTACCGTGCCACTGCCCCAACGGACCCCACAGCCCATTGCATCAGCCATTCCCACCAACACCCTTCCCAGTCCGCTTTGACCACGCTTTAAGAAGACGAGGGTATTACATTATAAAAATCTGCAGGCCTTGCGGAAAGCCTCAGGAAGTCTAGTGGCGTCCATAAGAAAATGAATTGAAGAAACAAGTCTCACTTTGAGGAAGAAAGGAGAGGGGCTAACGCCAAACCCCTCCCGTATTAACATATCTATCAAGTCCCAGAGAACAAAGGAAAAAGGTGATGCTGTAGTGGTATCTCATGCAAGCCCATTCCATCCCATCCCACCGACCTGTTCCGACCAAAATCCCCAAGTAAACGCCATAGTAGCCGGGGTTGTGCGTGTGAAACATCACGCCTCTGCTATCATGGACACGTCAAACTCCTACCCCTCTTCTCCCTCTCCACGCCCAGCACTTCACCCCTAATCCGACTCGGCACAGCCGCCCTGGCCCAACACTGCAACGCACACCTTCTCAACAACTCCGCTTCCTCGCCCTTCAACCTAAGCTGTCTCTTAGCCAGCTTGCTCTTGCTCAATTTGACACCTTTCTCCTCCTCTCCCTCCCTGGCCAGCCCCAGCTTCGGCAGCGGAGCGCCATTGCGCCCAGATGGAGATGTAGGTGAGGTCATGGGCGAGGACGAGATTAGCGCCTCGAGCTCTATGCACGATTGTATGAGGGACTGTATGCCGCCGGAGAGCCGGGATGCTTTGGAGAGGAGGTACGGCCAGTAGTCGGGACCCCAGAAGGGGTCTGAGGCGAGGGCTGCGCGGAGGGCGGGGAGGATGTGTGGGAGGGGAGGGAGGGTCGGAGCGGCTGATTGGGAGGGCGAGCATTCTTCGACGAGCGGGCGGAATGGTGCTTCGGCGATGGGGGACTGCGTAGGGGACGAAGAGGCGGACGCGCCGGGTGAGGAGTTCGGCGATGCGATGGAGGCGGTCGAGAGGAGAGATGCGGCGATGGTGAGGCGGAGGTGGGATTCTGTGCTCAGAATCTCGGTGATGATGCATGCTGTTCACGCTTTGTTAGCATTTGCACTCATCATACCTCCAGTAATGGCCCTCTCGCCCATCTGTCCACAAGCACACAATGGAAGAACTTACCAGGACACCCCATCGTGCACCCCCACTCCCAGCTCTCCCCAAGAAAGCACTGCAACCAAAGAAATGCGCTCCTCGCCTCTCCCACAAACGCAGTTTCCAAATCCGCAGTCCCCCTTGTGCTCTTACCCGTACAAAGCACCTTCTGCGCAAGCGCCGACGCACGCTTGAACAGCTCGACCACAGGCATGGTGAGCGCATGCAGAAGATCGCGATGCAGAATCCATGTTTGTTTCGCTTCGTAGTCGGATGCGGTGTGGAAGGCGCAGAAACTGTTGGCGCGGGTGTTAGCTTGTGATGAGATGGGTTGGACATGGAGAATAAAAGGGAGGTACACACTCGGCGTGGTGCACCAAACATTTCCTCAACAGCTGGAATCCCTCGTCCGCGCACAGCGCATCTACGTCTTCACGTGGGATCGCAAAGGGGCTCTGCTCCAGCCTCACCATATCCTCCATCATCGCCATGGTATCGTCCGCACGCAGCTATTCGCGTTGAAGCATGTAGCGCAGGGAATGGGGCCGACGACGTTTGCATTGAAGGGCGGCGGGTGCAACACTGGCAAGCAGACTGGAGCCGAGACGACGGATGGTGGTGAGTGGTGAGTGGCGAGTGGAAGAGGGAAGGTGAGAGGTGAGAGGAGAGAGGAGGTTGTGAAAGCCATCGGATGCGCCCTGCGCACCTTCTTTATGAAATGACGACTTCCCACAATCATCAGCACGCGCCAGCCAGCCCCAATCTCGCAGGGTCGCGATTGCCAATCCCCCAATCCCATGCCGCGCACAGACCAGCGCGGAATCCCAGCCCAACCACCCGTCCCCCATTTCCCCTTTTCCAATACACCACGCACCTAGGACGAGAATGACACAGGGCACTATTGCCCGCCCGCATCTACATTCACAGCCATCAATAACACCATTCCGGGCCGGCGCATGCAGTTGACGGCGATTCGCTCTTTCCCTGCTGGACGCTCCGGTCCACGCGAGCGCCACAGGGGAGCCTAGGAGATTGGGTGACGTGGGGGGTGCAGTCGCCAGCTGGCCTCAACCCCTACTTCCAGTAACGCCGATACGGCAAAACAATACAATCCGACAGAAAACCATGGAATGAGATAGATAATGCATTGTTCTGCATTGAGACGGCCCTGTCTGCCTATGATGCCATCGCTGTCTACAGTATGCGTGCCGACGAAAATAGCCTGCGGGTGAGGTTGGCGAAAACGGTCCGAAGCTTGCAGATGGGTGCAGAGGGTGAGTTGGCATTGGCTTTGCCGGCCGGGAAGCAAGCTGCAAGGCAAGATACCAGTTAGGTACGCTGAGGTTCTAGACTCTGGCTGGGCTTGAGGCGAGTCTACAGTTACACAGCAGGGCAAAACAGTCTCAAACGACGACGCCTTGTGTTTGTGTATTTCCTCGCATGTACCCATCTATCTCCCACTTCAGCTCAAATCATCAACACGCATCCATCTTCTCCCTCTCATGCTCCTAGTTTAGACACCGCCACATCGCATGTCATGGGCCGGCTCTCGCACCCGCCTGGGCGACTTCAGTTGCAGCGCCTATGCCGACCATGACTCTACGCGTGCAGGAACCACCGCTCACATTCCATGTACGCCGATACGCAGAGAGGGGTTGTGACTCTAGCGCATGCACTACGGGAACACCCGTGATCGTCAGGTACCCGTAGACACTCCCACCATCGGGTCTCCTCACTAGGGTTATTTCGACTGTAAAACTCGTAAACTCATAAACTCGTGCATCGTCATTAGACATCTGCAGGCATGTTCCGGCCTCACTCTCCCTTCTGCCGCCACAGTATGCAAATGCTTTTACGCCGAAGTCGTGAAACGATAGACTGGCCGCCAGAGAAATGGGAGAAACTCCGACACAGTGAGACAGATCGTCGACAGTGCAGCGACCGAGCGCCGTCCGCTTGGATGCGGGTGGCGCTCGGATCAATGCCCATTCGGGATATAAAGCTCCAGTTAAATTCTGTCGCGCAGTTGGAGCAGACACTGTGTAAATGCAAGGGACGCTGTCGAGCTCGACGTGACGAATTGACCATGACGCAAACAGCGTTGAAGCGTCTCACTTCCACCAAAAGACCGAACAAGACCCATCAGAATTCAGCAGCCGCCTCATGCTATTGTCCCCAGGTATATGCTGCTTGCGCCCAAACGGATCTGTCAAGAGCACCGACAGCTTCTCAGATATTGGTCCCATTTCCGCCTTGGAGATGGGAATGGGCGGGCTGAGGAGGTTCGGGTCGGCTTGCAAGAGTGAGAAAATGCTCGTCTTTGCCCGCCCAACCATCCGATGATGAATCTCGCGGAGTGAGTCGTACAACGGCCACAAAGTGTCGAGATAGCGGGCGGCGATCGGCTCGAAACTTCGGCAGGCTTCGAGGATATCCAGACAGCTCTTTCCGTAGGAGAGGTCTTGCTCGACGCCATCGGGCTGACCCTCCATGAGCTTATTCGTTGCGCTGAAGAGGAGAACGATGCTGGCAGTGAAGGCCCAATAGCTGCCAGGGCGCTGTTAGCGTGGGTACGGGCGGTAATGTTCTGCAATCCACTCACATGATGATCCAGCATCGCTTCGTCAAAGTACCATCGAAAGAGATGAGCTGCAAGATTCGCGCTATCTGCTGACCAGCCATCGCACACTCATTGCGATATATTTGAGCATCGTCGGGCGGCAGAGTAATTGCCATGGCCACACCGTCAGTGAGCTGCGTCTCCGCAGCAGCGACAAGGAGTTGGCGGTATAGGAGAATCAGGGCGCCAAGATACATGATCTGTACGCGTCGTCAGCTATACGTCACCCTTTTGCACGGTGGATCAACGTACGTGGACCATCAGTATAGCTCGCCTCTGATATAGCGTGAGGTTGGGAGGGTTGTCCGATGTCAACGTTGTAATCTGGAGCGCGTGCGGCACACCCATGCGCCAGGACTCGAGCTTGCCGGTGAGAATGGCCATGTTTTCGCGTGTCGCCAATTCAGGAGACGCCAAAGTCTTCGAAATCTCTGCCGCAATCAAACCGACCTTGCTGGTCTGTATGTGGATCTGTTCGTCTACCGTCGCCATGTCAGGGCGATATGCAACGCACGCAATCTTGCTCCGTTAGGCACTCATAACATCCCCAATTAGCGGTATTACTTACGGAAATATCATTGGTATTCACCTCGGACGGATATCCAAGCGTGTACGAGAGCCAGCAGTCCATGAAAATGAGACTGCGGTATACGCGTCTCCAGCTTTCGCCCATGCTCTCGGCCTGAGGAGTCAACAAGGCCGGGCACTTCCAGCGCGCAATCTGCAATCCCGCAGCTATGCCCTCATCAGTTCCATACTCAGCCATCGAAAGTTGAGGTGGAGTGTCGCTTACCAATCAAGTATCGGGCGCTCAAATGCTTCTCGAGCAGCGCATAGAATGCCATGGATAGAAGCAGCCGCATGGTGCGCAAGTAGTCCAGCCTCGCCGTTTTTTCGTTGAAACAAAGCGTGCCCGAAGCATAGAGAACTCGCCGTATCCGGTCTGGGAAGCAGTCCATGTCGTAATGAGCGCCCATGGCGGCAACCGTGAAGCACTCAGCCAGAGTCATGGCATCAACTGGCTTCTGCGGTCTATAGATGCGGTCCAAAATCTCGTCGACCTCCCTGTAGGTCCACATGTAGAGGAGTGACCCGGTGCCCCGCACAAAGGCATACATGGCCCGGCGCACGAGCTCTTCGGGGGGAAGGTGCTGTTCATCGTAGGGTCGTATACCCTGGCCGAGGATCTCGCCCCTGAGGGACACCAGTTCACTGAAGGCCAGTGTAAGTGCGTTGTGGCATTGTTCGGCCTCGGTGCTTGTCGATCCAGAGGAGAGATTCGACACCGGGCTGTCGGAAGATGCTGAGGGACTCACGCGGGAGTAGTCTCTGCGGACAAAGGAGTCGGTGCGGGTGGCAGTGCTTGGTCGCTTTCCGTTGGAGGCCGCCTGCTGCTGGGCCTTGAATTCGACGAGGTAGTTTTGATATTTGCGCCAGTTTTCCGTCTTCTTGTACTCGTCCATCTGCGCCTCAAACTCCTGCATGGCGCGGGCGGCGTTGCTCTCCCACACCCGCTTCTTCTCCGGGGGCAGCTCCTGCCATCTCCGGCCGACTTCCCTCGCAATGTCCACAAAGGAAAGCGCGCTGATCTCGGGGGACGAGCGCAGGTCGTCTGCGAAGTTCACATCTGCCATGGTCAATCCAAGTGCCAAAGGGGGGTTAACCGAGGATAGCATACAGGCAGTCTTGGGCTTCTTCGGCGCGTTGGTGTCCGGTCGCGGATGCCGCCTGTACCGTCTCTTTTCTCGCGGTGGCGGTGTTGTCGTCTGCCTGGCCAGGCACTCCAGTGCAGATGTGGAGAGGGGCTTCTGCTCGCCGGGACTGCCGTCGTTCTCGAGCGCCAGCGCCGACGGCACGCCGCGGTACGTTGCAATCTCGCGCTGCAAGGCCCGTCGGTGGCCCAATTTGAAGTTCAGGGTGGTCAGGTCTTCCTCGGTGATATCCAGGACCGTCTCCCAGTTGTGGAATCCGTTGTCGGCGAGGACCTTGGTGTACTCTGTGAGCCCCAGGCGGCCGAGGACGCATGGGAGCTCAGGCATGGCGGTCGGGTTGGAAGGGGAAATGATCGCCATGGTGCCGGCGTCGCTGTGTCGTGCCTGCGGGGGCACCTACGTATATGAAATGTGCGGAAGCCGCGCTCGTGCGTAATACCCTGACATGGCAAATTCCGAGCAACAGCAATGCCGGCCACACAGGCCATGCAACGCTTGCAACAGCTGATGGGCGACTTCTGGCAATGTGAGAGGTGGCCTGACACAGAGGTCCAGACCGCGACAGTGCAGCGCCAAGCTTTGTTGGAAAAGCTTGACCTCGTCTAATCCCGGACGGGCAAGTGCAGGTTCGGATGTCATCCGGTCGAGAAGTCGTCGCCCTCCAGGCCGTTGGCTGGCTCTTCGGTGGTCGTGCTGGGCCGGTGCCCACTGCAGGTCCCGTCCCCACGTGCGACGGCATCGTCGCCGTCTACCTCCTCGCCGAAATGCGCTCACGGTGCCAATGCTCGGCTGGGTCCAGACCAATCAAGCCCTATGCACTACGCTGCGGCCTGCCGCCAGGGCAGCATGGTGTTGGCGACTGCCGAGATTCGGCGCTGGCACTTCACAGGGTTCCGCCCAATCACGGCCTCCGCTAGCACCGGAGCATCTGTCCGGACCCTGCTTCCCCCGCTAGCGAACGCGTCGGGGTCACGATCTTAGGGCATCACGATACCGCACCGCCATCACGATTCTGCAACCCCATCGCAGAAGAATGAGATTCAGGTGTTGCCCATGTTCTGGCCTTTGGTCCGTCACCCGTCACATGCCTGTCACTGCCTCCTGAAGCCGTCCAGGGCCACTCGGGCTGTGTTCGGCGACTGTGGGCTTTGAGAGAATTACGATGGGCTATTGGCATGGCGAGTCGGTGCGATTCCCTTGCGCCCGGCCGAGCATGGGAGATCGACACGTGTAGCAAGCCCTCTGATCGGCAAGGCCTCATTGCGGATCGCGAGCCTCCCCATGGCATTTCGTGAAACAGCATCCTGACGCGGAAATCGATGTGACCCCTGATAAAAATCTCAGCTGATAGCAAAACTCGGGCTCGCATTTCCATGCACTTCCTCAATACTGATAGTGCAAGTTTGTTTCGCAAGCAGGTGTGGTAGCGCTACGCGAGAATCTGGTGATGGTGGACTGATAATAACCGGTTAGCTCGCCCGCACGCGCGTTTACCTATGTTCTCCATTTCGTATAGGCCTGGATTTCCCAGGACCTGCTGTTGCTTCTTGCTGCCAAGCCAGGGTGATTAGTGTCGCTGCACAAATCGGACGATTCTTGCTGCGAGGGTCGGACCACAACTTTAGCCTTGGGTCCACTCGAAGGGGGGAAATGGGAGCCTGATGCTTTTCTGCATCTTGTTCAATAGTGGATTGGGCTGGCGCTTGGCGTATCCACAGGCTCACGCTGTTTTCCCGCGACCACGTGTGTTACGAGGTCTTACTCCTGGGTTTCTGCACCTCACCATGCCTGGTGTTTCCAGAGCTTGCGATGCTTAGCGGTCTTGGGCCCTCTGGACCTGGTTCCTTTTGAGCTCCTGGTGCTTGGTCTCCTCGGAGCTCATGATATTCGATGCGCGGGTGGATGGGCGTGGAAACGGTCATCTTAGCCATGTGTCTAGATCTCGACGTCAAATGGCGTATGGGTGGCAGAATGAATACTGGTCGTTTCCTCAGCTGGTGAAGCTTAATGTGGTTTCAGCTCCCAAAAGGCTTTGGAGTGTGTTCGAAGCTCAAAGGCTCGGCGCGCGGATAGAAGGACTTGAAGCGTCCACCTTAGCTGCGAAAGACTAGAGCACACGACACGTAATGGTGTTCATACCCATGATGCCTGGAGTATCTGGAGCACACGACGCTGGTGGAGAGGGAAGCTCTCGACGCTCCGTCCCTGAAGACTGTCATGATGTGTGTGCACAGCCTATCATTGTAACGTACGAGAAGGAGGACATGAGATGATTCTTGCAGCCCTGAAAGTCCAGATTCCAGGCTGGGAATGAGGCGTGTGAAGCTGTGCTCGACCTTAGGACTCCGCGCATGGTTCTAGGAAGTAGCTGGTACCGTAGCGTTGAAAGACTTGGAGTGGTGTGACTAGCCCGAAAATCCGTTTCGAGAAAGAAACCTGTTGGGGTCCTGGATGTTGGCAATGGTGCACCGAGCCGAGTGTATTGGTGGATGTGGTGAGCGGGTCCTGCCGTGGATCCGGAAGGTACGACTGTGACAATTGACAGTAGGACTGTGCGCGCTAGCTTCGTCCCGACGCCTGATAGATACCACCGTCTTTGATAAACTCCACAACCAAACTATACTGCTGCTTGTAACTCCTTAATGTCGAGATAGGTGTTTGTAGAACATGTAACTTATGCTACTTTGCATCTGCGTAGATATGTGTACAATAGTGTCCACTCTTAAAATCGCCTTTTAGCATCTAGCGCGTCGCCGCTTACGGTAACATAGGAAGAAGTAAGATATACAGTTCAACACGATAAACAAACAAAGAACAAGCTCCAGCCCGGCAGCGCCCCAGGCTCCTAATCATTCCACACAACCCATCACCAAAAGGTTAGCACACTTAGCCTCCATCAAGCCTTCGCTTTCATAGTATCCCTCTTCAACAGCTTCATCTTCCTAGCCAACGCCCCGAACCCAGTCCCCTTCTCTTCTTTCACCTTCTCCTCCTTTTTGCCCCTGCCCTTCTCCCCCCACGGACTCATTTCCTCCTTCTCAATCGCCTTCTTCCTCTCCACTGCCAGCACACCCACCTGCTCCACAAACACACTCTTATCGATCAGATCCTCGACCCTGACCCTCAATCCCTCATAATCCAAAATAGAAGTAACCTGTGCCAGTCCCATGATGTCACCGCCCAGCTGGAAGAAATCGGACCCGAGTTCAACCGTGGCTGGCGCACCATGCTCGTCGCGTAGGATCTGCTCCCATGCGGAGCGAAGTTTAGTGGCTAGGGCTGCGAGCTCGTGTTTTGAGAGGTTTGTATTGGTGGGAAGGGTGAGGGGTTGTTTCTCCGCGGACTTTTGGCGGGCCTTTTCCGAGCTTATGGTTGTGCTGCTTCGTGAGGTGAATTCCGAGGGTGAGGGAAGCAGTGTGTATGGGTCTTCTGAGAAGGCAATGATGTTTGCGCAGAGCATGTCGAAGACGTGTTGCGCGTAGTCAGTAGTGATGGTGCTGCTGGGTGCATAGGTGAGTTGGACTTCGAGCTGATCGCCGCTACGCGAGGTGGACGTGATGGAGAAATCCGCAAAGTCTTCCTGAGAGCCTACGGCCCCGACTTTGAATTCTATACCGCCGAGCTGCAGCGTTGCATCATCCGAGTGGATGTTCTGGTTGTGTTGCAACACGCTGGAAAAATTTGTCCAGTCAGGCCAGTCTGTACAGTTCCTTGTGATCTCGCGGAAACCGAGGGACTCATACGGTATGTTCGCGATCTGCTGGTCTTGGATGTAGGCGAGTAGATCCAATACCGTCCATTCGGGCCGGTAGACAACGCGTACGGGTACCATGTTCAGACACGGCCCGATGATGCTTTCGACGTTGGGAACGGCGCTGTTGCGGCCCGAGATGACGTGCCCAAAAACGATATCTGACTGGCTGGTGATTCGTGCTAGAGTCGCAGCCCACGAAGCCTTCATGACAGTGGCTGCGGTGATGTTGACGTAGGAGAGCGTGGGCACGGTGAGCAACTGCTTCAGCGTGACAGTCTTACCAGCAGATCGCTGGTAGTTCGGGCCATAGCGGTTCACAATCTCGGTCATCTTGGATCCTCGAAGTACTTCCTTCCAATGGTCGTGTGCACCGGCAATCGTCCTTGCCGACTCGCGAACGTAGTTGCCGAAACTGGGGGCAGACGAAATTGGCAGGCCATTGTAACCAGCCTGCAGCGAGCCGAGAATCTTGGGCAGACAGTATCCATCGTACTGAGCGTGCGACATGCGAAGGAAGATGCGATAGCGGCCTGTCTTCTTCTGCTTGGCGACGATGAACTGTACAAACGTTTCGCCAAGGCGGGGACCATGTTCGCGGTCCTTCTGTCGAAGCTCGGCCGTAAAGTCGTCCAAATCCGTGTCCGTCTCTTGGTAATTGAAGTCCGGCTGGAGCTTCCTGAGCACGACTTGGAGGAAGCGGTCGCCGTAAGGTACAAAGACGGTCCGGAGGATATCGAACGCTTGCACAAGTCGAAATGTAGTTTGCTTTAGCTTGCGCAAATCGAGAGGTCCTTCACCGTCGAGATAGAAGTAGTTGAGCATCCATTTCGACTCGAGGAGGGTGCCCGTGATCGCAAGTGACTGGAAATCGGTCACTGGTAAAACATCCGAAATGCCACCTTTGAAGACTTGCACTTTAGAGATGACGCTGTCGACGTTGGGGTCGCCAAGAAGCGAAATGGATTTGGTAGTGGACGGGTCTTCGAGTATGGTTGTTGGCATTCGGCGTTTCTGGCTAGGCATGCGGGGTGGTGGCTGCTGCGTTGCGGGAGCCGCGGAGCCAAAACCCTCCCATTTCTGAAACATATGCTCTCCCTTATCATGTTCCGCTTTTGCTGGAGGTGTGATGACACCGTCAGTGTCGCCATCTCCAATGGCGTGCTCCGAAGCGATGGATTGGAAATCTTTCCAGAGAGAAGCAGTACGCTCCGTCAGCTGAATTTTCGGATTTGAAGAAGATTCTCCGCCAGCTTGTGACATGACCTGATCGATGACTTCGCCAGCCACACGGACAACCTAGTCGCGTCAGATTTGTTCAGAGGGAGTTGGAGATGCTCTTACCCTAGACATATCAGCAAAGGTGGGGTTCTTGAACACATCGGCAACTGTCATGGATAATCCCTCTTCGCGCGCTGCGCCTACAAGTCTCATCGCGATGATACTGTCGCCTCCTAGTTGCTTCGATCTGTTAGTACGGTAGATTGTAGCGCACATGAACAACTTACGAAAAAGCTGTCATCCTTCTCAATAGAGCCCTCCACCATATCCAGCAACTCACTCCAAAGCGTCAACAACTTCTTCTCCACAAAATTTGGCGGCGCCGACTTCAACGCCTCGGTAGCCATAACACCCGCAGCCGCGACCATATCAGCCGCGATATTGATTCGACTCCCAGCATCACTAGCAGCACTCAAACGTCGTGAACGGATGGACCCAGTCTCTAGATTTGGTCTGCCACGTATCGAGTGCGAGGCCCTCCTTGCAAGCATGCCCGCCATTTGATTTGTCATCTCATTGACGGTGGACTGCGCAGGAGCTGGGGCGTTCTTGTTCTTAGCGAGTACTTGATCTACGATCTGCGGCACCATCTCGCTCACGATCGAGCGGATCAGGTGACTCCAGTCAGGTACACCGGGCGGCGTCGTTGGTGCCAATTGCGGTACCTCGATCTTGGGAATAGACCGCAGTGAAGCCATAGATTCAGGACCATCGGATCGAGGCGAAGGCATTAGCGACCGAGTGGTTGGTGTTCGTAGTGGTGTCATGATCACTTCCGGCTTCTCTTCGATGGCGGCATCAAGCTCTGCGACGGTCTGGTTGGCATCTGTGAGAGCTTGGGCCAGAATCTTAGCCAAAATGGACGACATGTTCTTCGCTTCATCGTCCGAAACGGAGTCGGTCCAGTAGGAAAAGCGCACACCCTCATCGTCCGGGGTTGCATCAATGTTGACCGTAATGGCGAACTCGCTGGGATCATGTGCATCGAGAGGCTCGAACTCGACGTTGCTGTTTGATAAAGGCTGACCTTCCGCGGCGCCATGATTTTGCACTGATACAGCCGTGTTGAAAAGTGCCTTCCCAGATAGCCCCAGGTCGTGCTGGAACTGAGCAAGGGAGCAATGCTGATGCGGCAGGCTCTCGATGAAATCACTCTGCACTTTCTGGGAGATATCGAGCAACGAAAGCGATCGAGACACCTTGATGCGTGACACAAGCATATTGATGAAGGCTCCGACCGCGTGCTGGATGTTGTCCATAGGAATATTGCGACCGGAGGTTAGGTACCCGTAGCATATATCAGACGAGCCGGTGTATGTACGTAGGAGCAGTGCCCATGCAGCGAGGAGGATGTTGGCGAAGGTGACGTTACCCCGTTTTGCGAGAGCCTGCACTTCTGGGAAGCGATCGAAGTCCATATAGAGGGAGTGAAGCTGTCGCTGCTTGCTGGAGTGCTGTGGGATGATTGGGAAGTAACAGGGCTCAACGCCACGGAGCTGCTCTCTCCAGTATTTGATAGCCGCGTCGGCCGGTAGACCCCGCAGGTACTTGATGTAGTCGCTATACAAAGGCCCTTCGTCAGCTGATAGGCGACCTTCGTAAGCGTCTTCGAGGTCGCGTCTGATGACGGCATGCGAACCACCATCAATGACTGCGTGATTGACTGCGGGATTGTGTTAGCAAGTGTATAGAAAGTGATGTATGTACCTCGGAATGGCTTACTCTCCATCTTGACTATAACTCTGCCAGATGTCGTCTGTACGATTGCGAATTGATGGGGAAGACGGGGTTTCTTCTTCCCATTGAGCTTGCTGTATTTGATGGAATCCAGTTTTTTCGCAAGCTCAGAGTCGTCACAAGTGTAGGTCAATAGGCCCGTGTCCGGCTGTGTGATAACGATTTGGTCGAAGACGCCACCCTTGCACACACTGTCCACAAAGACAGTGCGAAGAGCTGGGTGACGATCGGCAACCCTCTTCCATGCATCGGCGATCCTACGAATGTCGACTTTACCACGCTTGGTCTTGACTTCGAAAGTGGAGAAGGACCAGTACGATTCAGGGTCCCGTATTTGACTCAGGATCATGCCTTCCTGCATAGCAGCAGTAGGATACATACTTTCCACTTGGCTATACGAAAGGATGCCTGCGGTCGGTAGGCTCTTGGTGACGCGATCCAACCTCTCGTAAGACTCCAGTGGGAGAAGTGGGAAGTCAGAGAGCGTGGGTTGCGGAAGCTCGATTTTGCCGAGGTCGCTGACAATTTCTTCGAGCGTACGCTGGCACTCAGCGATCCATCGTCGGATGCCCTTCTGGTTTTTCATTAACCGGTTGTACATAAAGTTGAACTGGATCTTGCCACGAGCAACAGACGCTGAGATTTCGAACAAGGCCGGGCGACCGGTTTTGGCGCCAAGGTCTGACATGGCCGCTTCCGCATCTTCATCAAACTGCATTGGCTGGAAGAGCGAGTCGTCGGATTCGAGCTGCTGCATCTTGCCCAAGTAGTTGAAAAGGATCTCCATAGGCTCATGCTGCGCAAAACGTTGCTTGCCATCCTCGGTAAGATATCGATGCGCGAAGTATGGGCGGCCATTGTCAGTGACCTTCCTTCGGATGTCTTTGACTTGTCGAACGGTTTGCACCACATCATCCTTGTCCTCGGCGATAGGAACATGGACTGGATACATGGTCGTAAACCAGCCGACAGTGCGGGACAGATCGAGATTGCTGGACTCCCACGGCTCGCGTCCGTGCGTTTCGTTGAACACAGTTGGGATCTTACGGTTAATGAAAATGCGTGAGAACGAATGCACGATTGCAGCGACAAACAGGTCAACAACATCTGTACGTAGAGCTTGGTGGTCGTTGAGGGCCATGGCCGAGATGTCTCCTTCGATGGAGAAAGAATCGCGGTCGACATCGTTGTAGATATTGCGGCGCTTGTCCATACCCCAAAAGGCAAGATCTGCGGGCTCGACGTGGTATATCTGTTTCTGAATGGCCTTAATCTGAGTTGACTGGAGCGCATGTTTGGCTTGCTTCTCGGTCCACACCTGGAATGGGAGCTCCTTTTGTAGAGAATCGCAAGATCCAGACTTGAGACAGTCTTCCAAGTCGCCCAAGACAATCCTCCAACTCACAACATCGATGACCAGATGGTGTGCCGTGATGAACAAAACCTGCTCCCCGGTTAGGAGATTGAAGAGATTGACGGCGAAGGTTGGGCCGTCAACAATGTCGAGACTCTTTTGGGCGTCGGAAATGAAGTTGACGATCGAGGTGGATTCGGAGAGGTTGTGGACTTCAAACTTGTATGATCCGTTCGAATGGCTTGCGATTATTTGCTGCCATTCCTTGGTTCTTGCACAGATAAATCTTGCGCGAAGCATAGAGTGGCACCTGACGATGGCATCGATCGCATTCTGGACTGCCACGGGATCCACCCTTTGTGAGAGGCGAAGTGTGAACGACTGGTTGAAGTGCGCATCTTGGTCGTCGCCAATGGACTTAAAGTAGAACTGCTGAATGGGAGAGAGCTCGAAAGGCCTCTCTGTCTGCTCCGCGCCGTGGTCGAAGCCGCTGATGGAGCCAACGCTATCAGCAAGATGCGCGAGCGACCTGCTGCGCAGCACTTGATTCAAGGTGAGGTTGAAGCCCTCTTTTCGGCAGCGCGCAAGCAGCTGCATTGCTGTAATCGAGTCGCCTCCAAGCGCTAAAACAAGATTAGTCTGTGAACGCTCAAGCAATTCGGAGATAACTTACCGAGCCATGACTTGTTCGGCTTGACGTTGCCAACCGGGACGTTTAGCACCTTTGCCCAGATCCCTTGGAGCGTCTTTGTCACTTCGGTGACAGGTACGGATGAATCGCTGCTGCTTTCCAGTTCAAGGATCTGTCGATAGGTGTCATCGTCCAATCCCTCTAGCCAAGCCCCAACCTGCTTCCTATCTAGCTTCAACGAAGCTAGTGTGGGAATATCGGCGATAGCAACGATTACACTTGGAACCATATATGAAGGGACCAGATCCGTAAGTCGATTCCTCACATCGTTGATTTGTCGGAGGATATCGGGGTGGCCAAGAGGTGTATTCCACGGCCCATGAGCGGGGTCCGAGTCAGCCGTAACGTTTCGGAAAGACACGACAGCGGTGAGCTTCCTCTTTCCAGGCCCCGTCTTCGGCATCTGAACAATAGCTTGTCGGATGCTCTTGTCAGCTTGCAGGTGGTGCTCGATGTCGCCAAGCTCCATGCGCTGTCCAGCAAGCTTGACTTGATTGTCCTTGCGTCCGATATACCGAAGGGAGCCATCCTGAGCGTACTGAACGAGATCGCCCGTGCGATAGATGCGAGTTTGCACCGCATCGGAGAATTCCTTAAGGAAAGCTGGATTCTCTACGAATGATTCTGCAGTCTTTGCGCGATTGTTCAGATACCCTCGAGCAAGCAGAGGCCCTTCAACGCAAAGTTCAGCGGCCGCTCCGATTGGCGCAAGTTGGCTGGGGTTGTCGGGATTGGTCAACCAAGCACGACCACTTTCAAGCACGCGACCAATGATAGAAGAATCGCGCTGCACCGCTACTTGATCGTTTGCGACGGCAACGACTGAGGCCTCAGTCGGCCCGTATGCGTTGAGCAACTCCAGGCCCGAGCTCCACTTGTTGATTGTTTCGGGTGTCAAAGCTTCCGCACCTGAGGCGAAAGTCTTTAGGGTAGGCACATCGGCGGGCGATTCGATGACATTGGCGACGGAAGGGGTGAGACACGTCCAAGTGGCCTTCAGCTTGTTGATAGCGGTTGCAATATCTGCCGTTCGTTCTTGTTCAGAAGGAATGCAGACAGCGGCGCCTTGCGTGAGCGTGGTTAGGATTTCCATCACCGAAGCGTCGAAGACGAACGATCCGAATTGGAAGACCCTAGACGATGACTTGAGATGTAGGGCCTTGCAGATCGCTGCTGAGCTTGAGGCGATAGCCTGATGCTCGATGACCACGCCCTTCGGTACACCGGTACTGCCGGACGTGTACAATACATAGCAAGCGTTGTTACCCTTCGCTCGCAGTGGTATGTGGGATTGTCGAGGAGGTAGTTGACGAATAGACGTTTCGCTGATCGTGATGACTTTATTCACAGAGGATGTGAAGCGAGATTCGTATTCCGGAGAGCAGAGAATAGTCGAAGCGTTGCATTCTTCGATGATCTGGCGATGTCGTGGTGCCGGATGTTCAGGCGAGAGCGGCACGTAAGCTGCACCTGATAAGAGGACAGCGATGATGGCCACCACTGCCCACCGTGACTTGTCAACGCAAAGAGGTATGAGCTTCTCAGGGCCGGTGCCTAGCTTGATAAGTTCTTGAGCCAGTCGTGACGCAAGATCACGAAGCTCAGCATACGTGAAATCACCATCAAATGCTGACACGGCTGTCGCATGAGGCCGTAACGTCGCCTGCTTGTAGAAGAGGGAGGGAATAGTCTCATCAACTGCTACTGGCTCACGCCTGTTCCACTCGCGCAGGAGCTGCTTGTCTTGTTCGCTGAAGACGTGAACGTCGCGGACGTGACCGACCGAGCTAAGCTGAGCGAGAACAGATTCTAGTTGGTAGAGAATTCGTTGAACCTCCCACGAAGACATGACGTTCGCGTCGTAGTGGGCGGAAATTTCCACGCTGGACCGGCCCGCTTTGCATTCAACGACGAGCGGGTATGTGAAGTAGTTGGTCTGAATACCGTTGGTGTGGAACGACCACATCAACTCGGACGGCTGCTCGCCATCTGTTTGTATAGCAAGCAAATTTTGAAAGTCGCAAGCAGCAGCTGAGTCCTGATCGATACGCTTGATCTCACTGAGACCGAAGTGTTGATGAGGAATGCGATCTGTCACACTCTTGGCGATGCTTCTTAGGAGATCCAGCACAGTAGATCCACGACTGACTTTGACCCGGGTAGGCAGAGTCGTCAACGTAGGACCACAGATCTCAGTAATGCCGGCTACAGCAATATCTCGACCGGTAAGCGTTTCGCCGAAGACTACGTCATCGCTGCCGGTATAGGTGGCAAGGAGCAAAGCCCACGCTGCGCGAATGACTGTTGATGGCGTGATTTCCGAGTGGCAATGAGGGGCGATCTTGGCCGTGTGTTGTAACGTTTGTCCATTGGGAGAAGTGCCGGACGTGGAACGAGACTGCTGTGGGAATTGATATGGAGCCGCGCCAGCGAGGCTGTCCTTCCAGTACCTGGAAGAAACTTCCCTGTTCGTGTCCAGAAGATACTTGATGAACTTGGTGTAAGGCGTCTTTGCAATCTCCGAAAGTCCAGTTTGGTAAATCTGCTGCACTCGTTGCAGCATAAACGGGATGCTCCAGCCGTCATAGAGCGAGTGGTGAAGCGTCCACGAAAAGTATCGTTCGCTGGACGCAGTGCGAACGATCGTATAAGCAGCTAGCTTGCCACCAGGATGCTCAGGTACCGACGTTGCTTCATCTTCTGCTTCCTCCAAGGTAGCTGTCTCACGCCAGCTGATAGGATCCTCAACGAGGACAGTCTGCAAGAAGGTTCCTGACTGGAGTTGTACAATGCGAGTACGAAGGAGATCGGTGTCTTGAACCGCCTTCTCCCACGCAGCCTTAAATTTCTTCAAATCAACGGACTCTGCGAGAGCCAAGACGTGCTGGGCAACATACGCACCACGTTGCTTGGTCGAGAGCGCGATGAACGCTTCTTGGAGTGCGCTGATAGGGTAAGCGTCCTGGATCTTGTCTTTGGAGACGCGACATTGATCTGCAAGCTCATCGAGCACTTGAGATTGAGGCTGGCGTAGCAGGCTAAAAGGCTCGATGACCGAATCGGGTTTGGCGCCCCTGTCGACGATGGCGCACTTGGCTGCAAGATCCGAGAGCCTGGGTGTCTGGAAAATGTCGATGACGGACAGCTCCAAGTGCTCTGACAAAGCTGCGGTGACGAATCGCATGGCCGCAATGGAATCGCCACCCAGACGCTGTGACCGGTCAGATAACATAGTTCAACTTGAGAAGACCTGACTTACAATAAAGCTATCATCGAGGCCGACCGCCGCAGTTGGCAAATTGAGGACCGAGCACACCAGCTTCTGCAACTTCTTCTCGACCTCTGTGGTCGGCTTCCTCTTGTTCATGGCGCTCGATAGTCGGTAGGGCGCCAAGTCCTCCTTGCCCAGATTCTGGACGAGGTTGCAAAGCCGATTCCGATCCAGTTTCCCGGCGGTGGTCCAGGGCATCTTCTTTACCGGAAAAAAGATGGCGGGTATCATATACCCTGGAAGTACACCGCCAAGTGCATTCTCTACGGACTTACACATGTCGCGCAAGTCCTCGTCTATAGGGAGGAGAAGCTCATCCGCAACCGGTACTTCAGATGATGTAGGCTGCACCGGCTCTGCGGAGATGGCTCGTCGGTCTTCATCTATGGAGAAGAAGACGGCCAAAGCCTTCGCAGCGCTGCGACTCGCCGGCGCGACAAGGTCAACTGCGGATTGTACAGCCTCAGGGAACTTGCTTTTAACATGGAACTCGATCTCTCCAAGCTCTATTCGTTGCCCGTTGAGCTTGACTTGAGTGTCTTTTCGGCCAATGTAGCTGATTGAGCCGTCCGAGTTGTAGCGTACGAGATCGCCGGACTTGTACATGCGCGTAGTGAAGAACTCGGCTCCATCGTCTGAAGACAGTGCCGATGCCCACGCGGGATTAGCAATGAACACCTTTGCAGTCTTGACCTCGTCACCTAGGTAGCCGCGAGCTGCCGTATACCCTTCAATGACGAGCTCACCGACGCTTCCAATCGGCATTAGCCTATCGTGATTCCGCGGGTGTACGATCCACAGGCGGCAACCTGACGCAATTCCGATTGTCCCTGGATCGAAATCGACCAATTTTTTATCGAGTGTCGACTTGTGGCATGTGACGGCAAAGACTGTAGTCTCAGTAGGTCCGTATCCGTTCATGAGACAAGTGCTGTTACCCCACTTGGTGATGACAGGCCCTGGAACAGCTTCACCACCCGCCACGAGCGTCTTCAAGCAGGGAACCCGCTCAGGCTTCATTGTCCCGAGCACAGAAGGAGTCATGAATGTCCAGGTAGCTCTGAACCTGCTAATTGCTCCAGCTGGATCTGTCAACCTCTCATCCTCAGTCGGCACGCAGATCGTAGCACCGACAATCAAAGCGGCGAGAATCTCCGCACAGCTGGCGTCAAATGTGTAGCTTGCAAATTGGAAGGTGCGTGAGGTAGAGTCCATGTGCATGAGCTTCGTAAATGCAGTGGCACTAGTGCAGATCGCCTGATGTGGGATGATGGTGCCCTTGGGTGTTCCAGTCGTCCCTGAGGTGAAGAGGCAATAGGCAGCATTGTCGGGAGTGACACTGGACTTCGGTCTTAGTCCTATAGAAGGAGGCAGACTCTTCATCGATTGTTTGTCGACGATCAGAGCGGTGGTCGCCACCTCGGCTGCCTTTGGGTGGTAGTTCCTTGAACACAATACCACATTGGCACCGACATCGCCGATTAATGATCGCAAGCGACCAGGTGGGTGTTTGGGATCTAGAGGGACGTATGCACCGCCGGCCTAATGAAGTGTCTTGATTAGCAATCGTCTTAGCAGTGCAGACGTATTCGGGGTTACCCACCTTCATGATTGCGATCATGGCAACTATGGCCCATGATGACTTCTCAAACATGATCGGGACGAAGGCTTCAGTAGATACTCCCATGGTCTGGAGATGGAGCGCCAGTTGATTGGTAATCTCGTCGAATTCTTGGTAAGTGAATGTTCCATCCCAGCCTTCGACAGCCTTCGCTGATCGTGGTCGGAGCAGAGCTTGGTCGTGGACAAAGTCATGAAGACAGCGACGTACGGGCGGAGAAAGTTCCGAGTTCCACTCCATTACCTGCTCAAGGCTGCCAGGAGTGAAGGCGTCGAGTTCGCCAATCGTCATCTCCTCCTTACTGGCGACGATATCACCCAGGATCTTCTCGAACGTCTCGACCATGTATCGTGCTTGAGCCGGACATATTTTGTCTTTCCAGAAACCGAAGTCGACGGTGGCGCCTTCGTCTGACACGTCGGCATTGACGGTGACATGATACTCTCCCGGATCGCCCGCTTCCACGCTCTCATAGACTAGCGCGGTCTTCTCTGGGTCGCGTGAAAGCTGTCTCCTTTGGTACGTAAAAACGGTATTGAAAAGCGAAGGCAGCTGAAGTTCATGTTGAACATTCGCAAGTGAGCAGCTCTGATGTGACAAAGCGTTAACCGAGTCCGTTTGCAGAGCCTCTAGCAGATGACGTATCGGGGTCTCATCCGAGAAGTTGAGTCGGCAGATAAGCATGTTGACGAAGCATCCCGCCGCCTCTTCGATGTTGCGGACCGGTACATCGCGGCCAGATGCCACAACACCAAAGGAGATGTCGGAAGTACCGACATAACAATGCAGTACGAGAGCCCAAGCCAGCTGGAGCACATTCGATAGCGTCACACCGTTCTTCTTGCAGAAAGCTTGGATGTTGGCGGTGTCGCTAAAGTGAACCTCATAAGCCCCGAGCTCGTGAGGACCAGATTTGCCGTCATTGAGAGTTGGAAAGAAGCAAGGCTCTACTCCGGAGAGGTATGCCTTCCAGTAATTGACGTCTATTTCTCTTGAGCTGGAGAGAAGGTGTGCGATGAAGTCGCTGAAGAGGGGTCCAGCGTCGGATCTAGTAAGCTTCCCCTCGTAGGCCCGTGCTAAATCGTTGAGAATGTTGGGGATAGAGCTCCCGTCGCAGATTGCGTGAGACATTTCCAGTTTGATCCACACCCGATCCGATTTTGTCTTGCAGATGGTGAACTTATGAGGCGGGCTGAACTCGCGATAGTCAGCAGCGGGTTGTTCACGCAGAAAGCGGGCGATGTCACCGTCGTCACAGTCCGCCATCCACACGATCCGTGCGGGCCTGTCTTTGAATACGATCTGTTCCATCAGGCCAGCCTTGGAGAGGCTTTCGATGAAAACAGTTCGCAACGCTTGATGACGATGGACAACGACTTGCCAAGCCTCGGCGAGCTTTCGTGGGTTTACGGATCGGCCTGCGTCTGTAGAACGGACCTCGAAGATACAGTGGTAAGCATAGAATTCGGGATGCTTCAGCTGCGAGAGCAGAATCCCGGCTTGAAGTGGAGAGGTCGGATATATGTCTTCGATGTCTGCAATCGTAGTGCCGGATGGAAGCACTGCGTTTAGCCTTGACAGGCCATTGTAAGACAGCGGCAAGAGTTTGAAGTCACTGAGACTTGGCTCGGGCCGGAGCTGTAGCAACTGATCCACGGCGTCCACCAGAGTCTGTCGGCTTTCCGAGATCCATTGCTTGATTTCGGCCTGGCGCTTCATGTGTCGATTATAGCTAAACGAGAGTTTGATGGTGCCTTGTGCAACGAGGGCAGTGACCTCAAATAGTGAGAGGCGAGGAACGTCATCTCCAACATCTGTGCTTGAGACTCCGTCCAGTCGTCGAAGCAAGGCATCCTTGCGCTCAAGATTTTGCATTCGACCGAGGTAGTTGAAGGTCACCTCGGCGGGCCAGTGGCCGGAGAACCGTTCCTGGCCTTCCTCGGCCAGAAGGCGGTATGCGAAATAAGGCCGACCTTTGCCTGGGATTCTTTCGCGGACATCCTTCACCCATCGAATGGTGCTAACGATGTCGGTTGCTTCCTTGGAGGAGATGGGGAGGGGGATGGGCGTCAAAGTGGTGAACCATCCGACTGTGCGAGAGAGATCCTGTTTGGCATTGAAGGGCTCCCGACCATGGCCTTCATTGTGGATGGTGGCGGTTGCCCTATCTGGAAAAACCTTGCGGAATGCTTGAAGTAGGGCTGCGATGAAGACATCCAAGGGCTCCGTGGCAAGCGCATCATGGGCACCAAGCAATAACATGGAGTCCTTCGGGCTCAGCTCGATGTCTTCAGTTATGACGTCGGCGTTGATATTGCTCTGAGTGCTCATACCCCAGTAGTTTAGGTCAGCAGGCGGGATGCCCGCAACTGGAAGAACCCTTCTGGATGTATCCTGTTTGGCTTGCGCAGTTTGCTGTACCGACCAAGTATGAAATGGGAGACTCTGTGGCGGAGGCTTGACTCCGTTGAGTAGGCTTTGTAGGTCTTCGAGGACGATTCCCCAAGAGACAACGTCGATCACAAGATGGTGAGCGACAAGAGCAACGGCCTGAAAGAAGGTGTCATATATGTCGAAGAGGTCGACGGCAAACGTTGGCCCAGCTGTGATGTCTAACGTGGCCTGAGTTTCGTCGACGATCGGCCGGATAGCCGCTTCGTCTGCTGTCCTGATCTGATGATGTCGCAGTCTGAACGAGTTTTTCGTGTCTTTCTCTACCCGTTGACGCCAAATCCGCGACTCATCTTTTGCGTAGCGTCCTCGCAGCATGGGATGTATCTCGACAAGCGACATGAGCGCGGCTCTGACCTCTTCAAGCTCAAAAGACCGTGCGAGGCGGAGGACGACGCTTTGGTTGAAATGGTTGTACGTGTTCCCTGCTGTGTCAAAGAAGACTCTCTGAATGGGCGTGAGATCGAACGGTAAGTTGTAATCCTGAGCTTTTGTTGCGCTCGATTGATCATCCTCGGCCACCGAGACCGTTGAAGCCAGCGCTGCAATCGACTTCGACCGAATGATGTCTTGGACGGTGATAGCGAGACCCTGTGCACGGCATTGCGAAGAAACTTGCATCGCCGCAATAGAATCACCTCCGAGGTGCAAAAACGATTGGCTGGGGCGAATGTCCTCCAGCGGTAGGTTGAGTACCTTGGCAAATATTGCCTGCAATTTGCTCTCGATGGTATCAGAAATGGCGGCCTCTCCGCTAGGAGCGTCCGAGCCTAGGGTTGAGACTACGCGGTAGATCTTGCTGTCCATACGCTCGAGCCATTGGACGACGCGTCGCCGATCCATCTTACCTGATGGCATCAAAGGGAACTTTCGGACCGCTACCCATAGAGAAGGTACCATATACGCAGGTAGACGCTCGCACAGACGGTCACGGATAGCGCTGATATTAAGAGAGGCGGTGTCCTTGGGGAGAAGTTGAAGGTCTTCGTGAGGAGCGCTCTGCAAAGCAACATTCTGAAGGGAAACGACACCAACAAGCCTCTTCGCACATGGTCCGGAGGACGGAACAGCTGCAAGTGCATTTTGGCATTCCGGATCGTCGATAAGGTGGTGCTCGACTTCGGACAGTTCGAGCCTTTGCCCTCGGACCTTGGTCTGGGAGTCCTTGCGGCCAAGATACATCATAGTACCATCCTCATTGTACTTAACTAGGTCTCCAGTCTTGTAGAAGCGCCGTGGCCTGGTCTTCTCCTGGGAATCTGCCCCCAGAGTCCACTTCACACCACCGATGAATGCTTGAGCGGTCTTCTCCGGGTTGTTCAGATATCCTGCGCCGACACCGCCGCCTTCGAGTAGAAGCTCGCCAACGGCCCCCAACGGTGCAAGCACATCGTGGTTGTCCTTGGAAACAACCCAACCGCGAGCGGTGACAGCTTTACCTAGGTTATTTGGCTTCGTAGTGGATGTCATGATGTTGACTGTAGCTATTGCGCTGCACTCAGTAGGGCCGTAGCCGTTTCCTAAACGGACACGGTCCGCCCATGTGAGCAGATCCTGCTGGGACATAGCCTCTCCGACTAGGATGAGAGTCTTCAGCTGCGGTACTTGGGATGGCTGCATCGTGCGGACCACAGACGGCGTGAGTGTTGCCCAGTTGATGTTATAGTCATTGATGACTCCTGCGAGGTCGTTCGTTCGTGAAGCTTGATCAGGAATACAGATTGTGCCACCAAGCATCAGGGTGCTTAGTATCTCGATCAGGCAAGCATCGAAGGTATACGAAGCGAACTGCAGAACACGCGAGGTCTCGGAGATACCGAATAGTGGAGCGAATACGGTAGAGCTTGACACCCACGAGCAGTGATCGATGACAGCTCCTTTCGGCTTTCCGGTCGAGCCAGACGTGAAGATGGCGTATGCAGGGGTATCGCTCTGGACATACGGTAAGGTGTAGAGGCGCCCGGGCTGCCGTTCCGTCGCGTGTCGGCTCGCGACCAAGGTCTTGCAGGGGATCGACTGGCAAAGCTGCTCATACTGCGGGGAACAGAGTATCAACTCCGCCTTCACATCACCAACTATCTCGCGCAAGCGGGCGATAGGCGCCTCGAAGTCCAGGGGAACAAACGCGGCCCCAGCTTTCATAACTGCTAGTATAGATACGATAGTCCAGCCCGACTTGTCGAAACAGAGGGGAATAAAGGTCTGTGGTTTGACGCCAAGCGAGATGAGTTGAGACGCCAGTCGGGTTGCGCGCTCATCGAGCTCACGATACGACATGGAGCCAGTGTCCCAGGCGTCGATGGCCAGGGCTGATGGGCGGAGAATAACCTGGTCCTGAAAGATCGCGTTGTGGATGCATTTCGAGATAATGTTGACTGGGCGGCTATTCCAACCGGCGATGACGTCCCGATCCGCAACATTAAGCAAATCAAACTCGCTCAAGGGTTGATTCGCCAAGCGGACGTCGTTCAAGCGGCTCAGGATAAAGTCGAATTGCTGTAGAAGGCGTTGAACAAGCCATGGTTGGATGACTTGGCTATCGTAGTGAGCTTCAATGTGAATACCGTCCTTCTCAACTGCGCAGTTGAAGATGAACGCATAGTTGAAGAAATTTGTGCCGATGGTGCCAGTGCTCTGCAGGTCCCAAAGCCCTCCCTCGGGATCTTTCATACTGTCGCCAGCAACGATGGCGAGCAAGCTCTGGAAGTCACAAGCCACGGCTGTGTCGGAGCTGAGCTTGCGAATGTGCTGGAGCCCGGCAAACTGATAGGGCAGAGCAGCAGAAGCTTGTCGCTGGACTTCGTGTAGGTAGCCTTCGATCGTGAGCTGGCGATCCAGTCTAAGACGCATTGGAGATGTGGCGATCGTGGCACCAATGATGTCTTCAATGCCCGGGACTGGGACTTCACGCCCGCTGTTGGTCTCACCCCAGAGAACATCATCAGAGCCGGAGTAAGTGGCAAGCAGCAAGCCCCAAGCTGCACGTATCATGGATGGCATTGTGATGTCCATTCCGGATCTGCGACTGATCGAGACCCGGTGCAGGACTTGGCTCGAAGCCTGAACATTGTAGTCCGGATTCGGGAGCTGAGGAAACTGAGGAGCTGTGATATTGTCGAAGGTAGATAGCCAAAATTCATTAGACTTCTTCTCGTCGATAGTCGATAGGTACTTCACAAAGCGAGAGTAAGGCACAGAGCCAAGGGAGTCTTGACTCGTTTGGTAGCACGACTCAACCTTACACAGCAGGTTAGGTAGACTCCATCCGTCGTAAACGGCATGGTGTGCTGTAAATGCGAAATATGGGGACGAAGAGCCTTCTCCAACGATTGCATAAGTAGTCAAGACGCCACCATGCTTCGCCGGGAGGTGCCGGTGCGTCTCGTTGATGTCGCGGACATCTGTCAAATTGTGCCATTCGACCTGGTCTCGCACCACAACTTGGACGAAGCCACAGTCCTCTGTGTAGAGAATACGTGTGCGAAGAATGGCTTCGGCCGCGATGACTCGGTTCCAAGCTTGCTTGAAGCGGGTGATGTCAGTGTCAGGCGGTAGACGGTAGATGGCCTCGGCCACATATGCGCCTGGCTCCTTGGTCGACAGCGCGATGAGGCCCTCTTGGAGGCGACTGCAGGGATAAATGTCTTCGATGGAATCCGGATATACTCCGCACTCGGCCGCAGCAAAGTCAATCATGCGGCGTCGAGCATCTTCGGGAATGAGTTCGAACGGGGTCGTGTCCGGCTCGGGAGCTGCAGTCAGCTCTTCAGAGGAGAGCACAACAGCTGTGGCTGCCATATCAACGAGCTTTGGCTGAGCGAAGATGTTCGCCACATTTAGTACAATGCCCTCTTTTCGGCTTACGGTAACGAGCCGCATGGCGCCAATCGAATCGCCCCCAAGGCGGAAGAAGGAGTCTTCGGCGCCGACAGCATCGGCTGCAAGATTCAAGACATCGGACCAGAGGCGGGCGAGCGTAATCTCGACATTCCCGGAAGGGGCACGACCACTCTTGCCGGCAAGCCGGTACAGCTGTACATCTACCGACTGGGCGAGTAGGCG
Source organism: Lentithecium fluviatile CBS 122367 (assembly GCA_010405425.1). Lineage (NCBI taxonomy): Eukaryota > Fungi > Ascomycota > Dothideomycetes > Pleosporales > Lentitheciaceae > Lentithecium > Lentithecium fluviatile. Next base: position 495,154 of record MU005585.1, read on the forward strand.
CAGGATCTTACGATCGAGTTTGCCCGACGTTGTCATGGGCATGCTTGTCACCGGCATGAACAAAGACGGTACATAATATGCTGGGAGAGCATTGGCCAGTGCGACCTCCATGCTTTTCGCCACGGCACGTACCGCATCAGACATCTCCCCGATAGCCGATGAACAGTCGTTCGCAGATTCCATTGGCTCGTCTGGCAAACAGAGGAAGCCCACAAGCGCTTTGGTGCCTTTGCTGTCCGTGAACTGGACTAGCTCGACTGCAGATTGCGCATCAGCAGGGAGATTGAGCTTCAGATGGTGCTCAATTTCGCCGAGCTCGATACGCTGGCCGTTCAACTACAGGGCATCAGTGTGGGTTTGCTGGAGGTCTTATAGTGCCCTTACCTTAACTTGGCTGTCTTTCCTCCCCAGATACATCATCTCTCCTTCAGAAGTGTAGTGCACCAAGTCGCCCGTGCAGTAGAACCGACGATGTCTCGCGGTATCACCAGTGCGAGCCCACTCAGGAGCATCGATGAACGCCAGTCTTGTCTTTTCTGGATCATTCAAGTAGCCACGGCTGAGGATCGGGCCTTCGATGAGCAGTTCGCCCTTGCAGCCGATGGGTACGAGGCGATTTCGGTTCTCCGGGTCGACAACCCACGAAACACTTCCGATAGCCCGTCCGATGTTTGTAGGCTCACCACCATGTTTGAAGTCCTTCCATGCCGAGTTGATAGACGCTTCAGAAGGCCCATATTGGCCGTGTAGATGCACATACTTGCTCCACTGTTCGACTACAGCCTTGGTCAAAGCCTCACCGCCAAGAGCCATGCCTTTGATAGACGGCACATCGGCAGGGTTGAGCAGAGCAGCGACCGTTGGCGTCAAGTCCATGAAGTTGGCATTAAGCTCAGTGATAGCGCCGGCGAGATTATTGAAGCGCCCATCCTCGGAAGGAATGCAGACGCAACCCCCTCGCTGGAGTGTCGTGAACATCTCCTCCAGAGAGTTATCGAAAGTGTAGCTGGCGAACTGCAAAAATCGCGTGCCAGGGCCTAAACCAGCAGGGGCAGTGTTAGCAAAGCGTATCAAGGAGAGTATTAGTACCTGTCGTCTCGAATGGCATCGGCGCGCGTTCGCGACATCCTAACGTTCGAGATACCAAGTTTGCGGAGTCACGGATGTGTACGTACCAATGCCAAGGTTAGTGCCGTGGGCATTTGCGCTTGTGACCATAGCAGTATGCTCGAGTACCACACCCTTTGGCCGCCCGGTGCTTCCGCTTGTGAAGATGACAAAAGATGGGTTATGAGGTGCTACAGCAGTACAAGCTGGGCCATCGACGTCTTCTAGATCTTCCAAGAGGACTGAATCAACGATTACCACATCTGGTACAACATCTTCAAACATCTCAGAGCGTGCAGAGGTAGTCAGAACTACCTGAGCCTGTGTGTCCTCAATGCGCGACTCAAGAACCGGCTTAGGATGATTCGCATCAAGGGGAACGGCAGCGCCGCCCGCTTTCAGCACTGCCAGCATTGCGACAACAGCGAAAGAGCTCTTGTCGAAACATGTGGGCACGAATACTTCCGGCCCGATACCAAGCTCGACGAGATGGTGAGCGAGGCGATTAGTGACAGCATCGAGCTCGGCGTAGGTATAGTCGCCGTCGAAACCGCGTATCGCAGGCGCATCGGGCTGGGACTCAATCCAGGACGCAAACCTGTGGTGAACGCACTCGTTCAAGGTTTCAGGCATAACGTTCCAGTCTTGGATTTGTTGCCAATGCCTTCCGCTGAGATGATCAAGGGTAGAAATGGCAATGTTGGGATGATGGACGATGTTCTCCAGGGCTCGGACGAATGCGCCCGCCACGTTGGTTGCTTGCCCGGGAGAGAGATGGTCGGTCCAGTAGTCGAGATCAACCATTGCAGCATCGTCTGATACCTCGATATTGATAGACACCGGATACTCAGTAGGATCATATATGGGTGCGATTTCCTCAAATTTGACGCCTACATCGACGCTTGGGGCCTCAGAGGGGAGCCTCCGGTATGAAAGGGCAGTATTGAAGAGATTGGTACCAGACAGGTCGAGAACGTGCTGGACCTCTGCCAAAGCGATGTGGCGCCTATAATCCTTCTGCACGTCCATATAATCGTTCTGCACGTCTCGCAATATGTCCAGCAGACATCGTGCCCCATCGCAGAGATTGACACGGCAGACGAGTGTGTTGATGATGGGTCCTACCATCTCATCCACGCGATGAACATCTTGCGAGTCTCGTGCTGATGTCAAGTAGCCAAACGTAACATCGTTGCTACCTATGTAGCGGCTCAAAGTGAGGGCCCAGGCAGTGTGGAAGACGTTCGATAGAGTGATGCCGTGGGAACTGCAGAAACTTTGAAGATCCAGGATACTGAGGCTGCCGAAGTCCACGCGGATATTGTTGAGCTGCTTCTCTACGAGTTTTCCATCGTTGAGAACAGGGAAGGAACAAACCTCGCTGCCCTGGAGATACGATTTCCAAAAGCCGAGGCTGACATCTTGAGGTTGATTCATCAGGTAGGATATGTATCCACGATATGCGGGGCCATCTTCGCGAAGTCGACCCTGGTATGCCTGTTGGAGATCTTTGAAAATAACACTCATTGAGTGGCCTAGAGTCGAAGTATAGAGTCAGTGGAGCTCATGTAGAAAGACTGGATTGGCCTGTAATCACGACGCATCTTTAGCTGTGGGGTACGTACCATCCATGATGGAATGAGCAATCTCGAGGCAGCAGAACACTCTACCAGCTGATGTGCTGCAGATCGAGAAGCGATGGGGAGGGCCCCGACCATTGTCATAGTTGATAGAGCGTTGATTCTCGAAGATTTGTAGGGCATCTTGTTCGCTCTCGCATTTAAAATGTCCGATGTTGGGTTCGACCTGCTTCAGCACGACTTGATCATACAACCCTTCTTCAGTCCCGATATTCTCCAAAAATATAGTGCGGAGAGCGGCATGGCGCTTCACCACCTGCCTCCAACCCTCGGCTAGCTGTTCCCAGTTCGGATGCCCATGGGCTAGCTTGAGCTCATGAACGGTGACTGCAGCGTAGAAACCCGCGTCCTTTGTCTGTGAAAGCAAGAGTCCTTCCTGCATGTTCGAAGTCGGGTAGGCCGATTCAATATTGGAAGTTGCAATACCGAGCTTTGAGAGGCGATGCAGCATGAACCGGAAACGCTCTTCGTCGAGAGATAGCAGGGGGAAGTCGCTCAGAGTTGGTGTTGGTGAAAGAGAGGGGAGTTTTTGGGTCATGTCTGTGAGACTATGGTAGCAAGCAGAGACCCACTGCTGAATTCGGTCCTGATGCTGCATGTGACGATTGAAGGTGAATGCGAATTTGAGACGACCCTTGAAGACAATGGCTGAGATCTCGAAGAGACCGAAACGTGGGGCCTTGTGTCCAACGTCGGCGGTACCGCCGGCTTCTCGGGTTTCTCCGGCCATGCTCTCCAGAGGCTGGAGCAGAGCATCCGAGCGTTCGAGTTGTTGATACTGACCGAGATAGTTGAAGGATATTTCCATAGGCCAGTGAGTAGTAAAGTGATCACGACCCTCGGCGGTGAGCAGTCGTTGGGCAAAATAGGGGCGGCCATTCGCCGGAATTCGACGTCGGAAATCTTTGACCTTGCATACGGTCTCGATCGAGTCATCCGAGGGTTCAACGAAAACGGGGTACAACGTCGTGAACCAACCAACAGTTCTGGTAATATCAATGTCCGGATTCCACGGCTCCCTCCCGTGGCCTTCATTGAAGATGGCGGGCACAGGCCTGTCGGTGAAGATCTGAGACCAAGACTGTATCAACGAGGCCAAGAGGACTTCCACAGGTTCTGTGTTCATCGCCTTGTGGCAATCACCTAGGAACAGGGCTGTAAGGGAAGGGTCCAATTCGAAGCTCGCATGACCAGCATTGCCATACGTGTTGTCAGCGTGTTGGATTCCCCAGTAGGAGAGGTCCAAGGCCGGGATCTCAACTGGTGGGAGAACCTTGTCGAGCTTGAGCGTCTCGGCATGCTCGCTCTGGAGATGCGCCCAAGTTTGAAAGGAAAGAGCCGGCGGCAAAAGCGTCTCGCCCTTCAATATCTCTTCGAGCTCCTCGAGTAGCAGACGCCAGGTGACCAAATCGATGACTAGATGATGAGCGACTAAGAAAGCGTGCTGCTCGTTGCCGTACTCGAATAAATCGGCGGCAAGTAGAGGGCCAGTGCTGTGATTGAGACATGCTTGCGAGTCCTCAATCATAGTGTCGATCGCCTCCTTCGTTGAAACCGACTGATGCCGGAAGCGATAGGAGTCCGCAACATTTTCGGTCACGCGCTGTTGCCAGCCACCTTCCGTGGAGTACGAGAACCTGGCCCGAAGCATGGAGTGGCGAGAGATGAGCTTCTCCACAGCGGCGTGAAATTCTTGCGCGGTTGTTTTGCGATTGACCTTAAGATAGAACGACTGATTGAAGTGGCCGTAGCCTTGGTTCGGAAGTTGAAACCAGAGTGACTGGATGGGCGTCAGATTGAATGGCTTGTCAACCTCTTCTACGGCGTTGTGCATCGAAGTCTGAACTTGCTTGACCGTGGTAGCCAGTTGCGGAATCGATCGACTTCGCAAGATGTCCTGCACACCAAGGCCTAGGCCCTTCTTGCGGCACTGGCCCATAACTTGCATGGCCGATATCGAATCTCCACCCAACGAAAGGAATGGTCGGTCCAGTGCGACTTGCTGCTCCGATAAGTTCAACACATGAGCCCATACAGCCTGTAGCGTTTTCTCAATGTCGTTGGTGGGATTCTGCAGTGAATGCGACTCTTCAGCTGCTGGAATGGCGCGCTGATAGACATCCGCGGGCATGTCCGTCAGCCATTGCGTAACCCGTTTGCGATCCAGCTTTCCAGAAGAGAGACAAGGAAGTGCTGTAACGGTGATCCACACTGTAGGCAGCATGAAAAAGGCAAGACGGCGAGACACCCGATCGCGTATCGCCTCTATCTCAGGATAGATGGCGGTTTTTTCTAGACCATCGAAGAGACAGAGCGGTTCGTCATCAGCCGCATGTTTGGTGAGCGAGATGACTGCAACGAGTCGTTCCTTACAGAGCCCATTCTTGGGCAACAAGACAAGATTGTGCTTGATCGCCGCATCCAAGTTAATATGGTGCTCGATCTCCAGAAGCTCAATGCGTTGGCCGTGATATTTCTATTTGATTGATCAACATCGTCGCGCATATGGGTTTGCGTATACGTACCACCTGGTTGTCTTTCCGTCCAACGATGTTGAAGCTGCCGTCTGGGTTCTGGAACACCAAATCACCCGTGAGATAGCCTCGGAAGGACCTATCCTTGGCCCAAGCAACATTGGTCACAAATGCCTGTGATGTTTTCTCGTCGTTGTGGAGATAACCACGAGCAGCGATGTAGCCCTCGATGAGGAGCTCGCCTGTGCAACCGATGGGAAGCCGCAGATGGTGATTGTTGGGATCGACCACCCATGCATGACAGCCGATGGGGAATCCGATATTCCTGGGGTCTGATGCGGCCGTCATTCCAGTCCGACTCACGGAGGCGACAGCGCATTCACTTGGGCCGTAGCTGTAACTGATATTAGCCAACGAGAAAAGGAAGCATGCCCTGTAGCACTAACCCGTTGACCAGATTGATGCGTGACCAAGTATCGAGATTCGCTTGCGACATCTGTATGGGAGGGACATGGTCAGCAAAATCCGTTCATCGAGAGTCACAAAGTGCGTCGCCTTGACCGGACGTCGTATTGTCTTGCAACTAGCGTAGTTCACGTTGCGATGTTACGTACCGATTCTCCCATGAGCACAATTGTGACCAGCGTCGGCACCATCGAGGGTTCCAGGAACCGGACAAACGTGGGTGTGAGCTGCGCGTACGTAACGCGCAAATCATTCATCGCTTTCGCAATGTCATTGAGCCTTGTATGCTCATCTGGAATGCACACACAACCCCCCATCATCAGGGGGGTGAGGATTTCGGTGATGGATGCATCGAAAGAATGCGCAGCGAATTGAAGGGCCCGCAAGGGCTTGGGGACGTCCATACCAAGCCCAGGAAAATGTCCCTTTGCACCGGTACAAAAGTTTCCGTGTTCGAGCACAGTCAGTTTAGGCTGACCCGTTGTCCCGGAGGTTGGGATGATGTAGGCGGCATTGTTGCTGTCTGCCCGACCGGCGATGGGCTTTGAGTTAGGCTGAAGAGAATTCACAGATTCGTCGTCTATGCAGACGGTTTTTGCGATTATTCCATCGAAAGACCCAGAAAGAGCGGGAGAACAGAGTAGCACCTTGGCATCCACTGCATGGAGGAGGTGCTGTAAACGCTCCTTTGGGGCTGCGGGGTCGAGCGGGAGGACTATTGAAAGTAAGCGGTAGACCGATCGGAAGGCTTAGCATGCAGCTCGAGTCCAATATTTCGTTCCACTTTCTTTTGTGAAGTGTATCCAGACTTCTGTCAAGGTATAACGGGAAGGGTGATAGAACAATCCAGTACATGCCGACAGCCTTCAATAGCGTAGCTATCTGTTTGCAGGGAATTGGCGGAAACAAGAAAGAGGGAAACATACAGCATGCGCCCGCCTGGAGCACGGAGAGCATCGCCACCACATTCCATTTCGACTTGTCGAAGCACAGCGGTACAACAACCTCAGCACGCACGTCAAGTTCGATCAAATGCCCTGCTACTCGACTGGCATGCTCTCTCAGCTCTTGATAGGTGAGACTGCCGTCCCATGAGCAGACAGCTTGTTCATGGGGGGCACGTGATGTCGTCTCTTCAATGACATCATGAATGGTGCGTGCGACGCGCTCGAGAGGCTCCGAGTTCCACTTCTCGACCTGAACCCTGTTCCGATCGCCAAAGAAATCGGCTTCGCGCAGAACCAAATTGGGTGAACAAAGGACTGAGGTGAGGATGGTATCAACAGTGCTCGCAATGTTTCTGGCTTGCTCGGTCGGTATACAGGAGTTGCGATACTCGAGAAAGATGCTAACGCCGGGTTTGAGGATTTTGACGAGCAGACGAAGATTGCACTGCAAATAATATCAGGATTCGGCCCGCTCGCAGAGCAAACGTATACATACCGAATCTGGCATCGCCACCGCCTTGCCGGACGTTTGGCTGTTGCTCATCTGGGCACCAAAGCGGAGCAGCACAGAAGTATTGTATTCGCATTTTTTGGTCACGCTCGGGCGTTGTTCTTCAGTGCGTTCGAGGAGCTGCCGCAGGGACAGTCCTTCGTCAATGTCCAGCAGCACAACGGGTTCGGACGAATGAGTGGGTGCATCTAGCTCGCCAGCGCTTTTCAGAGAAGCACCCCCAGCCTCCCCATAGCTAAAACAAACGCAACCTAGCCCAGTGTAGGTGCGCAGTAACAGTGCCCACGTGACTCGCACGGTAGCAATTAGTGCCGCATTACCGTCAGCCTTCGTGAGAAGCTGTTGCAACAGCGCAGGATGCTGCAGATCGACCCTGACTGATAATGGTCGCTTTTGCACATTGCTTGCCGTGCTGGCCGCTGGGAAGAAGCACGAATGTGCATGTGCTGATCCTGAAGACATTGTGTTTCGCGCCAAGCCGTGTTAGCAGTATGTTAGATGTACGTACAGATTGATTAGAACGTTCCGACAGCCTGCTACTGTAGTGATGCAGGTCGACTTCTGGGAAGGCACGGGAAAGGACGTGAAAAGTTAAGGACGATCTGGGATAGAGACTCTCGGGGGAGTATAGAAATCTCAACTGGTTAGCAACGAGACCTTTTGACGGAGCTTGCTAACTCCTGCAGGGAAGAGCACTCACATGCTGCACTCGAGGTCCGCCTCAGGTCGACTTCGGATGGTTCAATCTCAGGAAGAATGATGTGCACCAAGAAGGATAGACAGAAATGACCATCAGACGGATCTTCCTGATGCGAATCACGCGTACTGAAAGGGGGCAACGGGTTCTACTTCTTTCACCATCTTGGGTAGCTCTCCATATCCAATTTACCATGGTTCGCCTCCCCGGGATCTTCGACGCCGCCATCTCCTTTCTCGAGTTGTCAATGAGGTCATAGCCATCGTCTTCCCCCGGAAAAGGTCACTGGTACTCAAGATGCATCGCGTTCTGGTGCCCGTGCTTGCGGGTAAACCATCGTAGCCCAGGATAGGAAGCCGCGACGGCCTCAAGGGAGCAGCAGGCGGTACCGGAGGATCGTCACCGCAGTGCGGTGGATGCTGCCGTGGCCGTTGGTCGTCCAAGAGATCACCCGTCGCGCAGCGCCCGGTGAATGCCGACTCGGCCAGGCGCAATGACGGCGCGGCAAGTGCGGCGGGCTTTGCGGTTGCATGGACGCGGTGCAAAGGGCCAGGACGGTAAAGTCGACGTATATTGAGGCTTGCATGAGTTGCACAGCGTGTGTTGGGAGAGCAATGCCACCGCCGTGTGGACGAGACGCGTCGAGCCATCTGGACCCCTGCGCAATGGGCACCGCGCCGGCTCCGATTGGCTCGCATTGCATGCCTCACGTGATGCCAACCCGCTTACCCGCAGCGGGCATGCACGAACGGACTGGTTCTCTCCGAACCCCCCTCAACGACCTCTGCGCCCATCATCAGCTGCCTGATGCGAGCCACATCCCCCGTCCGCGACAGGATTCTTGCGGCGGCTAGGGAGCGTCATGGATTTCTCCTTCCGCCGACGGCGCTCGCTGCAGCTCCCACAAAAACACTTCCGGTCCCCGCCGGCCGCCTATACGATTTTATTTTTGCCTGCTACACCTGCAGGACAACCCACCGCGAGTTATCATTTCGCTTCCATCACTGAATGCTATGTCCTTTGTTCCCTAGAAATCCCATTCACCCGTTCCGCGGCGGCAGGGCGGACCTCAGGACGGCTCTTCCGCCGCCCTCCCTGAACTCCCTTCCTTCTCGTATGCCAATCCTCCCAGCTATTTTTGGTGTGGCCGTGCGCACCACGCCTTGCCCTGTCTGATCCGGCTGCTGCCACCTATGCTACCAGAGCTTTGGTAGCCCACATCACCCTGGCCGATCACTCGTGGCAACATGCTGGACAACCTCCGCACATCCATTTGGAATTTCTCACGCCATCGCCGCCGCTGTGCGACCATCCACGCAGCTGGCGATGGCTGCGATTCACTGCAGCCGGACCTCAGTCAGTGTGCAGTTTCAGGTTCTTCCCCGAATCGCCTTCCAGCCCCCAAGCTCTTTCAGCCTGAAGCACATTAACTAGCCCTGGTCCTTAGCTGATATCTGTTCGATCTGCTATGGTTGGATCCCTCAGATCATCAGTACCCACTCATCCCAAATGGCTCTACATTGTGGGGTGCTTTAGCTCGTTCGGGACTTGACACATCAAAGAGTTTTCCGACCCGGGTAGCAGGATTCTTGATTTATCCATATGAGCTTCTCGCAGCACTCGGTCCCTTTGCGCATAGCCATTCACGAATGCCATCTGCTGTGAAACCGCCAGGCAACGCCAACTCGTAAAGCCAACAATTTTTTTCCTGCCAAAGCTGTTTAATGCTCAGATTCAGCAAGATCGACGTTCCGACGGGCCTGCAGCATCCACTCGTAGTCTATGGACAGCATAAGCGTGCAGTGGTAAAATCCATCGTGTCACAGCATACAGGATAGCTGTTTCTCCGGCTGCTGGAGACAGCGCTGACTTTTGATCAGCTCATCTCGCGAGTTGCCTTGTTCGTTCTTCGGCCATGACCGCTCAGCACTCGAGAGAGCGACAAAATTACCTGTCGTTAGGATAACTCGCAGTGCTACCACCACGTCAGTCGGGCGGCGGAATGTCTGGCGACAGGATACGAAGGTTCTAGCATGGGCCTCTCGAACGATTTCCAGCGATCCATGCCGCCAATTTCCTTCGAGCGGCTTTGTCCACGGATTTCTGCGGCGCCTCGGATCCACCCTTTCCCTTGCCCAAGGCTTAACGGCCATGCCGAAGACTTGCGGGGCGAGCTCATGCTCGGGCAGTCCTCGAGAGGTTTCCCCTTAACCTCTCTTTTCTCGTCGTCTTGGCTGCACTAGCACATGTGGGTCTCCTTTCGCGCATTCGTGGGACTTCTTTCCCGCGCCGAGTCTCGCTGAAATGGATGCCACATGCTCATCTAGGCACGCCATGATGCTTCCGTGACCCATAAGGTGCTGTGTTCACAATACAGCAATGGCCGTCAATGGACCGATGATGCATTGTTGCGTACTGACGACAGCACGGTGCTGAGTGTCACACCAGCCACTCTCTGGGCCACCCGTGCATGCGCCTGCTTTTCGCACACTTCCATGAACGGCGGCATTATACGTGGCCATCCCCGAGCCTCCCTGGTTTCCGCATGTAGGTCTGCAAACTGGTGGTTTGATGACCTCTTCTCGTATTGCTGCTCGTTGCCTGTGTCTGGCCCAACAGTCCTGGGGGAGGCATTCGAGTATGGCGATCTCCCCAGCTTTTCACTAGCAATGCAACCTCAATTTGGGCACTCCTGCGAATCCGATCTCGGTGCATGTCGATGTTTGAGGTCGTCCAGGCAGCTGGTGAAGTGGCGCTATAGCTTTTCCCCAACGCTGAATGCAACGATAGTCCGGGCAATATTGCCGCTTTGCTAGCATAGTAGCTCACTGATCCTAGCAAGGATGTAAAAGAGTCTCGGGTTTGGGGTTTGGATGATAGTGCTGATCATGGAAGATCGCCCAAGGGGGCAGCGATGAAGCAGCGTAGTAGCGCAATTAAGGTTGAGGGGCGTGTTCCTGAGCGGCTCTCCACCAATCCAAGTAGATGCACCATGATGGGGGTGGCGGCGATCTTTACTCCAAATGCGGCAAAAGCAGATACTTCTGTACGTGCAATTTACCTGCCATGGCGAACGAGAACCTGCATACGCACTGACATGCCAGTCGGACGCCACGGAATTGGGCCTTCAGCTACCGCGAGAAGGTTTCTGCAAAGGGTTACTCGAATCCGGGTTACCAGTGTCGTATGGCCCAATGAAATCTGCACTATGATGCCGCTAGCCTTTCAGCAAATGTTCAATGGAGTCAGAAAAGGCAATTGCGCGACATCTGGCAGCTTCGGAGCGTAACGCCAGAGGCCTAATCCACTAGGTACCTGCTACCTCGTCCACGCTGACAGCTTTGACTTCTGTTTGCGGGCCGACGGCACACATTGTTCATTGGGACCACCCAAGCATACAGCCCTGTCGAAGCTTCGCGGCAGGTCTCCAGATGCCCGTCGCCGCCTCTGAGGTAGGTGGAGAGATCGTCATGCCATGCTACCGGCTGATCAATGCAGTGCCAGGTGAAATCGGCCGTGGTGGCATGTCGGTTCCAAATTATCAACCTTCAGATCCCATCAACCTTCCATCTAATGCCCTGAACACTTCCGCAAGAAAGGCAATTGATATTCTTTGTTTCCAATGGCATCGTCCTCTGGTCACAATTGTACTGTGGTGGACAATTCGTTCGGTCCCTATGCTGGTCAGGACTGCCGTGGAGGTTTCGATTTCACCATTCTCTTCGAGGAAACAATTCTTTCGATAACCCCAATCGCCTTGATTCTGTGCATTGCACCGTTTCGCATCTTCTTTCTCTGGAGGAAGGAGACCAAGGTTTCAAAATCGTTATTACTACCCGCAAAACTGGTAAGGCTGCCCTCGTCTGCAAGTCCTTGAACAATACCATGCAGTACTAACATCACGACAACAGATAGCATGGATCTTCCTCGCTGCGTTCGATCTCGGCCTTTTGGTCCTGTGGGTCGACCACCAAGATATCAAGAACAACGCGGTATTAGCATCGGCTACTTTGAGCCTCGTAGGCGCGCTTGTCCTCTGTCTTCTATCCTACTTTGAGCATTTGCGCTGCATCCGAACGTCACTTTTGTTGAACATCTACCTCCTCCTCACAGTCGTCTTTGACGCAGCCCGCTCGCGCACCTACTCGTTAGACAGCGACCTCGAGGTCGTTTCAGTTCTCTTCACAACACGGGTCGGGGTCAAACTGTTTCTTGCAATCTTCGAGGCAAGAGGGAAGAGGAGTCTTCTACTCCCGGCATTCGCCGATTGCCCCCCCGAAGCTACCAGTGGGGTCTACAGCCGTGCCTTGTTCTGGTGGCAGCACGAGCTGTTCAAGAAAGGGTTCTCTAACGTGTTGTCGGTGGATGACTTGTTTCACCTTGATAAGCATCTACGGTCGGATTATTTGCATCAAGTCATTCGGTCGGCATGGGACAAAGGTAAACTTCGCTCACATCAGACGTCCGCTTGATTTACACTTGGCTGACCATACCGCTTTGGCAGCGACCAGAACCGGCTCAAATTCGCTGCTTGCAGTCACCGCGAAGAAGCTCAAATGGCCCATCCTGGCCGTCGTGCCACCACGCCTTTGTTTGACGGCCTTCAATTTTTGTCAACCTTTTTTAATCGAACGTGCGGTCACATTTTCTCAGCAGGTCACTTCAAACCAAACCACAAACATCGGTTACGGTCTGATCGGCGCTTATGTCTTGGTTTATGTGGGGATCGCCGTACGCCTCGACTCTCAACCCCTTCCATCGGATTCGCTAACTCCCGTGAAGATCTCCACCGGTCAGAAAGAGCATTTGACTTACCGTTTCATCACCATGATGAGAGGCGGCTTGATATCGATGCTCTATAACAAAGCCGGCGACATCGCGTTAACAAATGTAGATACTGCTTCATCTATGACACTTATGAGTGCCGATATCGAGCGAATTGTCACTGGTATGACAACGGCGCACGAAATGTGGTCAAATACAATCGAAGTCGTTCTGGCCATTTATCTCCTGCAGCGGCAGCTGGGCGCCGCCTGTGGGATCCCTATTGGGGTAGCGTTTGGTAAGTTCCTCAGCAGCCGTCATCACGGTCATCAGCTAACACCATTTCCCAGTATCATTGGCCGGTTCCCTAGGGGCGACGAGCCTGGTCATGCAACGCCAAGCGCTCTGGCTACAGGCTATCGAACGACGCATCGCTGCCACCACCGCAATGCTTGGTTCGATGAAAGGTGTTAAGATGTGTGGTCTTACCGATGTACTGCGAGAAGACTTGCACCAGCTGCGCATCGACGAATTGAACATCTCCAAGAAGTTCAGAAAGCTTCTAATATGGACCATGGGTTTCTGTTAGTCGAGCTCCCATCATGCCCAACGGGCTTTGTTACTCACAATAATTAGCGTACATCTCGCCAGTTGTAGCGCCCATTCTCACTTTTGCGGTATTCTCGATTCTTGCGCAGGATAGCAACGGTCAAAGCACGCTCGATACGGCGAAGGTTTTCACGTCACTGTCGCTCTTCACCCTGTTGTGCGAGCCCTTAGGCTCGCTCATCATGGCGCTTGCCGCGTTCATGGGTGGCGTCGGCTCCTTTCAGAGGATACAAGAGTTCATCTCTTCCGAGCCTACAATGGAGCGACGGAAATTCCCCTTCCTCCGCAGCAGCATCGGCTCGGCTTCAGATGTCGGATATGACTCCGACAAAGACTCCAAAGTCTCCCAGAAGAGCCGCTACTCGCTCGAGGCAACGGGAATGGGCTCTTCAGAGGCTATCGTCATCGAGAACGGGTACTTTGGATGGGACAAGGAAAAGCAGCCCATGGGTTGCCTGCAGGGGATCGACATGACAGTCCCACGGGCCAAGATTACCATGGTTGTGGGACCGGTTGGGTGCGGCAAGTCGACCCTGCTCAAGGCTATCCTAGGTGAGCTCCCGGTGATGGGTGGCATCGTCCAGTTGTCAACCCTGCGCATCGCCTTGTGCGACCAAACGCCGTGGCACGTCAACGGCACGGTGCAGCAGAGCATCATAGGTGTTTCGGATTTCGACCAACGGTGGTATGCAGCCGTTGTTCGGAGTTGCGCCTTGGATGAAGATCTTCGCCTGTTACCGCAAGGCGACCAAACCCAGATTGGAAGCAAGGGCATCGCTTTGAGTGGCGGTCAAAGCCAACGTATTGTAAGCCGCCCTGTTATTAACCTCGCTCTCGCCCCTCTTCTCGTTACTAAGGCTCTGTTCCTTGCAGGCGCTCGCCAGGGGGATCTATGCGCAAAAGGATCTCGTCATTCTTGATGACTGTCTCAGTGGTCTCGACGGCCAGACTGAGAACCGCATCTGGCACAGTTTGTTCGGGCGTGAAGGCCTGCTCAAGCGATGCAGGACTACCGTTCTCATTGCTTCATCATCGAGTAAGTCGCAACTATATCATCATCATTTCGCAGTCGCATGAGACTAACCATGCTTTTGTAACAGCCAAGCGCCTTCCTTACTGCGATCACATTATCGCGCTCGATAAGGAAGGTACCATCGTCGAACTAGGTAGCTTTGACAAACTCAACGGGTCCAGCGGCTACGTCTCCAGCTTCGATCTTCCGCCCCCCGACTGGAACTTCGCACCAGAGAAGCATGTCTACGAGGCGCCACCCAGGTACACTGAGCGCGTAAGCTCCGGCAAGGTCACCGAAGAGGACATACAGGCAGAGACGAACCGTCGCACCGGCGATGCGGCCATCTACCTGTATTACGTTCGTTCCGTAGGCTGGATCCCGACGCTCATTTTCATCGTGTCTATCACTATTTTCATCTTCGGGCAGTCGTTCCCTAGTAAGTGACACACTCGGATATCTTGACTGCGCTGACCTCTTTTTCTAGCTATTTGGGTCAAGCTCTGGGCGGAACATAATGAAAAGTTCCCGAACCAACGACTCGGATACTATCTTGGTATATACGCGATGCTTGGAGCCTGCGCGCTGTTCTTTCTCATAATTAGCTGCTGGTACGTCTCGCCGTGCAAGTCCGTACTTAGTCACTTACGAGTTCAGGCAACTCATCATCACCATGGTCCCAAAATCTGGTATCAACTTCCATAAGAGGCTCTTGGATACAGTTCTTGGGTGAGTATTGTCGACGTACGTCTAGAAACTCGCTAATCAGTGCTAGCTCACCTATGGCATTTTTTGCATCAACAGACACCGGCGTAACGCTCAATCGTTTCAGCCAGGACCTCATGCTGATTGACATGGAGTTACCGGTTGCCGCTCTCAATACATTCGCGAGTACGTCACCAAATGATTTGGATAACAATTTGCAGTAGATTCTGACCGCGTGGTAGCCTTTGTACTTTGCATTGCGCAGATGGCGTTGATAGCCGTGGCGGCCCCTTTTGCTGCCATCTCGTTTCCGATTATTGGCATTAGCGTCTACTTCATCCAGAAGTTCTACCTGCGTACGTCGCGACAGCTGCGTTTTCTTGATCTCGAAGCCAAGTCGCCTCTATATACCCAGTTCAACGAGATGCTGGAAGGCTTGGCCACTATCCGCGCTTTTGGCTGGCAAAGCTTCATCGAAGAGAAGGGAAAGGCGCTGCTGGATCGTAGCCAGCGACCCTTCTATCTTCTCTTCGCCGTTCAGCGCTGGCTCACGCTTGTCCTTGATCTCATCGTTGCAGCCGTTGCGACTATTCTTATTGTCCTTGTTGTCACATTGAGGGGCAAACTCAGTGCCGGCTACGTTGGTGTGGCCTTGCTCAACGTTATACTGTTTTCGCAGAACATCAAGCTTCTCATCTCATTCTGGACGCAGCTAGAGACGCACATCGGGAGTGTAGCTAGGATCAAAACGTTTACGACCGATGCCATTTGCGAGGATAAGGAGAGCGAAGATCAGACCCCGCCCCCGAATTGGCCAGCATCTGGCAAAATCGAGTTCAAGGACATCACTGCATGTTATCGGTCAGTGTCTCTTCTCAACGAACCCGGGAGGTATCACTAACATAAAATAGTGCGCATGAGCCGGTGATCTCCAAGTTTTCGCTCTCAATCGAGCCGGGCGAGAAAGTCGCGATTGTTGGTCGGACTGGAAGGTAAGCTACCGCTCTGCACTCACCTGTTTCATCATCTGACCCTGGTCCAGTGGAAAATCTTCCCTAGTCCTTACCCTCTTCCGCATGATCGAGCTTTCGGGAGGCAGCATAACCATAGATTCGCACCCATTACGCCGCATCCCGCGTCAGACGATCCGATCCCGCCTCATCGGGCTCCCCCAAGACGCTTATCTCCTTCCCGGCTCCGTCCGTCTCAATGCTGATCCGCTCAAGCAAAGCAATGACAAGGCTATCATGCAGGCGCTGAAGGATGTCCAGCTCTGGGACATTGTCGTGTCGAAGGGGGACGAGAACAAGTACGCGCATCCGCTCGACGTGGAGGTAGAGGATCTGCACTTTTCGCATGGGCAGAGACAGCTGTTCTGTATCGCGAGAGCGCTCTTGAGGAAGGAGAAGAGCAGCATCGTTGTTCTCGATGAGGCTACTAGCAAGTGAGCAACCTTCAAGCCTCGTTATTGCTGATTCACCAGCTAATCATTACCAGCCTTGACCACGCCTCAGACTCACACGTCCAGAGACTGTTGCGCTCAAAGTTTGCTTCTCACACCATCATTGCGGTTGCGCATAAGCTGGAAACCGTTCTTGACTTCGATAAAGTCGTCGTTATGAATCAGGGTCAGCTTGTAGAGTACGGTGAGCCGTACAAGCTGCTCGAGCGTGAGGGGAGCTGGTTCAAGTCGTTGTACGAGGATGCCTCGCGCAACGACGGACCCGAGGCGAGCGATGATATTATGCAGATTTCTCAGTGATTAAATGAGGCTGCTTTCTCTTTGTTTGCGTTTGCATTTGCAAATTGTGCTCTTCATTTGTTTGGGCGTTTGGGTTCCTTGTATGGTTTTGCAAAAAGTACACGGGTTCGTTTTTAGTCGACCATCGCTCCATGATTCGCAAATCGGTGTATATATATCGCTGATGGATGGAAACAGGATCGCGGCCTTTCCTAGCGTAACATGTAATAAAGTATTTTCGTATTTTTCGTGTCCGAAGCTGCTCTCCACATGAGTGCAACACTACTCGAAACATATATAGAAAGGTACTTCACCTGTCAAGGAATGATCTCCACGGAACTGGCTTGCTCGAAAAGCAGTGATCTGTCGAAGAAGGCTACTCTCCCACTCTCACACTCTCCCTCCCAGCCACACACTCTGGAGCCTAGCCCCGCATCTCCGCTGCCCCTCCCGTCCTTCTGCCCTCCGCGTAAGCTCAAAGCCTAAGGAGGCGATCACTGCTCCTTTAGACGTGCTTTGTATGCACTCAGCGCGGGCCGGATAATGCAGTTGTCTCCGAATGTCGGAGCGCTGTGATGTGTCAGTGTGTGTCACGGCAGATGCGGACCGCGGTGTGAGGTGGCAGGCGGGTATATGTGATACGGACAGGTAATATGTGATGCGGTGTATACAGGGGGTTACGTTGTGGAGGTGGTGATGGGGTGGGACGGACGGACAGGGATGGGAGGTGGTGTTTCAGTGTACGAGTGGATGGATGGGTTGCCTGGATTAGATTAGGATAGGATCGGCGGAGATATAGATTGGAGCTGTAAGCACTGGGAGAAAGATGTCCCTGATACCCAAAAGAGAATGTATATAGGAAGTATGCAGGAGGTGGAGGTATGGGCACGTGCAATGAAGTGTGGGTTGGCGGTGCACATAGAGGGCGGTGCTTCGACGGTGCCATCAAGCGTGATTTCGCTTGGGTACCTTGGATGGCAACACGAAGCTTTTTTGGTGATAAGCCCTCGATGAATAACACAATGGCCCACATGGAGAGGCCCATAGTCGCAGTTTTCGATGTGATAGGCGTGAAGTGGCTTCACCCAGAACCCTTTTGTGACGCATTTCACCGCGTTGTTGTGCGAGACCTAACAAAAAAAGTCCCCACAAACTCGCAGCCGTACTCCACACGCTCACAGACCGTCACAGCAGTAACATCACTCGTCCAACGGCCCTGCATTAAGCTCCATGCCGCACTCGTATCCACGATCTCCATTGCACAACATCCAAAACCTACATCCACACAACCTCGTCTACCACGTGCTCCAACTCTCCAACACCCTGAAAAGCTTATGTCCTGCCCAAGGTTTCTAGCTTCTCTGCCCCGCCGCTACTGTGCTGCTGACATTTTCCACCCCTCTCTCCGCAGCGCCTCAGCGAATCGAGACCTGCAGCTCATTTACCTATTATAACTCGCCCAGCCACTCGCGATATAAGGTTTCATGGTAGCACGACATGTTTGCCACGCCGTTGCGTCTGGAATGCGCCGCCATTCCCTGGATCTGAGGCGGGGGCTCGAGATCGAGCGAGATCTTGGTATGGGTACCGAGAACCAGGACAGGATGAGGACGGGGAGTTTAGTGTGGTCAATTTGAGAGTACATGCGAAAACTGTCTAGCGTAAGAAAGTAATGAGAGTGGTGGGAAGGTATCTTAGGTAATGCTGATGCGTCACGTTCTTGCTCCCAGGGGACGAGGTCATGCTGCTGCTGGCCGGCATCTTTTATGTGGTCGTCTTTTATACGTGAAGTACAGCTGTGTCTCATATTATTCTCGATTTATTATTATGTTGTGAGCCTATTGACATCACACCGTATCGATGTACATATGTACTGGTGTAAACAGACTAGTCACGTGATTGCCGAGTTACTCCAGCTTGATGCATTTGTCACTCAAACTTTAGGGCTTCAGTACGGCCTCCCGGTCTAGAGAAGTTTTGTGACTAACCATCCTGTCTTTATTGTAGTACCATGTGCGGTTACATGAATGGGTTTCATTATTCCTGCTTTACATCTGGTTTTTCCTGCGCATCTCATCCCCACTCTAGGCAGCTGTTTGGATACCTTCGCTTTCTTAATTCCGTATCTCAATCCCTTTTTTGACTCCAACATTAAGATATATCTCTCTGACCAGGCATTCCGTCGATATTCGACAATCTCATGGGGATGGCGTACAACTTAGAAAGCGGGAAAAGGGATTGCTTTTCACGTTCACCGTAACAGTTCTTTCTGATCATTTTTACATACCGTTTCCTGGTAGAATTTATATCTGGCAGGGAGCTCGAGCTCATCACTTTACGAGAAAGCCCCGGTCTATTCAGTCTCGCATGCAGTTATCATGGTACAGTGTGCTACTGAGGTGCGTCTACCCCTTTTTCGAAATTTGTGAGAAGCTACGCAGTTGAAGGGCCCCAGATCTCAACCAAGAACCTTAGTGAGTAGGTCAACGAGATTGTTCTTTTTGAAGTTTATATGTTCCTCGTCTTTTGCGTCACCTTTGCATTCAACTCTAATGCAAGGGTAGTGCTTACTTTACATATGAGCCGTTGCTGTCACAGTTGGATCCGAATCAAGATCATGTTTGCACCAAATGCGATAAGATTGTTGTGAAGAACCATCTAGGTAAGTGTTGAGAAAAGTAATGCAATCATCAGTCCCCCAAACAGCCAACGCGGCCCACTCAAATGCTTGGACCCAGTAGTACCCCACTGGTCCTACCCAGTAGCCTCTCTACGCCCTCTCCTATTCTGCCGTAAGGCCGTCCATAATCAATTGTCCAGATGATCCGCCGATGTCCCACCTCTTCGTAAAGTGTGAAGACAAACCGCGTCGTGACACTTACCAAAGTGCAAGAATATTCCTCTCACCTTAGATAGTAAAAGAACAAGAAATGAAACTGTTCGTCTTCTCAAAGGTAATTTTTGAATTTGTGGTGATTATGAAGACCTAAAGTGCATATTGTCGTGTCAGACCACAAGATGAATGGTGTTGGTATCGTGTAGTGGAATACCGCGCGCAGCTCCTGCGTCTTCGAGCCATCCATAGGTGAAGCGGGTCTGTAGAGTGGCATTGCATGCATACGTTGAGAAGGCAATGATCATTGGGATGGTGGTAGTGGTTGGTTCGTGCAGAGCAGCGAATACGTAGACGAGGGTGCCCACCATGATTGCAGAGGCGAGCACGTATCTAATGAAGCAGCTGGTTAGCCCTTCATGCGTGCGATTCCGGGCGCTTAGCGAAAGTGACTCAAACTTACGATGGAAAGCGATTAGGTGGTAGACGGTCCTTCGCCGTCCAGATGTAAGTCAAGTTCGCGGTCAACCAAATAGCCAAAGTCCTAGGCATATCAGCGTCCGACGAGCTAAAGAGCTAATTCTCCGGGTGACTTGCATCCAAGATACTTTCGCTTCAACATCTTTGTCGTTCCTCAGCACATAATAGACGACGCTTGCCACACCCATAATTGGCGCGTGCAGAGACCAACCCCGCCGCCAATGTCTTGCGCTGACCACCAGCACCGCACATATCACAGTACCAACACCAAAAATGAGCATTCCCGTACTGGCATTCCGGGAGGTTCGACTCCGAGTTGATTTTAGATCTGGGCTTGGAATGATGTAAGGCGCATCGAGGAGACCGGTTGGCTTAGGAACAGCAAGGGGACTTGCTGCAGTGACTGAGCCGAACAGGATTAGCCAGAAGACCTCTGGTTTGAAGCGGGGCTTCCCGTTGGATGATCGGGCCTGTGAGGAGGGGAGCTTAGCCAATCTGCCTCTTTTGTGAGGGATTCGCGTCCCCGTTTCCGGCCCACAGAGTGTTGATTGGCACTGCGGGGAGTGGCATTGACCATAAACAGAATGCGCCGGGTCTAACTCGAAATCCATTGGATCGACCCAAAGTTCTTCACACTCCGTGATATTAAAGCCCGCTCTTTTGTTTCTGAGGGAATTCTCACGCAGGTCGCGACGAGAGATCCCAGGTACCCATATTGGTCGATACTGACGCGGCCTTTGATAGCACACTTCAGTGACGCTACACTGAGTGACCCATGCGAACTCCTTGATATCGGTAATTAAAGCAGATTTGATGGACGCATAGACATTGCGTTTGAAGGGTGTAAGACGGATAGCACGAGTGCTTTCGAGCAGTGATTTGTCTGAGAAACGGACTGGATTAAGGCCTGCTGGGGTTGTCAGGCTGCCAACAACACTTGAGACTCTGGTGAAGCTGGGAGGTAAAGGCGGCGGCGGCGGCGAACAGTCCAGAGAAGATGGCGGAAGGGATAGTTGAGGTGGAGGCAGAGGTGGAGGCGGAGATGCAGCAGGCGAAGAGCACGCACGGTGAGGTGGTGGAAGAGACAGTGGAGGTGGAGGTGGACAATGCGACCGCAGATTAGGTGGTGGTGGCGGCGTTGGAGGCGGATCGACGACGCGTGCACCCCATCTACAAGAAAAGTGACCTCCTACGTCGTCTGAAATATAATCACGAGCTTCTTTAATCCGTTTTTCTGAGGGGGATGATATCTTTGCGCGAAAAGAGACCGAACAAGTTCCTGACGTCCCGGAAAAGGTTTTCCTGATAATGTTAGAGGGTGTGCTTCTGTACCATACATATATACTTCTCAAATTCTGCTTGAACATACTCTGGGAGTCTCCTACTAGTACATCGTCCTGCTTGGAGTGGAGGGAGGCAAGTAATGATTACCGAGCTCGGTCCAGGCTCTATGAGCACGATGTCTTCGTCCATGTCGAGATACGGGTACGGCGCTGGCGAGTGTAGTAGGGCCTTGACAAAAATAAGAGTAGGTTTCGGGGGAGAAGGAATCGGCTGGAGAGGATAGAGTTGAAAAACAGGCCCATACGAGGCGTAGCGACGACGTGGACGAGCCTTGGATCGCCCGCCTGTGGGGGAGGTGAAGTACTATCATTGCACCTAGGAAGGAGGCGAGCATATCCGTGAGCTGTCTGCCCATGGTGGGTAGCCATGCATGTAGAGCGCGTTGCATGATCGCGTTGGGAGTGATCTTCGCAGCTCCCAGGCGATAGTGAGGCGAATGAAGTGAGGCGGCACCCGGCATATCGCAGACAGTCGAGTCAACAATGCCCAATCTTACTCGGCCATACTTCTCGTCCTTTTTGTTAGGGTTTCTTCTGTCCACCATTTTGAAACCTATGACATCTGGGGTTGAACTTCAGCCTCGCAGGAAATTCCGCCTCACTCTTGACCTAGAAGACATAACCAGCAACATACGCCGAATCTGTCGGTTGCCGTCCATCTCGCTGCCGAAACGCTGCAAAATCTCTTCCCGTGCTTTTCGCATCTGAAAAATGGAGGATAGCGATCCCGACGATTCACACCGTTCATCGACCCTCGAGCACGCGACGGAAGAGCGCTCAGCGAAGCCGAAAGCGGCCCCGCATGCGAACATGTAAGTTTTAGCGACAGGACTTTCTTAGAACGATACTGAGTACTCTGGAAATTAGTTCCGACTATGAAACCGGTGCTCCAACAACGCACCAACAGCACAATACCGCCTTCGTTGATGTTTTGCGCTGTCGCGATTGCGAGGCTAAATCCTGGACTGGAAACTATTCGAAATCCAAACCAACTACTCTCCACAGAAGAAATACAAAATGTCCGCCTCGCTATGACAAAGAACGCGCACTGCAAGGATCCATATACACCTCTGGCAGTACCATCTCTGCCCTAGGAGCATCCAGAACCGTCCGTGACCAGTTTCCCGTATGGACGAATCATAATTACTTATCCGATACGAGCATCGATGTCGCTTGTGTGGCTGCATTCACAGTTTGCACGACGGCACTCTATCGTTTAAACGAGAGAGATAAATACCAAGACGGTTGGCTGATCAGCGGTATCATATGCGGAACTGCTGGAGGACTCTGGACTGGATACAGTCTTCGGGACTCTCTGTTCGAAATACTTCCTTGGACGATTTTGGGGGCTTTGTTGGTTAGTAGTATAATGCATCGGCTTACGCGTAGTCGAACCGACACGCAAAGCGGCGTTGGCTCGCACAACGATAAGATTTGACGATTTCGTAGCTATGTAGCTATTGCCCCCAGCATGTATTAGCTAGATTCGGCAGGCGTCCTTCTGGGATTTTACCCCTCATAGCCTTAAAGAGCGTCACAGCGTGCGCGGGAAACAATTTTTTCTCCTACTCCTGACCGAGGCAGCAGTCGACGCGGTCGCCAGCCTTTCCTCATCATAGATACCAAGAAAGAAATACCGGTCCACCAAAAATATAGGGCAATTTTTATGCTTGCATGCACCTGCGAGTTGATGAGGCGGATATGCTGGTGGTAGACGACCAGGTAGATATCGACGGTCTGCTAGCTTCGTGTCCAAATTGTCCTTCGAATGAAGAGTTACAGTGCCCAATCTTTGTAGTGTCCAACCCAAAACCTGGTATTTACATGGATAGTGCCTTTCAATGCTAACAAGAAGGCAGTTTCAGGAAGACCTCTGGAAAAAAGTGAGGCGGGCTAGGACGTAAGCTCTCGTACCACTGTAGTCGCACCGACTATCCTACAATCTTACATACTCAACTAGGCGCACCCACGTTCCGCAGAACAGTGAGGCGAACTAAGTTGAAACCTTTTCCAGTCCCTACTACGATCTTATAGATTTATACAATGCCCAACCCAACCTAGCGAAAAAGCGAGGCGACCAAAACCGAATGCCCTTGCGGGCCGCACTCGCGGCACTGGCTAAGGGCGGACTCTTGGAATTGACCACACTCCCCATTCCAAAACACCCCATATCGTAAATTAGTCTTACCTGGTCGACGTCTCTTATCCATTCGACCCTGACGCCTGCTTTTAGCGGCTCACCGGTGCTACGGCATCAGAGCCTAAACTTCAGGGAAAGTCTAGCACATCCGTATTCATGACAAGCAAGTGAATCTCATATCCTAACGACCCATGATTGATGCATCCACTTCTTGGGTGCACCTAGGAATTCTGACACATGCATCAGCGGCCGGATTCAAGCTGCCTGGAGAGTGTCCAATAAAGGTCCCTTCTTGCCAGACGACGGATCGCATGAAAACGCACAATACTATTTTGTTTGACGTACATACAAAACGATCGCCATATAATACATGCGACACTCATGACAAACTCAACTGATAGACACGCCAAGAACCGATGCATCCCGAGGTCATAACGGGGATTTTATACAGTGTTGCCGAGACTGTGAGTATGCCCAAGCCCGTTTGGCGGCAACCGCGTCACGGTGTTTAGTCTGTACAAGTGCTCGAGTCCACGATGGGTGTCGCTTACATGGTGTGGGTGCTCTGAAGAGTCATTGAGGCATGTGCAGCGCGTTTGCAAGGCGAACTTGTACACGAAGGCCGAAAAGGCGGTCAGCGCAGGGATGAAGGTAGTGGTTGGCTCTCTCAGGAGGGTCGCGAAAATGTACGCGAGAAACCCCATCAAGACGGTGGAGGCAAGCACATATCTGTCGCGAATGGTCAATCGAATGCGGGATAAATCTGGGCAGTGCCGGGTATCAGATAGATACTCACGATGGATATCGCCCCGGTGGCAGGCGGTGATTAGCCGTCCAACATAGGATGTAGTCGCGGTTGCCCATGTGGGGAGGGAGCTGATGACGTCAGTATGATGCCGAAATCTTCATGCACCGGCAACGGCTCCATGCTTACACCCAAGACACCTGCGGTCTCCCGCAGCACGGAAAAAGCGACACTCGAAATGCCCATCACTGGCGCCGGAAACCTCCAACCCCCTCGCCAGTACCGTGCGCCAGCAACTAGAATCGTGCAAAATACGAAGGCCATGATGGAGATAGTGATGTCGATCGTTGAAGCGCGGCCGGTGGGTGCTGGGATCGGAATTGATATTGACTCCATGGCTCCGTCGGGTGTCCCCAGCGTGTTCCAGGAATGTGCGACTGAGCCTCTTGCGACGGGCCACGTATAATTAAAGATCAATTTGGCGACACATTTATTGGTAGACATCCGACCATTTCTAGGAGCCCATTTTTGCCATTCGTTGAACCGGCGAAAGTCGACCGGGCACCCTGCAATGGTCAAATACACACCATGAAGATGCTTTGGTTCCGTTGGAGGAAGAGTCCAACACAAGGGCTTCATTGCCCAAAGGCCGTACAGTAGCGGGAAGTTGCACCAAGAGAGCAAGATGGAGCGCGATCTCCGTTGCCAAATCACTTCCTCGAGGTCAACCTCGGCGCCTTCAGTCCGGCGAAGACTCCTAATTGCCTCATCCTCCGCGCAAGGTTCCATTCTGCCTATTGAGTGATAGATGCGAGCCCGAGTGTTCTAGCGGCAATTCTGAGATCCTTGAATTAAGATTGTCAGCGACGTTTTCTTCTTGGGTTGGCTGTTCCACATCTTGTTGCAGGTGCGTATTGCCGATCCTATTCCTCTCGTCTAAGGGTTGGATAGATTCCGAACTCTTCGCCAGAGTCCACATCGAGGATTCCCTGCTCAGCTGTGGTGAGAAGCACAGTGTTCGAGGACTGTGGCGTGCAGGAGAGATCGCTGGCTGAAGTGGAGGAAGAAAGGGGTGCATTTTGAACTCAAGACACCTAATACAGGGCAACGGCGGGCTACTCAGCCACACACACCGCCAAGTTAACCACCCTAAGAGCATACCAATGAGGGACGGGAACACGCATGTTGGACATGTTGTTGCGCCGAGTTGGTATACTCTACGTACAACCCAGAAGTTACACGAACAAAACGCTCAAAAGGTATAGCCACGCCTGATTTCCTGCGATACATACCACAGCAGCTCAGCACGGAATGGATAACCTTTTCTCGCGCGAAGCGCTGCCAAGGATAACCTTCATCTTCTCTTATATGATCTGGCACCCTTCTCTAGTCTGTGCACAACGACCCCGGATCCGGGTCGAAGTCAACAATTGCGATTCTACCGACACTTTCTCTTTCTATAGCATAGCGTGTCTCGAAATTAAAGTTTGGGATACGGGCACTTCATTTGATTCTCAATATGAGGGAGCAGACTCGCCTGGGACTGCGCGGTACGTTGACCAGAGAAGTCGGAAGGCGACAGTACTGGTTTACGAATTCTAGCGACTCGAAACTTCTTCCTGATGCAGATGAGCAGACATACCTCTCGCGCACCTCGATATCCACGTACAATACCTGTTCACCTTCGTACCGCTGGTGCTCACGCGTCATCTTCCCCCAACACCATCAGCAAGGAGCATACCATTCACCTCATCGCAACCAAAGCCATAAGATTCGGGCGACGCTCTATATCTTCAGCAGTGCAGTATCAGCTCTCGGAGCCTCGAGCCCCGTCCGCCACCATTTCCACTTTCCTACAAACCTTTCTCGGCAGAAAGATACGAACTTAGATCTGGCGTGCTTGCTCGGATTCGTCGTTTCTTCCGGATGCTTCTACCGGCTGTTTGAGGAGGACGATTACCAGGACCTATTCCTAGTTTATGGGTTCTTCTACGGCATGGTCTTCGCATTATTCTATTTCGAATTGGGACTTCAAGATTCACTTTTCGACGTACTTCCTTGGGGAATTTTACTCTCTCTATTGCTCAGCCGATCCATTCATTGAGCTGCTCTATCGAAGTAAACACCAGCTACACGTTGCGGGTCGGTGTAACACCAGCCTGTAAATGTACGCCAACCTGTGGCTTTCTCTTCATTCACTCCTTACCGAGGCGTCTATATTGAGTAAGCGACGAACTTTGAAAACGCCGTGCCGAGCGTTGGGTGTGGGGCTTCTTTTCTAGCAATTACCCTCTTTGTTTTCTCAGGAGTACAGCAAGCAACTATACCGGGCTCTGCGGGGCTTTGAAGAGCTGAGTTATCGTCGACGGTTCTTCTAGATTACCAAACCTTTTCTATCAGTATGAAATATTGTTATCGAAGGACAGCTTGGACAGTATTACTGCTAATAGCGTTTGTGCACTTGACCGTTGGGAATGATATGCTTAGGCCTCAGGTAGTGCAATAGATCCTTTACACTACACCTTACAGAGCTCAGATGATCACTCAACCGGTTTTTGATATTTTGATGTGAAGTGTTATTGAAATGACGCCGATGCGGATAAGTAGCCTGAGGCATCGGCTTTGCCGCCCAGGCTTGTGAGTTAGGCGGGGACTCACCGTGCCTTTCTGGAACACAACGTCTCACACGTACGACCCAACCGCCCGGTATTGCCACCAGAAAGGATGTGATAATTTGCCTATTAGGTGCGACCCAAGGCGCCCTCTTATTCGTTCGTATCATACATGTAGAGTTATCTACAACT
This sequence comes from Lentithecium fluviatile CBS 122367, assembly GCA_010405425.1. Taxonomy (NCBI): domain Eukaryota; kingdom Fungi; phylum Ascomycota; class Dothideomycetes; order Pleosporales; family Lentitheciaceae; genus Lentithecium; species Lentithecium fluviatile. The sequence continues at coordinate 522,171 of MU005585.1, forward strand.
TTGCACCAACCACACTCCCCCCATCAAGCGCAATAGTCGCCCCATTAACCCAAGCCCCCGCCATACTACTCAACCAAATACATGTCCCCGCCACATCTTGGGGACTCCCAATCCTCCCCAACGGCACCCCCTCGGCAATTTTATCCCCAAACTTCTCCAGTGTCGCCTTCATCATCTTACTCTGAAATGGGCCACACGCAATCGTATTACTTGTAATGCCCCTCTTGCCCAAATGGCTCGCCAACACCCTGCTTAAATGATGCAGACCCGCCTTCGACGCCGAGTACGCAAAGGTTTCGAGCGCGGGGACGCGCAGCCCGTCGATCGAGCCGATGTTTATTATGCGGGATGGAGAGGCAGGTGTGGATGCGGCTTCGAGGAGGGGTGTGACGGCTTGCGTGAGTTGGAAGACGCGTTTTAAATTTAGGTTCAGGACGCGGTCCCAGGCGGAAGAGGGGTAGTTGTCGTAGCTTTCGCCCCAGTTGGAGCCCGAGTTGTTGACTAGGACGTGGAGTTCTGCGTTGGTGTCAGCCATGTTATCCCATGCCGACTAACGGCAACACCAGCACCGGATGATGATAGTGGGGAGGGGAAACTTACTGCCTTCTCGCTTCTTCAATTCCTCCGCCACCTTCTTCACATCCTCCTCCCTGTAAAAGTCCGCGGTTATATAATCCGCTTTCCCCTTCCCCAGCGCATTCAGCTCTTTACACGCTTGCTCGCATGCTTTGGCGTCGCGTGAGGATATGTATACGGTTGCCCCGTTTTGGATGAAACCTTCGGAGATCATGCGGCCAATACCCTTGGCGCCGCCGGTTACGAGGACGATTTTGTCCTGGGGCGTGTTAGCTGGGTCTATGTGGGGTGCGTCGTGGATGACGGTGAGGACTTGAGGAGAGATAGTACCTTGACGTCGAAGAGAGATGCGTTATCCATGTTGGCGAGTGCGATTGATGTATGATGTATGATGTATGTGCAAGGTGATAAAGCGAAGAGAGAAGTGTAGAGGAAGGGAAGCGATTCAAAGTGGAGCTCCTACTCCTCTCATCGAAAGTCAGCCTCGGACGTCACAAATCTGGGGTCGAGCCGAGGCTCGGCGGTAGGTTAATCCGCCCCGGGTACATCGACGACGATATCGGCTGAACCTGTAGGACTCCTATCCATGGTACACGGAGCGTGTTTGCGTCTGTATCGGGACAGGATTCCTAATCACCACCATCATCGGAGAGCTGATCGGAGCGGCACCTGCACATCTCCCCGTCCAACGCAAGCCGGAACGGATGGCATTTGCGATCCGACATCCGCAAAGGACCGTCTCGCTCCGCCTTAGCTTAGCTACCAACATCTCGAATATTTGCTCAATCAGAGCGAATGAGATGAAGGGGAATGTAGATGCCTTGAGATCCTTCACGAGATGGTGGAAGTATATATTCTCTCACAGATTCCACCAGGTAAGGACTACAGCTCCTCTTATCCTCCTTAGTCTTGGAACATTTCGCCCTCACCTACGTGTACCACTCCAAGCCTATGCCTACTATATCCACCATGCTCCACATCGGCGTCCTCGTAGTACCGCCCATCCAGCTCCTCGACATCGGTCCAATCGACCTCTTCGCGATGGCCACGCAAGACTACTTCCGCGTCTGCAAACTGCCCCAGCCACTGATTGACATGGCAATTCCAACCTCCGAGCTAGCCATCACGTACATCTCCGCCAGCGGCCCTAATACCACAGTCCCAACCACAGCCCGTCTGGGTCTCGCCATCAATGCCGGCCTCATCGACCCCGCCGTGGCCCCTGGAAAGCTGGACATCCTGATGATTCCAGGTCCACCACCCGGTCTGAAGCCGGACGAGGAAGAACTGGCATTTGTAAGAGGGCATGTAGACGCGGGTGTTGACCTTTTGACAATCTGCTCCGGCGTATTTGTGGCCGGGTTTGCGGGCGTGCTGGATGGGAAACGGGCGACTGGTACGGACGGTGTGGAGGATCTGCTCAAGAATTATTTTCCGGAGGTGAAGTGGGAGCGTAAGCGGTATGTTAATGATGGGAAGATATGGACTTCTGGTAAGTGTGTCGAAGTTCGTCTTGTGAGTAATCCTGACAGACCATAGGTGGCATTACGAATGGGATGGATATGGTTGGCGTGTATATGCGACAGCGCTGGCCTGGTGTGTTGAGCGAGACGGTGTTGCAGTTGGCGGATGTCCAGCCGAGACCGCCGGAGTATGCGTAGGAAGGGGTGGTCGCCTTCGTAAACCGCGGCTTGAGCGAGTTGGGGTGTTCCTGCGTCGCTTCCAAGGTGGACAAGTAGTTGCTTCGAATAAAATGTTGTGTCTTCTATGGGTATCATAGCTTTTGGAACCAGGCGAGCCTTCATCCAGAAGCCGTCTGGTAAACCCTCCGGGACACATCGAAGGATTTTAGACTGCACCAGCCCGTCTCTTTTCCAGAATTTGCTGCTTCAAAGCCTCGGCCGCGACTTCCGTCTCCAGCACCCGCCCCACGCCCCGCTTCCATGTCTCCTCGAGCGTTGTGATCTCGCCGTGAACGCTCTCCTGTTGTGACCTTCGCGTGCCTTCCACTTCATCTTGCTGCCGCCGCACGTCTGCCAGCTCCGCCTCAATCACCTTGAGTATGTCCTCAAGCTGCGAATTGCCCACCAGCCACGAGTTCTTGCCGAACTTCTCCAGCAAGCCAAGCTCCGTCAACCGCGCATTGACGTATTCCGAGCTGATGTATGCCTTCTCCAACGCCTTATTCCACTCGGCCGTGTCTGCATTCGACGGCGCATCGGGGATCTCGTACCGACTTGGGTCGACGGCTGAGAGTTTCGAGTTTGGGTCGGCGTGGAGTCGCGCATGCTCTTGCTCGACGGCATCGGAGAAGGTCGGGGTGTACGCCGCGGCGGGTATCAAAGCCGGGTGAAGCTGCACCATGTCGATGCCAGCGCCCTTGATGTCGTCGCGGATGAGGGCCTTCGCAGCGGCCAGACTGCGCTCGTCGGGGGGCGCGTCCACATCTGCAAAGCGTTAGCCGGTGATAGGAAGCACATGCGACACCTGGACTTTTGTTTTCCCATGCGCGCATCGGACATTGGACAGCTTCAGGAATCGCGCACCGCGATTGGTGAGGGGTAATAGATTGGGACGTACAGGGGAGGGAGTCGTAGGATTCGTTGATGAGCGGCATTGCAGTCGAGGCAGGCGAGGGCAGGCGAGAGCAGGCGAGAGGGGGGAGATTGCAGCGTTGGGGGCAGCCGCGAGTGAAGAAGGTGGCCGTGGTCGGGCGCTGGTCAGGCGGCGAATTGCGCGGGCGATCCCTGCCGCTGCATCGGATTTACCGGGCGCTAGCGGGCGACGCGACCGAAACGTCATGCGCGACTGTCCCCGCGAGCAACCACTGGGAACAATCCTGGCCACAACCGTAGGGGAACCTTCCTATCACGATAGAGACTGCTATTTAGTATATAGCTATTTGCCTCCCTCCGCCGCCGCTGGAATGCCTCGCGCTCCGTGGCCTCCTCCGTCTCTCCTCCAAGCATGGCCCGCTCACACATTGCCGTCGCCCTGGGCGCCGCCCTCATTGCCTCGCTGATCGTCGCACAGCTGGTCATCAACCTGGGCCTCCCGCAGGTCGACTTCTGGCACTGGCGACTGGACCAGGGCCGCCATGACCACACGCAGACACACTTGTACAGCGGGAAGCAGGCGAGCGAGGCCGTCGAGGACCCCTCGCAGTACCTCATCGGCGTGGGCAAGGCGGACATCACCGGGTGCGTTGTTTCACCAGACTGAAGGAATCCTGCTGACCGGACATCAGACCGGTCGTTGAGCTCAACCTGATGGGCTATGCGAACTCGTCGCAGATCGGAACCGGCCTGCGCCAGCGCCTGTACTCGCGCGCCTTCATCGTCGGCAGCCCGAGCGACCCCAGCCAGCGCTTTGTCTACATGGTCTTGGACACGCAGTCGGGCGACACGGCAATTCGAAACGGTATATTGGAGGGAGTGGCGGCGCTGGGTTCTGCCTACTCCGTCTACACGCAGAAGAACGTGGCCGTAACAGGCACGCACAGCCATGCCGGACCAGCGGCGTGGCTGAACTACCTGCTCCCGCAGATCACAAGCCAGGGCTTCGACAAGCAGAGCTACAAGGCCATCGTGGACGGCGCCGTGCTGTCCATCAAGCGGGCGCACGAGGGCTTGACGCTAGGAACTATCGGCTCCGGCAGTGCCAAAGTCAACAACGCGAACATCAACCGCAGTCTGTATGCTTACCTCGCCAATCCGGCAGCGGAACGTGCGCGGTACACCGATGATGTCGACAAGACCATGACCCTCCTTAAGTTCACGAGAGCTAGCGACGGAAAGAACATTGGCATCCTGAACTGGTTCGCCGTTCACGGAACGAGCTTGCTCGGAAACCAGACCATCGTTGCTGCCGACAACAAGGGTGTGGCTGCCTACCTCTTCGAGCAAGACATTGCTGCAAACGCAGCCTCAGCCAATGCCGCTGATGGATTCGTTGCCGGATTTTCGCAAGCCAACGTCGGTGATACCACGCCCAATGTTCTAGGTGCGTACTGCGAAGATGGATCCAATCAGGAGTGCAAGCTCGAAGACAGCACGTGCGGTGGAAAGAGTCAGGATTGCCACGGTCGAGGCCCCTTCTTCGGTCTCAATGACGGTGGCCACAAGTCGTGCTACGAGATTGGAAATCGTCAATTCCAGGGCGCCAAGGGCATCTACGATTCGGGCAGCTTCACCGCCATTACTGGCAGCGTCCGGTCGTTCCACACCTTTGTCGACTACTCAAACTTCACTTTTACGCTGCCGAATGGCACGACCGTCTCCACATGCCCTGCTGCATTGGGTAACTCCTTCGCAGCCGGTACCTCGGACGGTCCGGGCGCCTTCGACTTCGTGCAGAATGACCCTGGCGCGCCCAACAACCCATTCTGGAACATTGTGGGTAGCGCCATTGCCCCGCCGGGCGCGAAGCAGATCAAGTGCCAGCAGCCAAAGCCCATCTTGCTGAACGTGGGTGAAGCTAAAACACCGTACGACTGGTCCCCCAACATTGTCGACGTCCAAGTCCTCCGCGTGGGACAGTTCTTCATCATCGTCTCCCCCGGCGAGGCTACAACCATGTCTGGCCGTCGATGGAGAGAAGCCGTGTACAACAAAGCGTTGTCTGCCAATATCGTGTCTTCCGCTACTCCACCAATTGTTGTACTTGGTGGCCCCGCGAACAGCTATACCCACTACATCGCCACCGAAGAAGAGTATAACATTCAGCGCTATGAAGGCGCGTCTACGCTCTACGGACCACACACCCTCAACGCCTATATCAATAGGACTCTCACATACCTCCCATCTCTCGCTGACGAGGCGACCACCACCGCCCCAGCCGGCCCAACACCCCCCGACAACCGCGACCGCAGCATCTCCCTCATCACCGGCGTCGTCTACGACGGCTCCGGGAGCCATAAATTTGGCGACGTGCTCACCGGCCCCGCAGCATCCTCTTCTCGCGGCTCGCTCGTCAAAGTTGTCTTCCAAGGTGCCAATCCTCGCAATAACCTCCGTCTCGAAGGCACTTTTACCTCGGTCGAGAAGCAGAACAGCGATGGCACCTGGACACAGGTCAAGAACGATCAGGATTGGGAGCTGGTGTATGAGTGGAAGAGGGTTAATGGGCTTACGGGTACGAGTAATGTGACGGTGAGCTGGGATACAGCGATTACGGGGCCGGCGGCGGGCACGTATCGGATAAAGTATTATGGAGATTCGAAGGCGATTGGGGGCACGATTACTGCTTTTGAGGGGACGAGTGCGGCGTTTAAGTTGACGTAGGGATCTTTCGGATGATTGGATATGTCGATATGATTGGATGGTTATGAAAGGGTGGGGATTGGTAATTTGCTACCTGTTTTCTTGTTTCCACATCCTGACTGCATATGTGATACTGAATCTTCAGTACTTGTCCTAAGGGAAACACGGTGGATCGTCGCAGTGGTGTGATGATGTTTGTGGTGCAGCGCGCTGTTGCCTCACAGACCACTGACAAAGAACCAACGCTTCGCAAAGCGTCCTAAGTGAGACACTGCCCATGTCGTGCTGTGGTCATGTGTTGAGACCGTCCGGGGCTCGATAATGCACGCGCTATTCCGAATGACTGCAGGTTACACTAAGGGCAGGTTGGTTGAGTTTGCAATGTCTCATTCAAGCTACGAGACTTCCCGACTTTTGCGACGCGAATGGTTCTCGATGTCCATTATTATTGATGATGGGGGAGATGCTGAATGCGTCTAGGCGCGATGTACATGCAGTCGTTCAGAGTGCTCTATCGCTACAAAGAAATCGAGCAAGAGAAAGAAAATTATATGCTGGCGCAATGTTACTATGCCTTTCCATGCAGAAGTCGGGTATATATATCCCTCACTCTCTACCATCTAAACTCCCGATCAACCCACCAAAACTAATCTCTTACACCACCCTTTTGTACAGCTTCTACACAATCCTAGCTCTGCCACTTTCTTACCAAACCTGGATGGAAATGCGCAAGTTGTCTCGTCTCATTGCGGTGCCCCCATATCCTGCAACCGAGCCAACTCCCAATACACGCCCCTCCGTCCCATGAGCTCCTCATGTGTCCCCTTCTCCACAATCTTGCCCTGATCAAACACATATATAACGTCGGCGTGCTGGATGGTGGAGAGGCGGTGGGCGATGGCGACCGTGGTGCGGCCTTGGGCGGCGGCGTCGAGCGCGGCTTGAACGACGCGCTCGCTGGTGCTGTCGAGGGCGGAGGTGGCTTCGTCTAGGAGGCTGTGGGTGGGTCAGCTTGAGTAGGCTGATGGAGGGAAGGGCAAGAAGAGGGATAGAAGGACTTACAGGATTTTCGGATCGCGGAGGAGGGCGCGGGCGATGGCTATACGTTGCCGTTGGCCGCCTGATAAGAGGGCGCCTTTAGCGCCGACGAGGGTGTTGAAACCGTCCGGTAATGAAGTCTGCCAAATGTTAGTCGGTAGCCCTGTGCGTCCCTCCTCTGCTACCAGATCGAAAAGTACTCACAATGAACTCGTAAATATTCGCATCCTTGCATGCCTGTACAATTGCCTCGTCGCTCACATCATCCCTATCCGCAAGTATATTATCCTTAATCGTGCCCGTGTATAATGTTGTTTCTTGGCTGACGATGGCAAGTTGTGCCCGGTAGCTTTGAAGGTTGTAGTCCTTCAGCTCGACGTCGTCGACGAAGACAGCGCCAGCCGTAGGATCGTAGAAGCGTTCCAACAGCGCCATAACGGTCGATTTGCCACTGCCGCTAGCACCCACCAGTGCCACAAATTGTCCAGGTTCGGCAGTGAGGCTCACGCCGCGGAGGACACGGTGCTCCGCGCGACCGGGGTAGTTGAACCGCACGCCTTGGAGTTCGATCTTGCCGACGAGGCGATCGACCTTCTTACCAGCGGGGGACCAGTGGTCGATCTTCGGAACGCGGTTGAGAAAGGACTTGAGAAGGATAGCGGCTTCCCTCGCCTCGCCCATATCGGGAGCGAAGGAGAAGACGGCGCCGGCAGACTGCGCGCCGTTGATGATGGCGGAGTAAACGATGAAAAATTGGAGCACCGTGTACTCCGTGCCTAGCATGAGTTGCCCACCATACCAAAAGACGAGCGCGAAGATGAACATCGAGAGACCTTGGCTAAGCGCGTAGAGAACGGAAGATATGTTCATGAACTTGATGTTTCCTTTTGCCTGGGCTTGGAGCTTCTCGTAGTATTGCTGGAGGAGGTGGGCTTCGAGTGAAAGTGAGGCGACGGTTCGGATAGACGATGCAGCTTCACAAGCAAAAGAAGCCGCGTCGGTGGATTCCTTCGTACGCTTTTCCATGCGCACCAGGGCGTGGAAGCGGAAGTAGCCGCACCCGATGACGAGAGGGATAGTGGAGGAGCATACGAGAGCGAGTTTCCAGCCGAAGCATAAGCCGACTATTATGGCGAAAATGACGGTAGCGAAGGCGGAAATAATGGTGCCGAGAGTTGAGCCACTGAGACCAGCAAGACGGTTCGCTTCGGAGGAGAGGAAGGTGGCGAGGGAACCTGAAGTCACTGCTTCGCCGTCGAAGAATTCGATATCCTAACGGTCATTAGATCATGTTGAGTTGTCACCGTGGCAGAGAGAAATTTACCTGGCGAAGAATGGCACTAAAAGCTTGCTCACGAATGCGAGCAATGAGCTCCCTACAACATGTCAGCCTATGAGAACAACGGCAGGTGGTACTTCACCTACGCAGAAGCCTTGGACAGGGTCAATCCCTGGACGAAGTACAAGGTCCAGATGGCGATGCCGAGCATGAAAAACATCCAACACCAAAACCTAATATCGTGTCCGCCAGTCGATGTCCCAGGCGAGAAGAACGAGTTGATCGAGTTACCCAAGAAGATGGCCTGGATAGCTGGATTGGACCCCGCAAGCAAGGAAAGAAAGAAGCCGAAAAACATGAGCATATGCTCGCCACGGTTCATCTCCCAACTAAACTTCATGAGGGCCCAAGTGGTGTACGTCAACTTCTTGTCGCCCTCTTTGGTGTGCACGGATGCGGGTCTGGTGGTGGTCGTCCGGACGAGATCGAGCGCCTCGCTGTCGTGGACAACGGTGCCATCACCCTTCTCGGTCATGGACATCTCGGAGAAGCGGTTGTTGGGGGCGAAGTGGGAGGTGAGCTCCTGTGCTTGAACGAGGCTTTGGTACACGCCCTGTGCCCTGATCAACTCATCATGTGTGCCCTGTTCGACGATCTTGCCCTTCGCCATGACCACGATGTTATCGGCATTTCGGATAGTGGATAACCTGTGTGCAATCGCAATCGTGGTTCGGCCCTTGGAGGCCTTGTCCAGAGCCTGCTGCACGACTTTTTCGGATCTGGTGTCGAGAGCCGCGGTGGCTTCATCAAGGAGAAGAATTTTGGGGTCAGACACGACCTGCAAAAGGGGAATTGTTAGCAAGTGGCGTCGGCGTGGTAAGCGTACATGGAATTGCTTACCGCTCTCGCGATTGCGATGCGTTGTTTCTGGCCACCAGACAAAAGGTTTCCACGCTCTCCGACTTTGGTTTGGAACTGCTTGGGGAGGTCCATGATGAAGTCGTAAGCATTCGCAGTTTTGGCGGCCTCTTCGATGAGCTTCATCTTGACGCTGTCTTCTGCCTGCATCGTGTTAGCATCGGAATGATGTGGAATGTGGTCTGCTCACATGTTCATATTCGGTCCCGACCAATCCGTGCGCGATACTCTCATAGATAGTGATGCTGAAAAGTATGGGCTCCTGACTCACTATGGCGATGTGCCTACGTAGCCACTTGAGGTTGAGCGTGCTGATGTCGTTCCCATCCAGAAAGACTTGGCCACTCATTGGCAGATAGAACCGTTCCAAAAGGCCGAAAATAGTCGACTTGCCCGAGCCTGATGCACCCACCAACGCAACCATCTTGCCCGCTTCGATCTTCAAGTTGAAGTCATCAACTACAGTGGTGTCGGGTCGAGATGGGTAGATGTGCTTGATGTCTCTAAACTCAAGGTTCCCGATGAACTCCTTGGGCTTCTCGCCTTCCTCGGTTTCGGGGTCGATCGGAGAGCTGCGCTCGATGGTATTGAAAACCTTAGTCGCGGCCGCGACGGCTTGTCCAAAGGCCGCAACGTGTGGAAGATTGTGACCAATCGATATACCAGCCACCATAGCTGCCATAACGACGGTCAGAATCTGAGCGACACCGAGGTCGCCAGATTGGAGGAAGCGGTTTCCCTGCCAAAAGGCGAGTGCGTACTGCATATTCATGACGAACATCATGCCGGCAATCATCGACGACAGCCAGAACTTGGCCTTGAAGTCGTAATTCGAGGCTCGTTTCAGGTAGACTTTGTACCTCGCCTCCAAGCGCTTCTGCGTGCCGTAAGCAGTAACATTCCGTGATGAAGAAATGACCTCTTCCGCCAGCGTTCCCGCAGTCGCATACTCGTCGATGGCACGCGTCTGGTTCACCTTCATGTTCTTGCCGTTGACGCCCATCATCAATACAAGTGCGACGGTAGCCGACAACATGATCAGGGACAGCTTCCAGCTTCGGACGAATCCAACGATGATGGCTGAGAAGAACATCGAAGTGCCGGATACAAAGAGCGAAATCTTCTGTCCAATCCCGTCTTGAACTAGGACCATATCTAAAATCGTTAGCTTAACTTCACCGCGAGGGCGTTGCGAATAGAAAGATGGAGCAACTTACCAGAGCTAATACGCGTGGTAATCTCGCCGGAGCCAAGAAAGTCGAAGAAGGCGATGTTTTGTCGGAAGATGGCGCGCAAATACAGCATACGAATCTGCTGGGTGATCCGCTCTCCAGTATACGAAAAGCCAATCATGCCTACATACACCGAGATGAACGATCCGATACCCAAGTAGACGAAGTAAAGGGTGAACGTATTGATTTGATTTTGGAAGTGCTCCTTGGCGATTGCGTCCACGGAGAAACTCGTAAAGCTGCCCGCGAAGTTCCCGTAAACGAGCTAGTTCTGTCAGTTTGGTGTTCGTTAGATTTGGATTTTCGAAAGTTTGCCTACCGTCATGAGGGGAAGACACGCGCCTGCCACGATGGAAGCGAAGAAGGCCACGGACATGATCGCAATGTCCTTTGCATTCGCATATCGGAACAGCGCAAAGTACCCAACCTTCTCGTTTGGTGCCTCCAGTTGCCGGTCGATGATCTTCTTCTCATCCTCGCTCAAGCCCGCCGTTGACGATTGCGCTTCCCCTTCCGAATCACGCTCATGTTTCTCTTCCAGCACCGGCGCCGGGCCGCGCTTCTCCTGCTCACTAGTCATCTCGGCTCGCAGTCGAACGGGTGGTGATGGTGTTCAGGCTTCAGGCATCACTCGACGTAATGTAAGACCCTGTTCCACCGTTGCAGGATGACGCGAGGTGGGATATAAGACTTGCCCAGGCCGCCTCGGCACGACGTGGGGATGGTAAAGGATCGAAGTTCCAGAAACTCGGGCGGATGCGCTAACTATCTTCGTACAATAAAGCGAGTGCGAAGGCCTTGGCTGCCAAGTTGGGCGTGGACCGCGGTTTGTCCGTCAAAATATACACCTGTCTTGATGATATTCTGTGGAGATCGATACTTGATATGGTGCGGAGGATTATTGATGGGGAAATCTTGAAACGACGGGACACTGTGTTGACGTTGCCACTGAGGTTGCGTGACTAAGCCGGAAAGATGGGAGAAGGACGATACGGTATTTGACCAAGCCGAACGGAACCAGAAGGACTAACAAAAGCTGTCAAGAAAGCGGACGATGACAATGAGCTACCGATTGATATCTCCAGCGCAGGCCTATACGCCGTCTGTTTGCGCGTCTGCCTGTTGCCTCCCGTAAAAGTCGGCGCCGACCGCGCATCATCCGAAGGAACGACACTATCTCCTACTGCGAGCGCTCGGGTACGAAGCGAAGACTTGACGGGACGACACTGCGCCGTTCTCCTGTAGACAAGGGTGTTAACCAGTCAGGAGATAAGGTCCGAGCCAGGGTATCCACGGACGGTCGGAAGATCGGTGATTACGCAGCCGGTGGGAATCACGTGAGCGGCTGATCATCTGCGCTGAACTTTAAGAGAACGAGCTGTAGGCTGTAAGCACTTGCGTATGCATTGTCTATCGTGAGTCACTATTGGGGTATCGCATTCAGGAAAATGGCGGCCGTTACGATCGTGAACGTCATCAAAGCCCGTGTTATCTCGTGGTGATACCGCCAATAGGAAAGCCTGCTCTTCTGAGGACTCGACTAACTTTAGGCGTACGCCACGAGTGCTGCACGCGCACAGGCAATGATGGGATCTCTGGAAGTTTCCTCCATTCCGTTCTTGGGCAAAGGAGCGAACCCCACCAAAACTCATCAGCCAATTACTAGGCTTCAGAACTGGGGCCCAAAAGCAAAACCCCAAGGGTTACAAAGGCATTGGACCAGTTGCGGGGATGCCGCGCGGCTTCATACGCACCAGCAAACCCGACTGTCTAGCGAACCAGTACGTCTTCACCCGCCACTGTGGCTCGCTCAACGCCCATTCCTAGTCAAACTGCCGTAGGACCTGTGGAACAAACTTTCCCATCTCCATGTTCGATAAGTTCTTTCCAATGCACGTTCTGTCTCCGATTCCGAACTAGAAGCGCCCAAGTTAGAGAAATTCTAAGGAACAAAAGTAACGGCATGACTGCAAAGATACATAGGTATTTGGAATTCGATCATCGAAGTAGTCGATATCTGGAAATTTGCTGATATGAGGAATTGGAAAGGGTTTCGCTTACAGTCATCAAGTGGCGATCTATCCTCTTAATTCTTGCTTCATCCTCCTTGTCTAGCCAGCGTTTTGGACGAAATTCATTCGCGTCCAGACCAAAAATGTCAGTGTCACGATGAATTACAGCTGCGTTGATACCGACGATAGTGCCTGCTAGGATCTGTGCACCGCAAAGCGCGACTCCGCCAGAAGGCACTACCCTTTCAAGTGGGAACGAAATGATAGGGTCCATACGCATGGCTTCCTTCAAACAAGCCTGCCTGCTCGCGAGTCTTGTTAGAGATTTCCTGTCACAATGACGCATTTTAGTGCTTGGTGGGGACTGATACGTACAGATAGTCGAGCCGCAAGCTCTCAGTATACGTTATGTAAGGCGAGAGCTTGCCTCTGGCATGGGCCTCGCCAATCTCCTTCTGGAGAATCTGATATGCGTGCTTGTTCTTCATGAGGTAGTAGAAGACCGATCTTAGGGCTATGCCGATGCTATCACTTCCAGCAAGGTTGCGCAAGTAGTAATTAGCATGACGGTTAAAGCAGTGACAATGCTACTGCCGAACGTACAGGTTGTCCATCAGATGGTTAACCATATCCCGGTGGCTCATCTCTTCCATCGAATTCTCCTGCAGATGCAGGAAGAAGGATAAGAAATCTGCTCTAGCAGGTTTTCCAGCCGACTCGGCATCATCCTGCGAAATGCTATCCAGAACCATCTAGCCATACGTTTTAGCTTAGTTCGTTACGCCCACGCGTGAACCAGGGGCACTTACCTGGATGACGACTGGTAGCAGATCTCCCTTCCCGCCAGTTATCTTCGCCAAAACCTTCCCCACCGTGAAATTACCCAGAAGATAATTATGCAACCATGGCATCTGCCCGACGACACTCATATACATGGCACCCATCTCGAGTCCAGCAATAACGTTACGCACATCTTTGCGTTCCTTCATAAATCCAAAGCGTCAGCTGAATGTGACAGCTCCCATCACATCAAAAGCGCACCACTGCACCCAAGCCCCGAGATCGACGACCTGACCTTGCAGGTCCATCATAGCATCAATGAAGATCTTGGTGCAGGGATCCACCAGGTATTCCAGGCTCCGCATCGATGTCATAGAATACTTGGGCGCCACAGATCGCTTCAGGCGTTTGTGTTCATCGAAGTCGTTAGTTGAAAGGATATTGTCCATCACTTCTCCGTCGTACCTTACAGTGAAGGGCGTGTAGAACAGGGACTGGGTAATTCCGTGTTAGCATTCCTTTTCCGAAATATCGTCCGGAGAAGAAGTACCTTCGTAAACCTACTGCCAATACCGAATATTGTGTTGATAGCAGCAGGATCCGAGATATTAACCACATTGGGCGCCGTCCGTACGATTGGTCCGTATCTTTCGTGGAGCCTTCGATATCCTACATGTGCTGAACCATCCCACACAAACCAAATACGCCAGAGTGGAGTGAACTTAGCCAGCCATGGTTCAGGTATGTGCCGCAAGCCGGGTTGAAGCACTTTGAAGAGTAGGCGACAGATCCAGAGCAAATGATGAGCCAAGACCAATGGCTAGCGCGAACCTAGAGTCGATTTGCATCATTTTGGTTGTAGTTGAGGTATAAGAATTAATGTCAGTGAGGCTCGAAGGAGAACCTGTGAATGTAAAGAATGGAATTGCTGAGATGTCTTACTATAAATGATGAGATGGTGTTTAGCGCATGACACGGCGTCGTCATAGTGCGGCGTAGTTGGGAGCTGTCCAGTGAGTCGCACACGAACCCAATAATGATTCAACTTCAGCACGATCGACAATTTGTAGGTGTGGGGTAGCTAACAGTTCACCGCTCACGAAGGCCATCGACGTAGTCGATTGGACGGTCCAGTGCTGCTGCGCCGCCCCGGTCGTAGTGATAGCAGCGCTGTGCCGTGCAGTATAACACATCTTCATATCGAGCGGCCCTGTTGATTCTATTGCTCCAAGACACGCCGTCGCTGGGTGTTTGAGGACAAGCCAGAGCTCAAACGCGGAGTTCGTGATATCGCTATGTTGGGGATGTTTGACAGGGCATGATCCGAGGAACAGGTTTGATAGAATTCGTCTCTTAGAAGCTTTAAACGTCTTTGGTGGATGAAAGTGTATCTTTGTGAGATGAAAGGGACCTCGACTCGCTGGCTAGAAAGGACAGCAGGCTTGAGAAGGTAACCACGCTAGCCCCTATTTGGCTTAAGAAAATACTGATAACTGCTCCACCTTTGATCTGAAGCTTGTCTCAGCCCCAATGCCTCACTCTATGTCCTTCACCCGCCTATAAACCTTCCGATGGGCCTCTAAAAACAGGAAAATGCACACGGTATTCCTGTTAAAGGTCAGCTTACGCCCGCAACCACATTGAGGTGAGTAATAGCCTTCGCGTCGTCGGAAACTTGCCCATAACCGCGTCGCAACTTCAAAAAGCAGAAAGGAAGGGAAGAACCTACGGTCCCTGCCGAATAAAACTCGGCACCCAACCCTTAACAACCCACCTCACCCCCTCCCTTCTCGAAAGATCCCGCACCAAATTCCACACCCCCTGTTTTCCCGCCGCACTCATCGCTCTCGTCTTGATCACATCAATTGGGTTCGTCACCGTCGCCGTGGTGACACCCGCCACCAACGATGCCAACAATTGCGTGGACAACACATCCTGCATCCCCAGCTTCTCCATCAACATCCTCTTCGCAACGTCATATGTAGCCAACTGCCCAGCCGTAGTCGCCGCCGCGCGCGTACAATTCGGCGCCCACCCGCGAAACCAACTCCGCATCCCCTCCTCCCTCGTCATGCGCAACAAACCATCGATGGCGTGTTTGTAGTTCCTGCGCGCGTGGAGCGGGAGAGATGCGTCGTTTTGCATGCGGACGTTGATGACATCAGCCCAGTTCCCAGCAAGCCCGCCGATGAAGCCGGACGACGTGGCCATAGCGATGAGAAGCGGGAAACTAGGTGAAGGACTTGTATGTTGTTTCATTTCCTCGTAGATGGCGAAGCGGACGGTGGAGTAGGAAAGCTGGCGGAGTATGGCGGCTGAGATGCCACTGTAGAGACCGATGGGGCCTTCGGTCTTCAGGATGTTATGAAAGGTACTACGGAGAGTTCGAGGGGCATCGGCGGTGCGTGTTTGTAATCGCACCTTGACTACAAGACACCAGCAGTGCACCGTCAGTTTCTTCTACGAATTGGCGAGAGGCTTGGGTACTGACGTAGATCGAAGGGATGAGTTACACATGCCGCCATGGCCGTTGCGCTCCCGCCGAACCAGAACGGATACCGGATACTACTCGATGTCGCCTTGGGTTCCTGTTCCATCTTCGCTACCTCTCCTGGTATTGGAATTGTCTGGACGGTGGCAGACATGATTGAAAAGAAGCATCAACGCGAATCATCGAAGAAGGGCTAGGATAGGCCGAGATGGGTGCGCTGGAGTAACACAGACTATATCAAGTGATTGCGGATAGCGCCCTCTCAGTATACTACCAAGTCTACTCGCCATTGGAGGACGATATTACAAACGATCGGAACCTTTGTCACACCACCATTCTGGCTCCGGGCTAGAACTACCACCAGATCCGACAGGGGTTCTGGCCCAAAGGCAAAGGGCATTCCGGAAGCTGTCGGGCGAGACACACCCAAGCCATGTAATCGGCGACTTGGGTTTTGAACGCACGTGCTCCACTTAAAACTGGCTCAGGCCAGCCGTCGATAGCTCGCGGGACGTCGGCGGCAGGGACGGGGGATTTAGCTGTATTTGGAACAAGATGACCATGGCAAGCGATTTGTTCAGCCTTTTCGTGTCTATTATGATGTGATGCACATTTTTACTTTACATAGAACCCTAATGCCGCTTCCAAGCTCAAGCAGCTGCTAAATAACAAAAAGAAATCGGCAGGTTTTTATCCTATCATCCAAATCCTATCCACTCCAACCGCCATCGCAATCACAAACCATCAACTTCCGCTCATTTGATCCACCCCTTCGGCCCACCCCACTTCCCCTTGACCATATACCGATCATACACCCACGGGAAAAAGTCCTTCTTCAAATGATAAAATGCGCGTCTCGGCACGCCCTGGTCAATGCCAAACATGCCATTAAACGTTTCCTTGGGAATACCGCCGTACTTGAACTCCGCAAGCAACACTTGCTTGTCGCCCGTCGTAAGCGGACACGAGGTATACCCGTCGTACTCCTGCTCGGGATGCGTCTGCCCTTCAATCATGCGAATCACATTGCTGACGACAATGGGCGACTGCGCGGTAATAGCTGCAGCAGTCTTGGAGGTCGGCAGCGCAGCGGCGTCGCCGATGGACCACACGTTGGCGTACTTTTTGTGGCGGAAGGTCGCTGGGTCGACGTCGACGTAGCCTGCTGCGTCGCCTAGAGGGCTGTTCTTGACGAAAGCGTGTGGGCCCATCTTCGGAGTGCAATGCAGCATGTCGAATTTCCGCGTCACGCTTTCCCGGCCGTCGGGACGCGCGAATGTCGCAGTGTTGCCGTCGATGGAAACGAGATCGTGCTGGAAGAGGCCCTCGATGCCGCGCTCCTGCCGCAGCCCATCGAGGATCTTGCTATACTTTGGCACGCCGAACATGGCGGGGAGGCCGGTGGCGAAGGTGATATTGATGGGAGAGGAGGGGTTGTTGGGCTTGTATAGGCCCGACAACCGCCACTGGTCCCACGCGAGCCACATTACTTTCTGAGGTGCGCCTGCGCATTTGACGATGCCGACGGGTTGCGTGAAGAGCGCTTGGCCCTTCTTGAATGCTTTGATCGTGCTGGCTGCCTTGTCGCACCACTCATATCTGTAGATGGTGGCGACGGGGGCGTGAGGGTCCGCAAGCGCTTCCGGCAGCCCCTTGATGCTCGACACGTCCACGTTTATGCCGGGGGCCACTATGAGCTCCGTGTAGCTGATCTTGTCCCCGTTGCCCAGCGTGAGGTAGTTCTCTTCAGGCGAAAACGTGCCCACTTTGTCGTTGTAGAATTTGAGCTTGGGATCGATCAGGCCTTTGAGCGGTTTCCGGAATTCCTCCTTCTTCTTCAGACCGCCGCCGACGAGCGTCCATCCGGGCTGGTAGTGGTGCCATTCTGCGGGGTCGACGACCGCGATGTCGTCTTGCTTGAATTTGCCCGAGCGCAGCAGCTGGTGGCTGACGGAGAGACCTGCGGAGCCGCCACCTACCACGACCACTTTGTGATTCCGAGTTGCGGAGTTCACGTGTGATACCGTTGCGAGATTCCGTGTCGTCTGGGGAGCTACGGCCTTCTTGACGGCCGAAGCCGCCTTTTGGCACGTCGCTGGGCTGCGGAACATGATGGGCGCCGATCAACGCAAAGGGGGTATCTTAAGAGAAAGATCGAAAGAGCGAGAGTGAAGAAATGGTTGAAAGGAAAGAAAAGTAAAGAGCGCAAACAGAGGTTATACCTGTCTCGTCAACCGTAGTTCACCAAAAAATCGGCACTAACTCGGGTCGACGGACTGGCTGAGGTCGTATGATTAAATCGGCAAGCCTCGGGCTCGAATGCGACGACGATCAGAAACACGCACTGAAGCTGGGGGTCCGGGGGCGAGAGGCACAAGTAAATGAAGCATTTCCGCTTAGACATCAGCTCTCGAATTTTTGGACCCACGATCCGATGGTTGGCGTGGCCGGCGTGACGAATTGTACGCGCCTATCCCCACTCACTCCTCGCCGCCGCAGGTGTTTCGCAGCCGTGCGGCTCTACCCGATGCCATCGCATAACGCACATCCTGAGCACATTGTGAGTCCCGCCGACGCTATGTCGCGGCGCGCAGCCTATCACAGCGGAACGTTGGTGGAAGAGTCGGCGAGTGCCCTCGGGCTGTCGGCGGGTGGTCGGCGAGTCTCTGAAAGGCTGGATCTGAGCGCTGAGGTAACGAGGCGCGTTCGCGTCGCTGCGACTAATCGATGGACCGAGCTGGTTTTCTCCCCGAGCTGTGGTCGCGCGCCGTTGTTGTCGACGGTCCGGGTAGGGCTGTGGCATGATCGCCGAGATGGTGTGAGACGTCGCCGGCGCACGGGTGGTGTTGAGCGGCGCTGAAGTCATCATTCGAGGCGGGCTTGCGGGAGCTATATCAGGTATCGAGAATCTGCGGCGGAAGCAGCAACCTTATCTTCTTCCTTTTTCCTTGTCTAACCGTCTTTATTCTGTCCGCTGTCGAAGTCGTTTTTTTTTGTATCGGACGCGCATACCAGCATTGAAGATGTCAGCCCTTCGAGTGTCCAGATGGCAGGCGACGACAGGTCTACTGAAAGCCCCTGTGAAGGCATCCCGAGTAGCAGGTGCAGCGCCTAGGTTGTCCCGTGCATATAGCCAGAGCCGCGCATTGCATCAACAATGTCCCCCAATGGCCAATCTCCATTCGGCCTTGTCTCCCAAGACCCCGACCAGCGGACGCAAAACAAACCCCATTATCCAGCGTCCGTCGTACTTCCCTGCCAAAATCGCTCGCAACAAACCTCAAGGACAAGCAAAATACACCACCGCTTCCCCCGGCCCTGGGGAACCCACCATCACCAGCGTATTCGAGCCCGTAACTGGAACATTCCAATATATCGTCGCGGACCCCACCATAAAAACCGCCTGCATAATTGACCCTGTGCTCGACTATGACCCCGTGACTCAAGCTCTCACGACTGCATCTGCAGACCGGCTTCTCGACCTCACTAAAAAGAATGGCTACAGAGTCGACTGGATCCTGGAAACGCATGCGCATGCCGACCATCTGACCGCGGCGTCGTATCTGCGGAGCCAGCTGGAGAAGCAGCAGGGTCATCAGCCAAGTGTGGGAATTGGGAAACGCATTGGAATGGTGCAGGAGAGGTTTGGTAAGAGATATGGAGTCCCGGCGAAGGAGTATGAGGGCGTGTTCGACAAGCTTTTCGATGACGATGAGGTGTTCGAGATTGGGGAGATGAAGGGTGTGGCTATGCATTTACCTGGACATACTCCAGATCATCTGGGTTACAGAATTGGCGGTATGTTACCAAAACCTGGAATTTATGGGCCCCTATTGACGTCTTCGAGATAACGTCTTCTGCGGCGACTCCGTCTTCCACGTCGACATCGGCACCGCCCGCTGCGACTTCCCAGGCGGCAGCATCCCCGCACTTTGGCAATCCGCCCAAAGACTGCTCACCTTGCCCGACAACGTAAAGATCTGGACCGGTCACGATTACCCTCCGGACGAGCGCAGCGAGCCTGTGCCCTGGGTCAGCGTGAAACAGCATAAGGAGCTGAACAAGCATATCAAGAAGGGTATCAAGGAGGAGGAATTTGTAGCGATGCGGACGGAGAGGGATAAGGCGCTCGCGGCCCCGAGGTTGCTGCATCAGAGCTTACAATTTAATATTAGAGGTGGGAAGTTGCCGGAGGAGAATGAGAGTGGGCTGAGGTTGATGCATTTGCCGTTGAAGGTTGGGGAGGTGTGGTGAATGGGGTTTTGTAGTTTGGGCTCGGTTTTGTATGATACGGGTGTTAGATATCCAGGAAGGGCAGTCGACTTCAAGAGTCATCCATAGTAGGCGCATAGCGTCATTTCCTTGCCAATCAGCATTTTTCCTACAAATACTTCTCCATCAACTCCTTAACTTTGTCCAAGTCAATCGCGTCAAGTGTTGCATTGAATCCTTTCATCGTCTCCGCCATACACACGGCATTCAAAATCGCCTCCTCCACTGCATCAGCACTAGCCTCGAACAGGGCGCTAATGGTAGTATCATCCACCATGTCAATGCCCACCTCTCTCGGCTTCCACACATCCACCTTACTCTGCACCTCCAGTTCACTTGCCGTCGAGAACGCAAGAAAGATGTCGCCCGATGCATACGAGCCCCACCCACCGACTCTTGAGAGCCCAACGGTTGCGCGCTTCGCAAGGCGCTGGAGTTGTGTGGGGTGAAGTGGTGCGTCAGTTCCGAGAATAATGATGATGCTTCCATCTTTCTTGTCTTTTGCTTTGGCGACTTTGAAGAGGAGGTCTGATTGGGCGAGAAGCGTGAGGTCGTTGGGGTTCTCCCTGATCTTGCGTTCCTGCTCTTCGAAGATGAGGCGCCCGATGGGCGCGCCGGCGATGCGGAAGTCGCGCATAGCGCCGTAGTTTGTCTGTGCGAGGGCGCCGATGGTGTAGGATTTGTCATTGGCGGCGGGCACGATGCGGCTACTAGATCCAGTGCCACCTTTAAACCAGTGGCATATCATCCCCGTTCCACCGCCCGTGTTTCCCTCCTGTACGGGCTCGCTGCTTGCTTCGTCAATTCCTTTGACGACGTGCTGGGGCGTGACGACGAATTTTGTTACGTCATGGAGGAAGCCGTCAAAGGTCTCGGCGACGACGGGGAGGAGGAACCAGTCTGCTTTGCCCTCCTTGTCGGCATACTCACGAATACCATACTCGTAGATCCCGTTGTAGACTGAGCCGACACCGAAGCTGCCCGTGATGCAAATCGGTGAGTGGAGTAAGCCAGATTCTTCAATCCAATGACTTCCCGTCATCTCGCCAGAGCCATTAAAGCGGAAGATGCCTGCAAAGCATGCTTTGTGGAACCAGTCTTTGCGGGGAAGGATGGTGGTGAGGCCGGTGTTGATGGAGTTTGCAGGCGCATTGGGATAGTTTGGGGACTGGTGGATCGACTGCGTAGATATCAGTACACCAGGAAGATCCGTCAAACTGTTCTTGGGTCCAGTTTCGTAGCGTCCGAGATAGACTTTGGGAAGTAGTTCTCGGATGCGCTGGCGAGGAGTAGAGGCGGCAGTGGTAGCTTCAGACATTACGAAGGTCAACGTATACAAATGGAGTGGAGTTATAGATTTGGCTGGGAAGTTAGAAGAAGTACTTTATAGATAAACTGTTGAGGCCGAGAAAGGCTTCAAGCTGGAGCGCCGACGCCCACCGGGATGTAAACTCGCAGGGCTAGAGTAGGGCTAGCGTGCTCTATCGTGTATACCTCAGACCGCCTTCTTAGGTAATTCAGGATGACTATCAAGGAGTCATAATTCTAACGCGCCAGTTCATTATGAGAGTGCAGGATGCGCGAGAGGAGCCTGAGGGTAGTCAGAATAAAGGCCTGCCGAAAAGGGAAGGTGCGTCTAGCCGGGCGTAGCTTGGAGTCATGGTTGCAGCAGCGCCAATTCCGATGCAAAGGCGAAGACGAGCCTTTGGGTGGTTTAGATGCCGGGAAAGAAGCGGGGTTCGAGAACAGTCATCGATGTGACTCTTTGGTCCGATCGCATTCGGGTTAGCGGCTCGGAATGATCTCAACTGCCAGATAGGTATCTCAAGCATGTCCGAGTTTGTGTCAAATTGAGCAAATGTATTAATGCGCTTGGACTAAGTCGCTCGTTGACCCCATTTCCTTTCCTTTGCTTTTGCTGGCCCTGACTTAACAATTCTGGCGGGGATGGGGTACACGACTGACCAAATACTGAAATTCCACAAGCTGTCACATTTTGGCCCGTCCCTTTCGCGCTGCTTACATCGAATGATTATCCTACTGATAAAGTACTGAGCCCCCGTAGAGTGACCTGAACCTGGAGGTTGGCGAAAAACTAGATTCTCACTACTTCTAGTATCCGGCACAGTCGATTCCCTTCCTGGTGGGAGTTTGTGGATCCTGGACTTCACGTCCGAATGTCAACGAAGACCACAAAGCGATGAATCCGTGCGTTGAAGAAGTGTGCGCCGTATTCTGTCTGAGTTACATCGATCTATCAACGAAGCGCATTGGTGGTCAATCAATCCCTCCGCTTCGGTACCCTAGGTACAAGAGCCCATGCGAATCCTGTGGCGACGATGAGGCCAACCAGAATGGGTTGCATCACTTTGACACCCGCTCGGCTCGCTATGACACCAGTCAAAGCTGGGAAGAGAGCTCCGCCGGCCTGAGCGAGGACGAAAACAAAGCCGAGTGCGGTCGGTTGAATACGCTTGTCGAATAATTTCGAACCGACGGACATGCCCTGCCATGCATCAGATTTGCTATGTGTAGAGCCAAGATAGGACAAAGTGGAGGTACTCACAGTTGCGAAGAGAGGCCCGAAAAAGAACCCAAACAGACAGATTGCGACAGCGCTACTGATCAGGTTTGGAACTAACCAGAATACCAGTTGCGCTGCCAGGCCCAAGCAACAGTATAAGATGGTCATTCTCCGCTCGCCAAAGCGATGTGTGGGCTCTGCGAGTAGCATCCTTCCGAGGAAGGTGCCGCCCCAGAGGCCCGCAGACACATAGCCAACGTCAGGTAGTAGTCCATCCCGAGCAGAGACCAGATACTCGACGACCCAGCCTCCAGCCGTAATGCTAGCGCCGAGAAAGAAGAAGTAGAACAGCGAGAGGACATACACAGCTGGGAGCTTGAGAGTCTCGATGATGTCGCGCGAGGCAGTTTTGGTGCGGCTTGTGGCTGTCTCTCCAGATTCTTCCGGTAGGGATGGCCTGGCACTGATATTCAGGCTATCGCGGAATGCGATGAGCACTGCCAGACTGTTGACAGCTCCTAGACCGACAAGGAAGAGGTAGAAGAGGGTCCATTGGTCGGCATTTGCGGCTACCGCCGTAGCCACGAACGGTGAGACGAGACAGCCCAGAGCATACATGGCATGGATGAAGCCCAGCCATCTGTGAGCGCCTTTGATCGAAGTGACAAAAGTGTTGGCGTGTGTGTCTTGATAAGCCAGCCCGGCGGCCTGGAGGAAGAAAGTGGCCACGTATAGGCCGAACGGCGGCGTCCAGAAGCGGAGGAGTTGGGCCACCAGTTGCAGCACTGCTCCTAGTGTGAGGATGGAGCCTAGTTCGAGATATCGAATGAGGTGACTGTTCGTTGCCGCTGCCA
The DNA here is from genome assembly GCA_010405425.1 of Lentithecium fluviatile CBS 122367. Classification (NCBI taxonomy): domain Eukaryota; kingdom Fungi; phylum Ascomycota; class Dothideomycetes; order Pleosporales; family Lentitheciaceae; genus Lentithecium; species Lentithecium fluviatile. The sequence continues at coordinate 545,408 of MU005585.1, forward strand.
GCACCCAGCCGAAGAAAGTGGAGGCATAGCTAGTCCGGTCAGCCTCATCTTGTGGGATCGCGACGCCAACCGCTTACTTACATCAAAGCAATGTCCTCGGTCCCCACACTGTATGTTCGTAGGACGTATGGTGTCAATGCTCCAAGACTGCCATCGTTGGTCCCAGCAAAGAGGAACGAGAACGCGGCGGCTAGGAGCTTGAGGGCGTTCTTTCTGTTCAGGATCAACGCGTCGTCGCTCGCCCCTGCGGTAGAAGGAACTGGCTCGCTCCCCAAAGGGTGAAGCTCGATGTCACCCTGGCCAGCCTGTTGTTGAATCGTGTCCACTACCGTTGTTGTCGACATGATGGAGGGTCATTCCGACGCCGATTCGGCGTGGAACAACAGCGACATTTATACACGCGCATGGAGTCGAATCTGTCTCGCAAGCAACACTAGATACAGCGAAGATGCTCATCCATGCCTGGATGGTAAGAACACCGGGGTCGATAGAACGGGTGGGGATGAGTGGTCGTTTCACGCCTTCTGCGGACCGCTATCGGAAGAGTAGCCGAAACGCCGGCCCAACTTTCCGCTTGACCTTCAACCTCGCCGTCGCGTCTCTCCAAATTCTGCACCCAAACACTGGCTGCGCACTTGTTCTACACAGGCTCGCACCATCCCGTCTGAAAGCGGACTTTGCGCGATGAGGTGACAATTAAGTTTTGACGGTTTTCACCCGATAGCGAGTCTGGTGGTGTGATTGGCCGACCTCGAGTGTGCCTTCCCTGGCTCCGCCACCCTCGGGCTGCCCGGCACCAATTGCTTTCTTACTCCAGGTGAGCCTGAGGAGGCTGAGCCTCCACCAGCAAACATGTCACCCACGCGCTCGCTGCCTTATTCCTCAACACTTCACGACCGTCGCAGACACTTCATACCCTAGCCCATCCGCGAAAGCTGCCTTCGAGGTAGCCATCTCCCAACATGGTGGTATTCGGTGGACTCGAATTTGTGGCTGGCGGATACCTGCTGCACCGCTATCACAAGAACAAGAACGAGAAGAAGAGGCTGCAGGCAGAGGCCCAGCAGCGCCGGCACAACACCTTCCCCAGCGCGAAACCGCAGTCGTACTACCCGTACCAGCAGCAGCCATACCAGCAACCGCCGCCGGTGCAAATACCACAGCAGAAATATGCCTGTTACGCTCCGCAGCCGCAGTTGCAGCCTCAACCACAGTTACAGCCTCAACCGCAATACTATCCTCAGCCTCGACCCCAGCCCATACCACACACCCAGTCCTTCGAGATACCCCGGAGACCGGTGCCGCAGCCGCAGCAACAAGCACCCCCGCTGATCATACAACCCCTCCAACGTTCCGATTCGTTCGCGACCATCTCGAGAATGCCTATCGCGAACGGCTACAGACCCAGCGATCTCGAAGAACGACCACCTGCCCTGCCACCGCGGCAATACTCTTCGAGCCTGTCCCCGATTCCGCAATCCCCCTACTCAAACACCGGCTTCTCCGTATCTACTCCTTCGCTGGGTCCCGCGCCACTTACACCTGTGACGCCTATATACGCTAGCCCGCAGTTTGGGAGGCAGACAATCGATGACAACTGGGAGACGTATGCTCCGCCGCATGGACAACAGCCGGGCCAATTGCACTACGCGCCTTCGGAATCTACAGCGCTCGGCGAAAGCGACCCCAACGACCCGCCGCCGCCGTACGTGCCCTAGCCGATCAATCGGAACGATAGCGCCTGTTGTCTTGAACGACAGGCCGTCCGGTTTCGCAGTACTGGGCCGATTTTTGTCGGAAGCTCTTGCACTACGTCAGACGAGCTATTTTGGTGCAGGCGCCTACTTTTATGCTCTTCTTCATCTCTTATTCATTCGGTATGATTGTAATGGACATAATAATATTATCGCTGTTGTGACAGCATCATGGGCAACGAAGTCTACGAATACCCCGATGTCTTTTCTTATCTGCTAGTTCAAGCGTTGGCACCTAAGCAGTCCTGATGAGACGGAAGATAGCTTAATTTCACAACTGCATTCACCATATTATTCCCCCAACGTAATATCACTTCATCCACCCTGCTTACGACACTAAAACGCCGCAGAATCACCGTGCGTCGCTCCCCGGGCCCCCATTTTCGCAATGTTTCGGGACGGGTCTAGTCGGAATACCTTACCTCTACAACCTCACAGGACAACAACGTATAAGACTCGCCGCAATGCTTATCCGCACTCTTAAGTCACGCCGGCCGGCTCTTCGGTGATGTATGCCAAGGTCAAACGGCTATCACCTCCATACTTTTTCAACTCTGCCAAGACGATACCCCGCGCGCGACCTGCTTTCTGTACAACCGTTGCTCGATCAGGCAGCTGTGAAGCATCACGACATGGAGCTACCGCCGCTATCGTTGAATCTGCCGGCGACGCAGGATAAGCAGTGCTCGCAAAATATTACGCACCTGGATGTTCGGTGCCTTTGGTGCCGACGTCAGAAGTAGTGGGGACATGAATCCCTCAATTCGGTCACGAATAAGAAGATGCAGGGCCGTCTACATTGGGCTTTCATAGATCCCGGATTTTCATCTTGTGTCTTCGTCCAGTCATTTGGGAAGGCCAATTGAATCGATCAAGCATCACAATGCCTCGCATCTTGGGCTCACTCGTCCTTTTAGGTGCTCTGGCATACGCCTGCCAAAGAGACTGGGATGCTCTCCACCGCCGCATGCACCAACACAACTCCCACAACCGCCACGCGAAACGCGCCGAAGTCGAGTACCCTCCTGCGCTCAGCGAAGTAGAATCCATCCTAGTCAACTCTTTCGACAACAAGTCCATCTCGGAATGGTCGCACTACTACACACATGGCGACCACTTGGGCTCACACAACAAGACCATGGCCGAGTGGACAGCCCAAAAATGGCGAGATGCGGGCTTTGACTCTTTTTTGGAAGAATTTCCTATCTGGGTGACCTACCCCGAGCATAGCAGCCTTACGCTCATTCGGCCGGATGGGACGACGCATGAGGCGAATTTGGTGGAGGATGTGTTGGTGGAAGATGATACGAGTTCGTATCCGAATGTTATTCCGGCATTTCATGCTATGTCGGCTAGTGGCAATGTTACGGCCGAGTATGTTTATGTTGGGTATGTGTAATTTAGTTTAATAGGTTAGAGAGACGCTGATAAAAACAGGCGCGGTACGCGTGCGGATTTTAATGTCTTGAAGGAGGCGGGGATTGACCTTAAGGGCAAGATTGCGCTAGCGAATTATGGGGCTATCTATCGGGGAACGAAGGTGAAGAATGCGCAGGATAATGGCATGGTGGGGTGTATCATCTACACGGATCCGCTTGATGATGGAGAGGTCACTGAGGAGAATGGCATTCAGGCATATCCAAGTGTGCATACCCCCAAATCATTCCTATGCCCATATCAGCTAACACTCCACAGACGGCCCCGCTCGAAACCCGTCCTCCATCCAACGCGGAAGCGTCCGCTTTTCATCCCTCTACTCCGGCGATCCAACAACAGTCGGTTGGGCATCATCCAAAGACTCCGCCCGCGGAAACGTCTCCCTGTACAACCCCTCCATCCCCTCTATCCCACTCAGTATGAAAGACGCCCTACCCCTCCTAGCAGCCCTCGAAGGCAGCGGCGTCTCCGCTAAAGAAGCAAATCGCAGTGGCTGGGTAGGTGGCTTCGGCAACATCACGTACGACAGCGGCCCAACGCCCGGCGCAGTCGTCAGCATGAATCACCTCATGAGAGGTTCGATTGAGCCTGTCTGGGACGTCATTGGGGTCATCAACGGAACCAGCCCTGATGAGGTTGTATTGGTTGGCAATCATCGTGATGCATGGGTCATCGGAGGAGCAGCCGATCCCAACAGTGGATCCGCCATCCTTATCGAACTCGCAAATGCATTTGGGAAGCTTCTCGCAAAGGGTTGGAAGCCCAGACGAACAATGTAAGTCACATGATCTGCATCCGCTCCAAGGCTCTTATAATGACATCAAACACAGCATCCTCGGCTCCTGGGACGCCGAGGAGTTCGGCCTCCAAGGCTCCACCGAATGGGTCGAGACACACCTTCCCTGGCTCACTTCCACCGCAGTGGCGTACCTAAACGTCGACGTTGCGGTCTCCGGGCCGCGCACGAATTTTGCGGGCTCCGGTGAAATCCAGTCGTTCGTCCTTGACCAGATGAAGAAGGTGCTGTTCCCGGAAGGTTGGGGCGAGTTCCCCACATTGTACGATATGTGGTACAATGTTACCGAGGGATCTATCTCGCCACTCGGGAGCGGAAGCGACTATGCCTCCTTCTATCAAAATGGCATCGCTTGCGTAAGTGTGCAACCTTACCTTCCCAACCCCATCCATATGCTAGAACTAACGTGACTTTTGCTGCAGATCGACTTCGGCTCCGACGGCGGAAAATCCGACCCCGTCTACCACTACCACTCCAACTACGACTCCTACGCATGGATGTCGCGTTTCGGTGACCCAGGATTCCGCCTCCACACCGCTATGGGCCAAGCACTTTCCCTCCTCCTGTATCACATCTCCGACGACGTGCTCATTCCCTGGGACCTCCCCAACGCCGCAACGGTGCTAGAATCGTACCTAGCGGAGCTCAACGAAACAATCGTTGAGTCCGACTTCCCCAATCTAGATCTCACACCTCTTGAAGACGCGATCGCAGAATTCTCTGAACAGGCAGACCACATTGCCACTATTGCTTCGCAAGCCCACGCGTTTAACGATACGGTCTTATTGGGTGTCGTGAATGCCAAATTTCGGGATTTTTCGAGGGGTTTTGCTTCTGCGGGTGGATTGCCCGGGAGAGAGACGTTCAAAAATGTGATCAGTGCTCCGGGGATTGATAATGGGTATGGCGCCGACGTCTTTCCGGGCGTTACGGATAGTATTAATGGCGGAAAAGAGGATGCGGCTGTTGAGTGGATTGAAAAGAGTGCGGGCGCGGTGAGGAGGGCGGCGGAGGTTTTGAGGGTGGGGAGTTGAGATGGAAGGAGGGTATTCCTGGGGGACAAGGGATGTGGTGGTTGGGATTGGTGAGAGCAGTGGTGTCGGGTGGAGTGTTCGCGAGTGTGTGTAGGTAGGGCAAGGATAAGAACAATGATGATGATAATGACCACAATAATATAAAGAGCCTCGATGCGGCTGTTGTCTGACTCAAACGAGACTACTTCGCTATTCTTTACTATAAGTCCTCGTCCCTCCCTGATTTGTCTCCCGCCAGGCTACTCTCCGTCGCTTCCGGATCTCAGATCTTACACCTGTCCATTACCCATCGTGTTATGTCGCGGATGAATTTATCACTTCTTCAAGCGATAATGGGTAACTTGAAGCTTGAGCGTAGCGCTGTGGAAAGTGTACGATGGCCGAACGCGATGTGTTGGTAGAGTGGTCGTTTGTTCCAGTTATCTATTCGATCGCGGATTAGAAATTCTTGCGGAGAAGGTGGCGGTGATAAAGTGTATCCTTTAAGGACCGTTTACGAAGTAATCCAATACCCGGAATGGAAAATTGGTCGATGTAAGTATATCTTATTGTATTTAGAAAGCAGAGTGGGTCATGGATGGTATATCATCCGCTGAGCAATTGCGTAGACTTGGTGAATAGGGGCATTTAGAGCGGTAGTTCTTGACTCTCTCCTCCAGTGCTCGCATTCGGAACTTGAATGATGCTTTCGGCTCTGTGTCAGAGACTGTCGGTGAGCGCGTGTCAGATCGCACACCGAGGGTCGGATCGAGAAATCGGCAGCTAGAGCGTCTCCCTTATGGACGTTCTTCAATATCATCGTCTTTAGGTGTTATATCACTTCGAAACTGACAGCGTAGAGCTAGCAAATGATAATATTGCGATGATTCCCAATGCTGACTGGTATTAGGTTACCAAAATTCCCCTTCAACTGTTCAGCGTCCCCACAACATACGCAGTTTTTGTCCCTGTGATCGAAATAGTGGTAATAACTAGGCATAAAGCTCCTCCCGTTGTCTCCATTGAGATTTTTCATGTCAATCAAGATGGTGACATCAAGATAGCCGAGGATGAATATTCCAACTCGTTCGTAGAGCTCTTGCCCATCTTTTGCAAAAAGGATGATAACCGTCTGCCATTCCGTTACGAGCTCAAGACATGAGGTATTTCGGTCCGAAGGCGCCGCGCCTTCATCCCAATACACGGTTGTGTAGCAGGTGCTCATGTCTCTTGCGAGCTGGAAGGCCACCCTCGTGTCGCCACCGACGCGTTTGAGCTCCAGGGGAAATGCCAAGCCCCGTGTGATTTCGAGCTGTGAAGGTGCTATTAGCAAACCTGAATTATGTGTGGCCAGGACAGTCAGCAAATAGTCTCTGAAAGTCCAAGACTGCGTCCCGCCTCGTACTCGGATATCAAGGTCGAATGGAACCCGTGGTTGGTGAAAGAAATAAAGCTTCGGTCCCTCACAGCCTAACGAGGGCCAGCTAGGAAAACCGTGTCGCCATCGACCCGGTATCCAATAGTACCAGTTTAGCGAAAGATGGACCACGTGCTTAGCGCAGTCTCGCAAAAATCTGAAGAGGAGCCCCCGGATGTGGAACACACCGTTTGGAAATTGAGCGTGGTTGGACAAGTGGTTTAGAATTCCGGTTGTTGCGTTCAAATCATCTTCATCGTACGTCAGTTGACTACTACTGTAAGCTTGCATGAATTTTTCCGCATGATTAATATCGAGGGTGCTATTATCGCTCATTGGGAGGAATCCTTCGAACTCCGCTATGACAGGAGTTTCGTAGTCTTCGGCTATATCTTCCATGTGGCGTTTCTGCAGACGTAAAGCGTGGTGTCGTCGGTGAAGAAGAGTCTACGACGTGATAGATAACCCTCTTGAAAGGTCCAAACGCGAGAAGCCTATGTGGAAAGCCGTACTCCAGTTGCTGCCTCGAATTTTGCATCTACGAGATCAAATGAACCCAATCGATGCTTTCGGGGTGTATGGTTCCGTCGTCTGGGGCGACTTATATCCGGGACGCAGTAGTTTGTGTCGTCTCCGGCGGACGCGATTATGGTCGTCTGGACTGAGGCGTAAATTTTGTCCATCTGACGTGCTTGGGTATGTTTTTCCTGGTCGCTCGTTTGATCGATGCAGTATCTATCAATCCAAAGGTACGTGTATTCAAGTTGTTTTGTGACTGTCATAGCGTCCTCGATCGTTTACAGGAGCCTTTTGAGGAGATTGGGAAATGTGCTCAATATCTCTTCTGATGTTCGGCCCCATACCTATGATAGGGCGAGATAGGAGCAATCCGGTGGCGCGATCTTTACAACTAGATGCTCACAGTCTATTACCTTAAGGCCTTCGACCTCGTCGACGCTCTTAGGCATACACCACGAATCATGTGAAGCGTCACAGACAGCTGCCCATCGTCGAATACAGCCAAAATCAATTTATGCGTCCACCGGCGGAAGACGTATAGCTCGTTTACGAGGATTGTTAACTCTGAGGTGGAACTCCCTGTTGCCAGCAAACCGGAGCTTTCCCTTGTATTGGCTGCTATACTGTGAAGACTCGTAGAGTAGACACCCTTGATCAGAAATCCTCATAGTGGAAAACAGTTTGCAAATCTTGCAGCGAGACCATTGCATTTCATGTGCCGGTTCTTCGAAGACGAAGCGGTTATACGCATACGGATTCTCAGCCTCGTCGGCAGGATTCAGAAAGTCGTCCCAGGATATTGCGGCGTATCGTTCGCAAACAAAGTCGCCCTTTACGGTCCCCGACGGATCCATCTTAAAGAGGGTTTGTTCGCGGCGTTTTTGGGTGTCGTGGAAGAGTGTGGAAGGCAGCACCGCTACGGATGCCTTCCCTCTCAGCTCTCAGCTAACTCAAGACCCAAGGCGCTAAACCACAGCCAATGCCAACCACACCATCAAGGCGAAACACAGCCTCAATATGATTGCTTTAAGTACTACGTCCTACCGCCGAATTCGCCTAGAAGGTAGCAAGGCATAATTGCTAGACAGGTTATCAGCCAAGTTACTCGAATTTTCTCGGTAGAGCACGCCAAATACGGCCGAGGGACAGTAAGGCTACGCCGTGCAGTGGAAATGTTATAGGCCGTATTTGCACATCTTCATTAACAGTTTGCAGGTAGTTAGCACTTGCACTAGTAGTTCTAATTGCATTACCCGCACTTATCACAGATCCAATCGCCTGAAGTCCCGCACTATGGGACTCCAATAGTACGTTCTTCTCGCTCCCCACCACGACGATTCGCTACTCCCAACTCATCACCCCTGCACCCTCTTGACCGCATCCAAAACCTCCTCCTCAAGAACATCCAGCAATCTCGGCGCGGTACCCTTGTATCCCCACAACTTCTCCGCTCTGTGGGGTCGAGTGCGCGAATTCGATGCAAAGAGATATCGGCCCAAGTTAGGAAACCGGGGTACGTAGGCCGCCATAGTATCAATCTGATCGAGCGAGACTTGCGCTAGCTCGGAGCCTTCGACGAAGTTATGCTTCTTGAGGATTGCGTCGGTGGCGCGGGCGATATCGATGTGTGAGACTTCTTGGGTGCCGGCGAAGTAGTAGCCCTGCTCTATGTTAGCATTGACGGACTGAAGAGGCAGTGCTTGTGAGAAAGCAGAGCTGTGGTGTTTGAGGGTGAAGAAGATAGCGTACCTCTTTGCCCCAGTCAAAGCCACCACCTCCTGCAGCAGCCGCTTCTACGACCTTGAGGTAGACAGTCATGAGGTCGTCTATGTGTACCCAGCTGCGCGTATTTGTACCTTCTCCGTAGTAGAAACCGGCAACTTCCAGATTCTTACACTCTTGGACGAACATCGGTATGAATGCACTCCATGTTTTGGCAAGACCTTTGCCTTTACCGTAGATATCCGGTGGACACATGATGGCGATGTTGATCTGATCGCTGTGCTGAGCGATCGTGTCATTGAGTATCTTCTCCGTGTTACGGTGCAGGGCATGATCCGGTAGCGAGCTGATCTCGGCGAGATCTGTGGTATCGGACCAGATCTTTGGATTGAGCTTGCCAAGATAGGTGGGAGTGTCCCAGTCGGAGACTATGCCGGTCCCAGAGAGATGAAGGAGAAAGCTGGACGTCTGGCGCTTGAGAAGGCCGGCTATGATAGCCTTGAGTGAAGGCTCGTGGTCAGAGTCGCCGTTATCTTTGTTTAGTCAATATTTGCCTTTGGTCCATTGGATTCGACACCTGGTTTAGAACACGTACGAACAACAACATCGGCTTTTGAGGCCTCCTCTGAGATAATATCAGAACTATCGTAGTCTCCTTTGATTACTTTGACGTTCGGGTAGGTGGATGCAAAAGCTTCGGGTTCTTTCCGAAGAAGCGCAGTGACTTCATATTTGGGGTGGGAAGTGACGATGGTATGGAGGACCGAGCCGCCAATGTATCCAGTCCCTCCGGTCCTAAATCAAGTAAGATTTATCATGTAAACCTACATGTGTAGCTTACAAGAAGATTTTGGGAGCCATTGTGATTCACTATTTGGAATCAGATTTTGTTCAGAGATGTGTTGTCGAGCGGCAACGGCTTGTTCGTATTCTGGTCAGTCAAAACGGTAACGTGCCTCTGTGAAGACTGATTATCTCAGGCCGAATTTGGGAGTTCAGATGCAAGAGGTCGACACATATGGTATGTACTTGTAAGGCGAGGAAAGCATGTGGAGTGTCTTGTAGGAGAACATTGATTGGTAATCCACCCCACCGCACTGCATCGCATGACGCAGGATCGCAAGCTAGGGGCTTCCTCAGTCATAAATCGCCGAGAAATTGGCATTACTCGCATACGTTCAGTTGAGGTTGGCATTTCCATACTCGGATGTCCATGGCGGGGTCGCGGACAGACTTGGCAACAATCAAGTCGACTTAATAAACTTAACTTAATTAACTTAATTAACGGCCGTTAATTAAGTTAATTAGCTAGGCTAAATTTACTAAGTTAATTAAGTAAATTATGCCTACTTAATTAACTTAATTAATAGACTTAAATCCCTTAGATCCCTAGGGATTTACTAGGGGATGCAGAGGGCAGGTACTAAAGAATACTAAATTATATAGTATAAGGTTATTTAGAGTTAGCAGAGTTAAAAGTTATAATAGTTACCTATTTAGCTTTAGCGCTAGATATCTAAGATTCCTTAACTTTTATTACCTATCTAATCTACTAACTTATATTAACTCTCTTACTCTACTAATACCCCTCTCTATTAATATAATATCTCCTAATTATCTAGAAGGTATAAATAGTACTCTATCTTACGTCTAGAGTTAGTAACTTAAAAGCGTAGCCTTATAAACCCTATAAACCCCTCCTAATAATAGCGCTACTAATATAGCTACTAACGCGCCTTTAGAGCTTAAAGTTAATAATAACTCTATAAGAGAGACGCCCCCTATAACTAATTAAGATAAGGATAATAATAACGCGTATAATAGTATTAATTAAACGCGTTTACCTAATTATTATAAGCTAGGTTGTATAGTAAAGCGTAGTTAAAAGAGCTAGGTTTAGTAGTATAGTTATTACCTCTTGTTACGAGGACGCAACAAGTAGGCCTTTAGTTCTTACGGCAAAGACTAATTAATTACTACGTGTAATATCTAGGTAAATATAAGACGTCGTGTATAGAACAGAAATAGTAAAATAGGTGCGAAGCAGAAATACTTAGAGGGGTAGTCTATGCTTCTAGTGCGCAGACTAACTGCTAGTTAGGGTAAAGTTTAGAGAATAGTTCTAGGCGTACTAATAACAGTACGAATAGGACTTAGCAGTGTTAGGGGATCTAGGGGGGATCTAGAGAGGATACTATAATAGTACCCCCCCCCTATTCTCTTTTTAAATTAGGCGTTAGGTTGCCGGGCTACTAGGTACTAGTTTGTTTAGGTATTAGGTATAGAATTGCTTAACTACTTTAGTTTCTTCTAGAAACTTAGCTAGCTCCTATAATAATTTATTATAGCTAGTCTATTAGGTTAGGTATTCCTAGGTTTATTTTCTCTTATTATAGCAAATTCTCTTAACGCTCTTAATAATAAACTCTAGTTTATTATTAATTAT